>CM030362.1:228755470-228797770 GCA_017893485.1 Hemerocallis citrina | reverse complement strand
TCAAGCAGGCAGACTATGGACAATTCAGCCTCCGCCATAGAACAATGGCACCACCCGTAGCCACCAAAATACCCCACAAGCATCGCCACCGGGACGATAATTCCGGAGTAGTGCCTACGTCATGTCATGACGCATCAAGCAGGCAGTCTGTGAATCACTCTCACACCACCAATCCGATGGCCCTCATACTCGTGTTTTTCTCTTACTTTCATCACATCTTCACTATGTGTCTAATCCTTAGTTTATTAGAATCATGAACAAAATCAATTCTCTATAGTTAGCCTTTCCACTATACCGGTCTTAATTCTTTATTCAACGCGACCCAAATCTTGGTCTTTTCATTTCAAATTTCATTTCAATTCATTTCTTTTTCAATGCCGGTATGATGCTTAGCTACACTCTAGTTCTCAATTTCAATTCACAATTGCACAAGAATTGAGCCTTTCAAGCTCGTAAGTTCATTTTTTTCATGATTACATCAGACTTTCCTTTTTCATGTTCATAGTATTCATAGTCATAAAACTTTTCATAAATTCAGCAGAATATTTCACTCCACTTCATATACGATTCATGCAAAGATAAATAAAATTCACTTTTCTAATCTGTCACCTCCAATCTCCATCAAATCTCTTTCAAACAATATATATATATATTCATTTTTATCACGAGACAGAAATAAAAATCTGAGACGTCAAAATAATCTAGACAGTCGACTCTCAAAACATAGCCAGTCGACTGTTCATTAAGAATTTAAAAGACTCAAGCAAAATGGTCGGGACAGTCGACTGCTAAACTTGGTCAGTCGGCTGTTCAAAGAAAAGAATTAAAACTCGAAGGATTCAGGGCAGTCGACTGTTACTCAGATCAGTCGGCTTTTCTTCAGTGTTTTAACTCGAAGAATTCAATAACCAGGTCAGTCGAATAACTATACCTATTCGGTCGAATGATAAATAACAAAACTTGAAATATAGAATCGTTTCTTCTTTCCTTTCGATTAATACACAACATTTTAGTTTAGACTACAATATGTTCATCTCTCGAAACTAACATGTAACTTTATTTGACTTCCCTCGCAACATGCACAGTTTACTAAATAATGTAGGGATTCTTACGGCTAGTATTTTCCACACAACCACGACTTCAAAAAAAATTTGCCTTCGGGGATTTGTATTGAAAAGAAATTAAATAAACACAGAGTTTATAACCAAAATCGAACCCGAGCCCAACAGCTCCGCTGGCTATAGAAACATTACTAAAACGCACCCGAAGACCAAGAACCCAAAGTGACTAACTGATACGAGATTGGTTAAATAATTTTTGTTAGTACCGCACTATTATCTTTTTTTCCCTTAATAAACTTGATCTTTCAATCGATTTGTGCTTCTACAAAAACGTAAATAATTTCTAGAATGTGTTTCTTTTTAAAAAAATAGTATCATACATGTTCTCAAATTCATAGATTTCTCATTTTTGCAATATAATAAGATTCTTCTCCAAAAATACATAAAAACACATATAATCAATTTTTCCAAATAAAAGGGTTGTCGTTCATCAAAATTCCTCTATAAAATTTCTATACTCATAAGATATATATATATATATATATATATGAGGCTATCTCTACATTTTCCCTATTATAATAGCATTTTAAAACTATTTTCATACATATTGCATTATTGTGACTACAATAGGAAATATTCTACCATGAAAATTTTCTTTTCGTTTCAACAAATGAATATTTTTTTCTAATTCAACAAGGGCTCTAGAGTACAAGTTTCACAATAATATTTCCACACATCATAGCACAATTATATCAAAATTATGAAATCTAAAAATTAACATACCAATCACAATTTAACAACTAAATTATATATTATCTAGCATGCAAATCTACTCCTACATTAGAAAGGATTTTAGAATCACCCACCCAAAAAAGTGTAGATTTCTTGCAATAGAACTCCTAGAATGAACTCCAAGAGAAGCTCCACATCCTATCCTCGAATTCCGTGCACCAAGAAAGCTCCAACTCCATCTCTCGGCCAAGGCAAAACAACTGTAATATCCTGGACGGATATTACATTGTATAAATTTATTTTATTATTATTTCCGAAATTAAATTATTTTATACGGATTATGTGAAGATTTTCGGTATACATGCATATATGTATTGGGTCAAGTAGTGCATTATACAAATTGTGTGCTATGTATTTTGGATAAAATATTTCTCTTGTCATGACAAGTCTAATTAGATTGTTAGGCTTGTTGGAGAATTAAACATAGGATTAAGCAGTGTGTATGAGAGAATTAAGGATTTCTTTAGAAGCTTCTCTCCTCCACCTCACCCCTCCATCTCATCCCTTCCACCATACCTCCACCTCACTCCATGGTTTGGTCGGCCCCCAAATTAGGGAAGGGGGTTTTTGCATTTTGTGGGTAAAATTTTGCACTCTTCACCCTCTCTCCAACCCTATAAATACCCCCTCCCTTCATCACTTGTCTCATTTTAGAAAGAGAGGAAAAGAAAGAGAGAACAAACTTCTAACTTGAGAGTTTTTACTTGTAGGTTCCATAGGAGTTTTCCTAGGAGCTAAGGGGAAGGAGAAGGGTAGCAAGTCTAGTCCTTCCATCAAGAAAATTAAGGTGGGGGTTCTCCATTTCTTTGTTTCTCCTTGTTGATGTTGTTTTCCTTATGTATTATTTTGGTTTTTATGGGTTTGTTGGTGGTGTTGTTGCTTTGGTGTGTGTGGTTGTGTTAAACAAACTGGAACTAAGTTTTGTTGGATAAAAGGATGATGGACCCTAATAAGAACATAAAGCTTGACTCTTGGGTTATTGTAACTTTTGTTCTTGTTGTTGTAGTTGGACTAAATGTCCATAAACATATGGAGGATTGTGTGTACACCCATTTGGAGTTGTAGGACTTGACATTGGACTCATACACATATGCATATGAATTTTGTATACATACCCATTTGGGATGTAGAACTCAAACAAGGACCTTAACATAAGCACATGAAAGTTGTAAAGTAGATTAATTACTACCCATTTTGGGGTTGTAGACTATTAAAAATAAGCCTTTCTTTTGTTTATTGCTCTCTACTTTGATAATTAACAAATCTTGCTAGTTCTTAGTTCACAAAAATGTAAACTTGTTGTATGTAGGAACTAAGAGGTTAAAGAAAAGAATGTTGTGTTATGTAGGACTTGTAATTTATAAAGGAAGTAGTTTTTGTAGTATTGTAGTTCATAAAGTTGGATTCTTTTTGTAATGTTGTAGGACTTGTAATTCATAAAGATAAGATGTCTTGTATTAGCTAGTAAAGATCATGCTTAAGTAGTAGTAGATGTTTATGCTTAAATATAAGTAAGGGTTATGTTGAAGTAGTAAATAGACATTCTTGTTTTAAATCGTATCAATAAGACATGCTTAAATTGTAGTGGGTATCCATGCTAAATTGTTGTAGGTTAATGTTTATGTTATATACCATGCTAAAATTATTGTAGGAACTCATGCTATTTTGTAAATCATGCTTAGATTGTTGTAGGATAAATTGTAGCATCCATGCTTAAGTTAAAATAAGTATCCATGTTAAGTGTAAACAATTATCCATGCTTATATAGTAGTAAGGAAACCCATGCTAGGTTGAAAGTATTGTAGGTTGATGCCTATGTTCAATGCCATGCTTAGATCATTGTAGATTAACCTACCATGCTAAGATTGTTGTAAGAAAGCACAATCCATGCTTAGGTTGTTGTAGGAAAATTATATACCATGTTTGATTATTGTAGGATTGATGCTTGTGCTATATATCATGTAAGAATGTTGTATAATGATGCTAAGTAGTATTACCATGTTTAGAATGTTGTAGCTTCTTACTTGAAATATATACCATGCTTAGGTTGATACTTAAGTAGTATGCCATGTTTAGAATGTTGTAGGTTCTTACATGAAATATATACCATGCTTTAGGTTAATGCTTAAAGTAGTATACCATACTTAGGAATGTTGTAGATTCATGCTAAGTATATATATCTATGCTTAGATTGTTGTAGGATTAATGTTTAAATTACCTACCATGTTTAGGAATGTTGTAGATTCATGCTAAGTATATATCTATACTTAGATTATTATAGGATTAATGTTTAAATTACCTACCATGCCTAGGTATGTTGTAGATTCATGTTAAGTGGTATACCATGCTAATTGTTGTAGGTTAAAGTAGTAAAGAAAATCATGCTTTGTTATATACCATGCTAAATTGTTCATGCTCATGTGTAAGTTGTAGCAATTAACCATGCTTAAAGTAGTAGGAGATATCCATGCTTAAATCTAGTAGCTTTCTACTTAAGTTGTTGTAACACCTCGAATTTGTAAAATACCGAAAATGCCTGTTTTTATATATTTTGAGTGGTGAAAATTATTTTTGATGTATTTTAATTAAATATTGATATTAGTATGAATATTTGTGGTAGATTGGTCTTATTGTTATATTAGAGTTAAGAGTTGAGATTTTGCGTGAGGAAATATAGTTTATTTTATTTTATCATTATGGAGGATTATTATAAGATAATTTTAATGTGTTTTGTATTGTTTGTATTATTATAGAAAAGATTTGGGGTTTATTTGTAATATATTGGATTTGGAGGGCTTATAGGTAATTATACCTTACTATTATCCTTAATATATATATTATATTTTACAATAACCCCCTCCCCCATTTCCTTCCTTCCTTCTTTCTTTCTTTCTTTCTTTCTTCTCCCTTCCCGTTCATTCCACCCGACCGAAAGAAACCCAATCTCGGCCGGTCTTCCCCCTCCTCAAATCCGCCCAAATACTCTATGATTTTCGAATTAATTTGGGGAGATGACTAAGTGAAGGATGCTCTACCTAGTGGTGGAGTCAATTTGGAGAAACAACCATGGAAAGGTATATCCCTTTTTATTTTATTGTATGAAATTAAGTGTGGTTAGTTTTATTGGGTAGGATTATTATGGTAGAGAGATTTAGAGATGTTGAAAGTGGTAGATTTGAGGAATTAGTAGATTATTAGGGAAATTGTAAATTGTTAATAAATTAGGGTTTTGGGTTTATAAAAGAGAGTATATAGAACATGTTAGGAGATAGGATTGGTGCATATCATGGTGAAATCATGAAGTTCTAATTTTGGCATAAAGCCAAATTTTAGAATATGTGAAGTGGAGTGAGAAACTTGCTTCTAGCGAGTTTAGAAAATGTATGGGAGGTTGTGGAGTAGTGTGAGAGTATTAATATGAATTTAGGATGATTTTTATAGGCTTCAAGCTCAATTAAATTAAGTGAAATGGGTTATATGTGAAAAGTGCATGCCGGGTATTCGGTGAAATGCCCGAGCGAGATATAGGTGAGAATTTGTTGGGTTCGGAGGTATAGATGAGTTCCATTATTGTTGTTAACCCTAATTTGAGATATTAGGACCAAGGGATTGAAGAAATTAGGAAATAGGAAATTTTCCTATTGGAAAGCCTCCGATCAATATGTGAGTTTTTGCATCGGGGTTCGAATTTGAAATCGGTCAATGTAGCTCACCTACATATGTCATTTGTGACGCGTGGGTGAAGACGGATTCAAATTTGGAGATCCGTAGGTCGAGTTTTGAGCTTTAAACTAATCGATCCTATAATTTCCTATTTAGGTGGAAAAAGTCGAACTTCGACTGGCTATAGGACGGACGTGGGACATCGTTTGCTCGATCCGTCAGGTGAGTATGTGTAATTATAGATATTTTATATTGTGGCCGAATTTCGTGGCCTTTTGATATGTTTTGTGGGAGTAATGCTAAAAGTGGGTTTTTGTTGAAAATACGGATTTTTAAGGATCCAAAATGGGTTTTTGAGATATGTGGTGAAAGTGACTATTTTAAGTATATAAAACTAATATTATGGGTTAATGTGGTATGTTGATGTATAAAAAACTAAATATATTGAATTGTTATGCATATTTTTATCCTGTGCATGTTTCGTGCATGTTTTTGGGTATATAGGTCGATATAGGTAATTTGGTATATGTGGAGCCTTGTGTATGGGCTAGCATGTTATGGATGGAGGTTATACGATGTAATTAGACGAAATTAGTAATTGTGATCATGTTTTGGAAACTCGTGTATTTATAGTGCATGTTTTGTGCATATTTTGGGACATATAAACCCTTGTAGATGATTTTACTTTCATGAAATAAGGTGTATGACCTAGTATGCTATAATTGGATATTATGAGATTTAATTAGAGGAAATAAGTGATTTTTGGCCCCTTTTCTTGGAAACCACATGTGTGGTGTATGTTTGTGATATATATATATCTTGATATTGACTCGTGATGTGATAATGAATGAAATTAGTAAGTGGGTATAGGTTTCCATTATAATTATGTTCGAAGTGAATTAATGAGCAATAGTATGATATTGTAATGTGATGAATTATACGTTTTGATACTTTATGATATGGAATAACATAATGTAGTTCCCTTATTAATGTTATAACTTGGCGTATGCCTATATATGGTACCGTGAGGTAATGAATAATATGGTATTCTTAATGTGGGATGTTATGGAAAAATAAATATCTTGGCGCATTAATATTATGCATTAATATGGTATGATGAGTTTATGGGTTGAATAACAGGGTGTATGCATAATGTGGTATGATGACATGAAGATAAAGGATAAGATGGTACGTGCTAATAAAATGTGTTATTAATTCATGTGATTAAAGTCAAGATTGTGGCAATTATTGAATTCAAAAATGAGATGCGCGTGTTGATGAAGTAAGTTGAAAGGGATGAAATGATTAATGCTAATAACAGATGATTTTGTTGACCAGTACCTACAGCAATCCTGGGGGTTTGGGCTAGACCTCCTAATACCCAAGGACCGGCTTGGGGTGCGGAGTTTATTACCCAAACTATGTTTGGGGTGCGGAGTTTTATCGCCCAAGATATCGGCTTGAGGCCCGGTTATACCCTCGATGACAGCTGTCGCGAGGAAGTACCCAGTTTACCTGGGGTGCATAGTTTTTTTCTCTTTTGTTTTCCATCGCTGGCTTCGGCTGGGAGGAAGTACCCAGTTTACCTGGGGTGCGGAGTTTTTCTCTTTTGTTTTCCCTCGCTGGCTTCGGCTGGGAGGAAGTACCCAGTTTACCTGGGGTGCGGAGTTTTTCTCTTTTTGTTTTCCCTCGCTGGCTTCGGCTGGGAGGAAGTACCCAGTTTACCTGGGGTGCGGAATTTTTCTCTTTTTGTTTTCCCTCGTTGGCTTTGGCTGGGAGGAAGTACCCAGTTTATCTGGGGTGCGGAGTTCCCTCGCTGGCATAGGCTGGGAGGAAGACGTGGCCTCGGACGAGTAAGACTCTGTGTGAGCATCGGTCCGCGTGTTTTATTGGGCTGTCGGATTTCAGTATATTGGGATACTGTGGCTCACTGGTCGACAAACTAATAAAATAAATAGGTGTAAAGAAAAATATGAGAGTAAAGAAAGTGAAAGTGAATTGTGAGTGTGAAAGAAAGTGGTTGTGGATGAAATGCAGCATGTGGTTAATTTAAAATGAAAAGAGTAAAAGAGACATGTGTTATTATGAATAGTATGAAGTAGTTGTATTATGAAAGTGATGATTAAAGTAAAATACGGTATGGTATGAGTTGCTACACCTTGGAATTGTGTCAAGGAACTACCTGCCCGCTATTTCTATGGAAATGGTGGGAACTACCTGCCTTGGCATAATTCGCAGGGTGAGTTGGCATGATAATGGTCAATGGAAATGAAGAATTAAGTAAAGTAAAGATGAAAAGTAATTGAAGTAAATTAATAACCAAGCTATCGGCTTGAGATGTGATGTGATATTACCCAGACTATGTATTTGGGGTGTGGTGATTAATACATAAGCTATCGGCTTTGGGGTGTGATATGTGATTGCCCAAACTATGTTTGGGATATGGAGTATAAATTGATGAGAATGAAAGTGAAATTAATGGTAGATTGTGATATAAGTGAAAATGAAATTAAGTTTAATTCTCAATTCGACTTTGTTTTTGATGCAATGAGAATAAGCATTCTAATTAGTGATGTGTTAATGATGTGATGAAATGTGAGTAATTGCAATGGGCAATGAGATGTTATATTTGTGTCATAAGGCATGAATGAATGTGATATTATGAGAATAGATGCATATGTTTATGATGTGATATTTGATATAATACAATAAAATAAATACCTGTATTATGAGAGTGGTTATGAAAATGGTTATCAAAGAAAGTATGTTGTGACATGAGTTTGTGTATCTTGGAAGTGTGTCGGGGAACTACTCGCCCGCTATTTCCATGGAAATGGTGGGAACTACCTGCCTTGGCACCACTTCCAGGATGAGTAAGTGAGTTGTTGATATAATGCAAGTAAATGAAGTGCATGGCTAAATAAAAATGAAGAAATATGCAGTAGCATCCTGGGGTTATTTATTTATAAATGATGAATTGGGATGTGACGATAATTGCGGAAGAATGAATATTGGGGTTAGAGAATTTAAATTGAACAGTAATGGATTGTATGTGAATTCGTATATTGCGAATGTAAAATAAGAATATATATATATACGAGGTTGATGTGAAGTGCATTATGAAATGTGGGAAGTTGTGGATAATTAAATAGTTGAATGCAGGATTGGCAAAGTAATTGATATATCGTCGTATTGATGATGTTGTTGTGTTCAGGATTCAGATAGCATTATCTTAACTTGGTATTTGTAAGTTTAAATTATTTTCTTTACACTATTTTAATTTGTTATTAGATTAATAACTATACTCACACCAGAACTGGCTAACCCCTCAGTGTTTGGGGGGTTAGGGGAGTCTGAGGACTACCCTAGATCCCCTACTGTTACAGGTTCTCATCAGTACAGAGGTGAGGCGTGGGTTGGTAGGATAAAGTTTTATTTTAAAAATTTGAACTAATTAGCTATGTGAATAGTAAAATTTATGATCTAAATTGTATTATGGATGTATAAGCATGTATATGATGATGATGAGTATAGTGAGGGGTGGTATGGTATGTTTGTGACCCGTACCCATCTCGTTGTGGAGTACCGGGCTCTGTGGTAGGTTTTACAAGGATTTTTCTAAAATTTTACCTCGTTTTTCAAAGAAATTTATAGTTTTTATTTGATATTTGATAATCTGTTATGAGTTTGGCCCCCAGAGCATTATATTATATTGCCTGTGTGTTTCTGCTCATTTTGGCCTGGGGAGCCCGTGAAATTATTGCATGTATTGTGAGCTACGGAATTTTGAGCAGAATTCCGTAAGCTATTTGTGTTTCGGAGCAAAATTTACAGGGGAAACTCTGCCAAAATTTTCCTTCAAATATATCTTTCTTAGTTTATGTTTAAAGTGATATAGAAATTGATAGAATTGAATTTAGAGGTTTAGTTTTCAAAAAAAAAAAATTTGGGGTGTTACAGTTGTACCCATGCATTGTAGTTGTCGTAATTAGCAAAGAAACTTTCATGTTATAGTTGTCGTGTTAATGAAGAACAATCATGTTGTAGTTGTAGTATTAACTATACGTTGTAGTAAATTGTGTTAGTAAAAAACTAGCATGTTGTGGTTGTAGCGTTAGTGAAGGACCAATCATGTTGTAGTTGCAATATTGTGTTGTGAAGTAGCTCTAGTTAATTTCCTAGAAGGAATCCCATGTTTGAGATTATATAGCTAGAGCCATGCATGCTTGAATGGGGTATTGTAGCATTCTAGTCAAAAGAGCCATGCTTGAATTGTATATGGTAGTAAAAGATTAAAAAGGAACCATGAACCCATGCATCTAGCTCCTAGGTGATTCTAGCTCAAACTTAAGAAAGAACCCAAGAATCTAGTTGCATGTAGTTCTAGTTTGTTTGGGAAAAGAAATCGTGGGTTCTAGTTGTGCGAGGTTCTAATTGAAATTGGACCATATCATGGGGACATTTTTCATCCTTATGGATAATAAGGGTTGGGAAGGTCACTAGTCATTGTTAGCTCGATAAAAGTTGTTATGTTGCTTTTGGGCTTCTCATTGGTAGAATGCCTATTTTAGGCTGTTAGTAGATTCTTCTGTTGCTTCTAATTATAGAAGATTAGGTTTGCTAGTAAGAACATTTGGTTGCTTCTGGGTTTGATTACCTGTATAGTTGTTTTTGTATGTGGTTTTGCTCGTACGTTGCTCGACTAGCTTGTATGTAGCTGTGGGTCTCATAAGCAGCTTATTTGGCTGGTATGTATGTTGTTGTCTCATACGAAGCCTGCCTGGCTCGTATGTAGTTGTTGGTTCATGCATAGCTTATTGGCTCGTATGTGTTCTGTTTACTCGTATATAGCTTATTAGCTAGTACGCAGTTTTGTTGTGCTCGTCTAGGGTGGTATTATTACCCTAGGGGCTATCGACCATCAAGACATGTGTTTTCCTTACTCCTAAGGGACTATGGACGAGTCACTCCTTGTGTATCGTCGGATCTTAACCGATGTAGGTTGAACGCGGACCGGAGTATAGACGAAACCCAAGTTCAGGGTAGTGGCATGCGGGTACATTCGTATTGCCGGGGTCTTGGATCGATAGGCCGTGAATTAGAGTTGTCTAGGATGAGCAGCCTACTAGAGTTGTCTTGCGAAGTCTAACTTAGGACTCAACATGCTGTTGTCTTCCCTCAGTTTGTTTAGGGTTAGTGACATTGTTAGGGTAGTAACTTATGGCTTTACTACTTAACCTTTACCTTTCACTGAAGGGAAGGAGTTGGTGTTATGGTTGACTCCTTATGATCTGACCTATCCTGTAGGCCTGCATTAGGCGGTATTATTGGGTTGTACCCTTCTTGTCAATGGGATACGGCCTGTGCCTTCTCACGAGTTGGGAGCACGGGATCCGTATCTCCTCTGTTAATTCTGAAGTGCCTTGATAAGCGGGAGCGATTCCTATCGGAGCCAGGGGGATGGACCCCCCCTCCCCCCCCCCCCCCCCCCGCTCCCCGGAACTCTGTCTTAGCTTGTATCTAAGGGCGAGGGGCCATAGACTACGGTCTGGCTAGGGGGCGGCTGGGATGCTTCGAGCTAACCTGATTTTGTGGAAACTCCAAGGATTCGTCAGATATTTGATGGAGGTCTGGTATGCCTGGCGGAACTAGACCGTTGAAGGGCCACCTCATCAGTCATGTCCAATCTTCAGAAACAAGTTGAGTACAAGAGTAGAACTCATAGCGCGGGTTCAAATCCCTATAATGAAGAGACGGCTTGAGATGGGCGCATGTAGTTTGGGCTGCATGTTGCTTCGGAGACTTGCTGGCATTAGAATAGGAGCATCCTAGCTTTAGTTGATATTGCATTAGATTCTAGTCATAGCACTCACGAACACTTAAACTACACCGACACAATTGCCATGATTGTATGTTTGTTTTGGGAGATTCGCTGCGAAGTTATCAGCCTTAGAGCGTCAGTGAATACTGTTGTCCCCACTTCAATAGGTACTGGATCGCAGAAGTACAGGTGCGAGATTCAGGAGGACTCAAGGCAAGGAAAGCGAGGAGTCGATTCCGCTGTAATATTTGTGTTGATTATCTTTTAGTTGAAAAGTGCCCAAGTCAGAATTACCAACTGTTGTTCTTCATTCATTGTACTCTGATGTAATTTGTTGGAAGTTGTAATACTTGGGATTGTAAAGGTATTATTGTAACACTGTTGTAATGTATTGAAGTTGTATAACATTCAGACTTGTAATACATTTTGTGTTGAATAAAAAGTTTTAAATTTTCTTGTTTTTCTGTGTATTGTGACTAACTGAAGAAAAGATTCTGGCTTATGTCACAGTTTCCCAGTTACTGGAAATCGGGGCGTTACAACAACATCTCCTTATTTACTTTCGGCATAGCACAGTGAAACAACCCCTCCTTATCACAATGTATATATATCTATCCATGTATATATATACATATTTATATATATATACATATATGTACATATATATAATAGGAAATATTTATGTATATAGATGGTGAGTAGGTGGAGACAAAGCAACAGTGGGGCATGCTTTCAGAAATGACAGGGGAGGAAAAGAAAGAAGGGAAGGAGTCGAGTGTGAAATAGGGGTATAGGTTTGTACATGTATTAGGTGGAGAAGTCTAAATGATTTACTGATGGATTTAGGCTACGGATGTCAGAGCAACATGGAAAGGTGCAAGGCGGTTGGCTTCGGAATATTGACAGAGAAGAGTAAGGGAGAGAGGAATGAGGAGAATGTGAAAGGGCATATGTTCATACACATACGTATATAGTTGGATACACACAATTGAAATGGTGAGTAGGTGAAGAGAGCAACAGGGGTCTGCTGATGGTGGCTTCAGCAATGAACAGAGAAGGAAAGAAAGAATGGGAAGGAGAAGAAGTGTGAAAAGGTATTAGTAGGAGGTTAATAAAGTGGTTATAGTAACTACTCCCACATGAACACCACTAACACCTCCATTAACTCCACTCTACATTTCAAGATTTGTCTTTCACTCCTACTCCAAGATTTGTCTTTCACTCCATGTAATGCCCTGATTTTTCATTTAATGAAAAATTATTTTATTTTGCACGTAGTGTGCACGTGCAATATTTTTGGTAAATATTTTCATCATGATGAGTATAGATTTTTAAATATGTGCTTTTTAATTATTTGTCTTACAAAGCCTTCTTTCAATTAGACAAAAAGCCTTTTTCTTAAAGCCCAAAATTTAATTCATTTATTTTTATTTTAAAATTATTATTTTGGCCCATAAACTAAAGCCCATGAGTTAATTCATTTTTGAATACAATTTGTAATGTTGGATACAATTTAAAGGTTATTTTTATATAAAATTTAATGTACAAATTTTTGGAGGCAAATGCTTGCACGTGCATTGCACGTACACGTGCAAAGTGCACTTCCTATGCATGGCCGGTTGTGAGTTTGGAGGGAAACCAAAAATTTGAGTGGGATCATGGTGTGGTGGTTACTTGAGTATGGGTGGTTAGTATAACTCCTCCTTAAATCTAAGCCATTTGCTCCTAACTCCTACTTCAATCTTAGCCACCCATTCTCCCTTTTTTTAGTATAAATACCCCCCTCCCATGGCTAGTATTCTTGTGCAAATTAATTCTTCCAAACCTATAGTTCAATTACATTATCTAGTAGTTAGTAAGTGAGTAAAAGATTGAGAGATTGTGTGGGTTTGTGCTTGCAACAAGAAGAGAAGGAGAGGCCGGCATCCAAGAAGAGGAGCTCTCGGTGTGGTGTGCTTGGAGACTTGTGTGCGCGTCGACTAGGAGGAGCACTCTCATTGCAAGGACATTCGTTTAGGAGGTTGCAAATTGTACTTTCTTCAATAAGGTGGGTAAATTTTCCCTATTAATAATTAGGAATGCATGCTAGATTTAATTAGAAAATGATGCATGAAAATGATTAATAAGAATGCATATTTAATTGGAAAAATGGTCTATAATTGATTGAATTGTTGATGTGCAAATTGTATATGTTTCTACTGTTAAAATTCAAGTTGTGTGCTATATGATTATGGCTATGAATTGTGTAAAGAAACCTTCGTTAGTAGCATGAAAAATTATGTGCAAAGATTAGTATATTGATAATGTCGCTTTATGTGCTAAATTGGAAAATTTTTGTTATGACGTTGTAACGAATGAATTAAGATGCAATTATTATGTTTGGGAAATGAATAAGGGCAGAAAATTAGTATAGGGATTAATGAAATTATAATGTCAAAAAAGAATGTATTAGTGGTAGTATATCAAATTAACCAAATTGTATGGTAGAAATGTGTTAATTATTGAAAAATATGTTTAATAATTTGAGAAAATTATTCTCATATACTGGAGTGCAATTCATGATGGAAATGATTAATCTGGAATTTTTACAGTATGTTAGTAAGAACAACTTGAAATGAAATTTTCATGAACATCGATATATTTTAAATAACAGAGAGATTTGATTTAAATAAAGTTTAAGTTGTAATGGTGACAACCCGAGCCCATAGCTCGAGTGGTCGGATCATTCTTAATCGCTACAGTATGTGTGGGGGTTTTCTTTGAGGTTGAGGGATCGAATCCCGTTGACAGCATTCTTTTTATTTCGAACATTTCGAAAGAATCCGTTCGGCCGAAGAGCATTTAATGCTTTTCTCCCTTCTTCTAGACGGGTGTAGCACTCGGCCTAGTGGCTTGTGCCTTTGGTTGTTTCTCCTGTGGTCGCTGGTTCGACCCTGGCTTTCGGCAGTTGTTTATGTTGTGGGAAAACAAATTTTTTTTTGGATGTCTTGATAATCAAAAAATATGGAAAAAATATATATTATTATCTTAAAAATATGGGGAGTTTATGAAAAAATAAATTGAGGATTATTTGCATGAAGTGGAGCATGTTTAGAGAATAAAAGTAGAATTTAGAACTATAAATTCTACACTTGCATTTGTATAAAGTTGTAGCTTACAAAAGATTTAGAATGTAATATTGGAAAGGAAATACGAATAAAAAGGAATTATGTGTAGTAATGTGAATTATTCTCGTTGGAGAATAATGTGACAAATTATGAAATGTAAATATTCATCTTTGATTGAATAACTAGTGATGTAGTTTTTAATATGAAAATAATATTTCATGAGTTACATGATGAATAGTTGAATTTAATGTATAATTATGGACTATTGAACGATTTAGAAATCATGATTGGAAAAGAGAAATACTTTTGAGTATGATAACTCAATATGTGAACTTATGAGTTGAAACACTCAACTTTAGAAATTGTGAATGGGAATTGAAACGAAAGAGTAGCTAAGTCTCCCTCGGCATTTGGAAAGAAATGAAATGAAATTTGAAATGAAAGGCCAAGGTTGGTCATGTTTGAATGAATGAATAAGTCCAGTTTAGTGGAGAGGCTAATTCTAGAGCTTTGATAATGTTCATGATTCTGATAAAAACTAAGGATTAGTACATAGTGGAGACGTGATGAAAGTAGGAGAAAAACATGAGTATGAGGGCCATTGGATTGGCGGCGTGAGAGTATTCACAGGCTGTCTTCACGATGCGTCGTGACATGACGTGGATACTGCTTCAGAGTACCATTTCGGTGGCGACGCTTGTAGGATGTTTGGTGACTGCAAGAGGATCGTGTGCCATGAAGGAGGCTGAATTGCCACAGGCTGTCTTCACGATGCGTCGTGACATGACGTGGGGTTCCCCTCCAGGTTTTCTGTATACGTGCTTGTACTCATAGATCATCTAGGATACCTACCGTAATTACAGTAGTAGATTAAGTCATGGCGAGGGATTGAACCCTACAAAAATGAAGAACGATTAAGGGCTTGCCCTCGGACCTATATAGTATGGGATGCATAGAATCCGAACAAGTGCACATTAGTGTCATGTAACATAAATAACTGCATTAAGGACTAAGTGCACAATCACAACACGACATCAATAGGGTAGTCCCTTTAGTTTGATATATGACAAGTGTGTGTTTGCTAAATATGGAAAATAAGTTATACTATTCCCGGCATAGAGAGGATGGCCGTGTATAATGTTCGTCGGTTGAATAAACTGACGTACCCACAGTCTTATATGCAGGTGAGTGACATGATAAAGATTAAAGAGGAACAGATGCTTAAAGATTATCCAATGTTGTTGTACATTCATTTAAATGTTGTAATTTTACTTCCGCTGTACAGTGTAAATTGTAATGAATTTATGTAAACTCTGATGTAAAGTGAAAAGTTCAAATTTCCTTGTAAAATTGTACTAAATGAAGTGGAAAGATCCTGTAGAACTCTCGAATTCAGTTGTATTTGGGATTCGGGGCGTTACAGAGTGGTATCAGAGCCACGCTTTCACACTTGTACAAATTTATAAGGAATGACACCCTAGGAGTGGACATTAGAGTGTGTGTTTGAGTCTAGAGATTTAACTGTAAGTGACTTACATTTGTGTTGCTCTATGACTTATGCTTCTTCCTCTCTATTTCTAAGATGGCTGATCACTTCGACCCTACTGGAGATGACGACTGGCATATCATCGAGGAAGAGTACCATCTTGGACAAGCAGATTCCGAGGAAGAGTACTACCCAGGGCAAGCAGATTCTGACGGAGAAGAATGGCCTGAATCCCGAGAGATTACCCTACCTCCGGATTCATATGATGACTCTTCTGACGAAGAAGAAGAACCAGTTCAAAATAGTCTTGTGATATCTCTTCAGAGGCAGGTAGAAACACTGTGGGAGAGAGTCAGATTATTGGAGGCTCAATTGGCAAAGCGTAAGGATGACTTTTCTGTTCACAGTCATCGGGTATGGGAACTCGAGAAGAGGAAGAATCTGACCGATGTGCTGAAGGATGAAGTTGATGAACTACGGGGAGAACTTCGAGAAGCGAAGAGGAACCGTAGGACTTAGACTGTTGTAGCTTCTACTATCTTTCATTCTGATGTCAAGAAATGTTTTTCAATTCGAATGTATAAAGTTTGAAATTTAATGAAATGGAAATATTGACTTGAAAGTTCATGTTTCATACTTCGAATTTGATGGACCTTTTAAATCAGAATCTGGAATGAAAGCTGTTGTGTTGTTGGATACTGGATCCTCTCATACTTTTGTGTCTCCTAAATTTGTTAAAGTGTTGGGAGTTGAACCGAAGATTTTTCCAGGCAAGATCTTAGCAGTAGCTACTCCATCAAGGAAAACTTTAACCACTGATCGGTATTATGCTGATTGCGAGATTGTGATTGGAGATCGAATCTTTGGGATTGATCTGATCGAGCTGACTATCTTGGGAGTCGATGTTATCATTGGCACTGATTGGATGTCGGTGTATAGTGCAAGCATCGAGTGTAAGACCAAGACGGTAACAGTGAAGGCTCCAGGTGGACCTGAAGTCACTTTCCAAGGGAAGAAGAAGTGTTCTAAGTTGGTGGCAGCTATCCGCAAGGAAGAGACTCCTGTGGAAATGCAAAGGATTCCTGTAGTTCGGGACTATCTGACTGTGTTCTTAGATGATTTTCCTGGGTTACCCCCGCATCGTGATGTACAGTTCAGCATCACTGTTCAACCGGGAGTGCACCCATTTCTAAGGCACCGTATAGGATGGCTCCAGTGGAACAGAATGAGGTGAAACAGCAGATTGAGGAACTGTTGGAGAAAGGCCTTATTCAACCTAGTGCGTCACCTTGGGGAGCACCAGTGCTTTTGGTAAAGAAGAAGGATAGATCGATGAGAATGTGTATCGATTACCGAGAGCTGAATAAGGTCACTGTTCAGAATAAATATCCTATTCCCCGAATTGATGACTTGTTCGATCGTCTACAAGGAGCAGCTGTATTCTCCAAAATAGGTCTTCGATCAGGATATCACCAAGTTCGAGTGAAAGCTGAAGATGTGCACAAAACTGCATTTAGAACTCGACATGGGCATTACGAATTTTTAGTTATGCCATTTGGAGTGACGAATGCACCCGCAATCTTCATGGATTTGATGAACAGAGTTATAAAGCCATTCATTGATTCTTTCATCGTGGTGTTTATCGACGATATCCTCGTGTACTCCAAGTCAGAGGAGGAGCACACCGAGCATCTGGCAGCAGTTTTGAAGAAGTTGGAAGAGCAGAAGTTGTATGCCAAGCTATCCAAGTGTGATTTCTGGAAATCTGAAGTGGCATTCCTAGGTCACATCCTTTCTAAGGAGGGAGTGGCAACTGATCCTCAAAAGATAGAGGCAGTGAGAGATTGGGCTAGGCCTACTACAGTGAAGGAAGTCAGAAGTTTTCTTGGAATGACTGGATACTATAGGAGATTCATTCAAGGTTATGCCCAGATAGCCGTGCCGCTTACTGGTCTGACCAAGAAGAATGTGAACTTCAAGTGGACCGAGCAATGTGAGGCAAACTTTCAGGATCTGAAAGAGAAACTGACTGTTGCACCTATTTTGGCTTTGCCTAGAGCAGGTGTTGAGTATGACGTTTATAGCGATGCTTCACATCGTGGGCTTGGTTTTGTCTTAATGCAAGAAGGAAGAGTAATCGCTTATGGGTCTAGGCAACTACGACCGCATGAGAAAAATTACCCGACTCATGATCTGGAGTTGGCTGCAATTATCTTTGCCCTGAAGCAATGGAGGCACTACGTGTACGGTGAGAAATTGAACATGTACACGGACCACAAGAGTTTGAAGTACATATATCAGCAGAGGGATCTGAATTTGAGGCAGCGAAGATGGTTGGAAGTGCTTGAGGACATGCGACCTGAGATCAAGTATCATCCTGGGAAGGCTAATGTTGTTGCTGATGCACTTAGTCGCAAGAGCAGTTTAGCCAGTTTGATTACAACTCAGAAGCATCTGATTAAGGAATTGGATCGAGCAGGTATTGAAGTTGTCTTGCAAGGATTGGAAGCATCTTTAGCTCAGTTGAGGCTTCAGCCTACACTGAATGGAAGGATCATTGCAAGTCAGGAGGTTGATGCTGATATCTTGGAGATGAAGGAGCAGGTTGGTGCTGGCAGGTTGCCCGGATTTCAAATCAGGGATGGAGTGCTGTGGTTCGGAGATAGACTGTGTGTTCCAAACCAGGCGGACCTGAAAGAGAGTATTCTTCAGGAGGCGCATGCTACTCTTTTTTCGGTACATCCTGGGAGTACTAAGATGTACAAAGACATCAAACAGCATTTCTGGTGGTCAGGTTTGAAGTGGGATGTGGCTTAATTTGTAGCGAAGTGTGAGGTTTGTCAGCAAGTCAAAGCCGAAAATCAGAGACCCGGAGGTCTATTACAGCCGTTACCTATTCCGGAATGGAAGTGGGATAACATCAGTATGGATTTCATCACGGGATTGCCTAAGAGTCCTAAGGGCAATGATGCGATTTGGGTTATAGTCGATCGACTAACCAAGTCCGCTCACTTTTTGGCGATGAAACTCACTGCTTCGATGGACAAGTTAGCTGAGTTGTATGTTGGCGAGATCGTCCGGCTTCATGGTGTTCCGTCAACTATTGTGTCTGATCGAGATGCGCGGTTTACTTCGCATTTCTGGAGGAGTCTTCAGGCAGCTTTGGGTACCAAGATAGATTTCAGCACTGCTTTTCATCCGCAAACTGATGGGCAGACCGAGAGAGTCAACCGTATTCTTGAGGATATGCTTCGGTGTTGTATACTAGACTTTGGAGGCAGTTGGGAAAGGCATTTACCTTTGGTAGAGTTTGCCTACAACAACAGTTTTCAGACTAGCATCGGGATGGCGCCATACGAAGCTCTGTATGGCAGGAAGTGCAGGACACCTATTTGTTGGTTTGAAGTTGGGGAGCGTCAGTTGTTTGGTTCTGAGCTTGTGCAGCAAACCTCTGAGAAGATTGTTCTGATCAGGAAAAGATTGGTAGAAGCTCAGAGTAGGCAGAAAAGCTATGCAGACAACCGGAGAAGGGACCATGAGTTTGAGGTTGGTGACCTCGTCTTTCTGAAAGTATCACCAAGTAAAGGTGTGGTTCGATTTGGTAAAGGCGAGAAATTAGCCCCGATGTTTATAGGCCCGTACAAGATATTGAAAAGGATCGGGAAAACTACTTACTGGCTTGAGTTACCGGAAGAGTTGTCTCAGGTGCACAATGTCTTTCATGTGTCTGTACTGAGAGGTTATATTCCAGATTCGAGTCATCATTTGCCTGAAGTGCCTGAAGGTTTGCAGTTGGATCTAAATTACATCGAGTCTCCTGTCGAGATTGTTGATCGTCGAGAGAAAGTCTTGAGGAATAAGACGATACTGATGGTCAACGTAGTCTGCAGAAACCATTTGGTTGAAGAGGCTACTTGGGAGTCTGAGGAGAGGATGTTGAAGGATTATCCTAAGCTTTTTGTTTGATTGTATCTTTGTATTCTTTTGCGCTTGTTATTAGTGTTAGTGTTTGTTTTTCTCGCTCTTGACTGTAGTTCCAGGGACGGAACTATTCTAAGGAGGGAGTGTTGTAATGCCCTGATTTTTCATTTAATGAAAAATTATTTTATTTTGCACGTAGTGTGCACGTGCAATATTTTTGGTAAATATTTTCATCATGATGAGTATAGATTTTTAAATATGTGCTTTTAAATTATTTGTCTTACAAAGCCTTCTTTCAATTAGACAAAAAGCCTTTTTCTTAAAGCCCAAAATTTAATTCATTTATTTTTATTTTAAAATTATTATTTTGGCCCATAAACTAAAGCCCATGAGTTAATTCATTTTTGAATACAACTTGTAATGTTGGATACAATTTAAAGGTTATTTTTATATAAAATTTAATGTACAAATTTTTGGAGGCAAATGCTTGCACGTGCATTGCACGTACACGTGCAAAGTCCATTTTCTATGCATGGCCGGTTGTGAGTTTGGAGGGAAACCAAAAATTTGAGTGGGATCATGGTGTGGTGGTTACTTGATTATGGGTGGTTAGTATAACTCCTCCTTAAATCTAAGCCATTTTGCTCCTAACTCCTACTTCAATCTTAGCCATCCATTCTCCCTTTTTTTTAGTATAAATACCCCCCTCCCATAGCTAGTATTCTTGTGCAAATTAATTCTTCCAAACCTATAGTTCAATTACATTATCTAGTAGTTAGTAAGTGAGTAAAAGATTGAGAGATTGTGTGGGTTTGTGCTTGCAACAAGAAGAGAAGGAGAGGCCGGCATCCAAGAAGGGGAGCTCTCGGTGTGGTGTACTTGGAGACTTGTGTGCACGTCGACTAGGAGGAGGAGCACTCTCATTGCAAAGACATTCGTTTAGGAGGTTGCAAATTGTACTTTCTTCAATAAGGTGGGTAAATTTTCCCTATTTCTAAATAGGAATGCATGCTAGACTTAATTAGAAAAATGATGCATGAAAATGATTAATAAGAATGCACATTTAATTGGAAAAATGATCTATAATTGATTGAATTGTTGATGTGCAAATTGTATGTGTTTCTACTATTAAAATTCAAGTTGTGTGCGATATGATTATGGCTATGAATTGTGTAAAGAAACCTTCGTTAGTAGCATGAAAAATTATGTGCAAAGATTAGTATATTGATAATGTCGCTTTATGTGCTAAATTGGAAAATTTTTGTTATGACGTTGTAACGAATGAATTAAGATGCAATTATTATGTTTGGGAAATGAATAAGGGCAGGAAATTAGTATAGGGATTAATGAAATTATAATGTCGAAAAAGAATGTATTAGTGGTAGTATATCAAATTAGCCAAATTGTATGGTAGAAATGTGTTAATTATTGAAAAATATGTTTAATTATTTGAGAAAATTATTCTCATATACTGGAGTGTAATTCATGACGGAAATGATTAATCTGGAATGTTTACAGTATGTTAGTAAGAACAACTTGAAATGAAATTTTCATGAACATCGATACATTTTAAATAACAGAGAGATTTGATTTAAATAAAGTTTAAGTTGTAATGGTGACAACCCGAGCCCATAGCTCGAGTGGTCGGATCATTCTTAATCGCTACAGTATGTGTGGGGGTTTTCTCTGAGGTTGAGGGATCGAATCCCGTTGACACTATTCTTTTTATTTCGAACTTTTCGAAAGAATCCGTTCGGCCGAAGAGCATTTAATGATTTTCTCCCTTCTTCTAGACGGGTGTAGCACTCGTCCTAGTGGCTTGTGCCTTTGGTTGTTTCTCCTGTGGTCGCTGGTTCGACCTTGGCTTTCGGCAGTTGTTTATGTTGTGGGAAAACAAAATTTTTTTTGGATGTCTTGATAATAAAAAAATATGGAAAAAATATATTTTATTATCTTAAAAATATGGGGAGTTTATGAAAAAATCAATTGAGGATTATTTGCATGAAGTGGAGCATGTTTAGAGAATAAAAGTAGAATTTAGAACTATAAATTCTACACTTGCATTTGTATAAAGTTGTAGCTTACAAAAGATTTAGAATGGAATATTGGAAAGGAAATACGAATAAAAAGGAATTATGTGTAGTAATGTGAATTATTCTCGTTGGAGAATAATGTGACAAATTATGAAAAGTAAATATTCATCTTTGATTGAATAACTAGTGATGTGGTTTTTAATATGAAAATAATATTTCATGAGTTACATGATGAATAGTTGAATTTAATGTATAATTATGGACTATTGAACGATTAAGAAATCATGATTGGAAAAGAGAAATACTTTTGAGTATGATAACTCAATATGTTAACTTATGAGTTGTAACACTCAACTTTAGAAATTGTGAATGAGAATTGAAACGGAAGAGTAGCTAAGTCTCCCCCGGCATTTGGAAAGAAATGGAATGAAATTTGAAATGAAAGACCAAGGTTGGTCATGTTTGAATGAATGAATAAGTCCGGTTTAGTGGAGAGGCTAACTCTAGAGCTTTGATTTTGTTCATGATTCTGGTAAAAACTAAGGATTAGTACATAGTGGAGACGTGATGAAAGTAGGAGAAAAACATGAGTATGAGGGCCATTGGATTGGCAGCGTGAGATTATTCACAGGCTGTCTTCACGATGCGTCGTGACATGACGTGGATACTGCTCCAGAGTATCGTCCCGGTGGCAACGCTTGTGGGATGTTTGGTGTCTGCAAGATGATCGTGTGCCATGAAGGAGGCTGAATTGTCACAGGCTGTCTTCACGATGCATCGTGACCTGACGTGGGGTTCCCCTCCAGGTTTTCTGTACACGTGCTTGTACTCATAGATCATCTAGGATACCTACCGTAATTACAGTAGTAGATTAAGTCATGGCGAGGGATTGAACCCAACAAAGATGAAGAACGATTAAGGGCTTGCCCTCGGACCTATGTAGTATGGGATGCATAGAATCCGAACAAGTGCACATTAGTGTCATGTAACATAGATAACTACATTAAGGACTAAGTGCACAATCACAACACGACATCAATAGGGTAGTCCCTTTAGTTTTATATATAACAAGTGTGTGTTTGCTAAATATGGAAAATAAGTTATACTATTCCCGGTATAGAGAGGATGGCCGTGTATAATGTTCGTTGGTTGAATAAACTGACGTACCCACAGTCTTATATGTAGGTGAGTGACATGATAATGATTAAAGAGGAACAGATGCTTAAAGATTATCCAATGTTGTTGTACATTCATTTAAATGTTGTAATTTTACTTCCGCTGTGCAGTGTAAATTGTAATGAATTTATGTAAACTCTGATGTAAAGTGAAAAGTTCAAATTTCCTTGTGAAATTGTACTAAATGAAGTGGAAAGATCCTGTAGAACTCTCGAATTCAGTTGTATTTGGGATTCGGGGCATTACACGCCACTCTACATTTCAAGATTTGTTAAAGGATGGCCACAGCCAAAGACGGTGAAAGAAGTAAGGAGTTTTCTGGGTATGACTAGTTATTACCGGAAGTTTATCCAGAGTTATGCAAAGATAGCTATACCCCTTACAGCCTTGACCAAGAAGAACCAAAGTTTCGACTGGACGAAGAAGTGTGAAGAGAGTTTTTAGGAACTAAAGAACCGTTTCATCTCTGCAACTATATTAGTTTAACCTCAGGATGACAAGGACTATGTCATCTACAGTGATGCATCGTATTTGGGGTTCGGGTGAGTGCTAATGCCGGAGGGCAAGGTTGTAGCTTATGGTTCGAGACAGCTACGACCACATGAGAATAATTACCCGACCCATGATTTGGAACTTGTAGCCATAATCTTTGCTTTGAAATCATAGAGACATTATATCTCCGGAGCAAGGGTGTAGATATACACTGAACATAAGAGCTTGAAATATATCTACCAGTAGAAGGACCTCAATTTAAGGCAGAGGAGATGGTTGGAAGTACTCGAAGACATCAGGCGTGATATTATATATCATCCAGGACAGGCCAACGTGGTAGCAGATGCACTCAACAGGAAGTAAAGTGTGGCTACATTGGTAGTGACCCAGAGGGAACTAGATGAGGAGATCAGGCAGGCAGGCATTGAAGTGGTTACTCACCACTCGAGTGCAGTTTTGGCACAGTTAGTGTTACGACCGAGCTTGAATGAGCATGTGAAAAAGGCTCAGACCGAAGATCCAGAGATGGAAGACATGAAGAAGCAAGTGCGCAAAGGAAAATTGCCCGAATTCAGTATTAAAGAAGGTTCACTATGGTTTGGTAGCAGACTGTGTGTACCAAAGGACGTGGAGTTAAAGGAAGACATCATGAAGGAAGCTCACTCCACATTGCTTACGATTCACCCCGGAAGCACCAAGTTGTATCATGATATAAAGCAGCACTATTGGTGGTCAGGGATAAAGAGAGATATAGCAGAGTTCGTGGTCAAATGTCTGACGTGCCAACAGGTTAAGGCCGAGAATTAGAAACAAGGAGGACTGCTACAACCTCTAACTATTCCAGAATGGAAATGGGAAAACATCAATATGGATTTTATCACTGGATTACCCAGGAGCCCTAAAGGAAATGACGCAACATGGGTGATTGTGGATCGATTGACAAAGTAAGCACATTTTCTCTCAGTAAAGACGACCTGGACAGTCATGAAGCTGGCCGAAATCTACATCGAGAACATAGTGAAGCTACATAGAGTGCCAGTGTCAATAGTATCCGACTGAGATGCAAGATTTACATCTCGATTCTAGCGAAGTCTACAGTCAGCATTGGGAACTAGAACAGACTTTAGCACAGCTTTTCACCTGATGGACAGACCGAGAGTGTCAACAGGATTCATGAAGACATGTTGGGAGCATGCATTTTGGACTTCGGAGGAAGTTGGGAAAAATACCTTGCCTTGGTAGAGTTTGCTTACAATAACAGCTATCAGGCAAGCATTGGCATGGCCTCGTATGATGCTTTGTCTGGCCGAAGATGCAGAACACCAGTTTGTTGGTTCGAGGTAGGAAAGTGGCAGATGTATGGGCCAGAAATCGTACAGGAAACGTCGGAACATATTGAGCTTATTCAGAAAAGGCTTCAAGGAGCACAAAGCTGGTAAAAGAGCTATGCAGACAAGCGCCGAAGAGAGTTGGAATTTGAGGAAGGTGACTCCGTATTTCTCAAGGTGTCGCCGACGAAAGGAGTTATCAGATTCGGAAAGGGCGGAAAGTTAGCTCCGAGATACATTGGACCATACAAGATTCTGAAGGGGATTGGCAGGATAGCTTATAAGTTGGATCTACCGGCCGAGTTATCTCAAGTGCATGATGTGTTCCACGTCTCCATGCTACGGAGGTATGTGCCGGATTCAAGCCATCAGTTGCCAGAGGTTCCGAAAGATTTGCAGATTAATCTTTCCTATAGAGAGCAACCAGTCAGGATACTTGATCATCAGGAAAAGGTACTGAGAAACAAGGTCATCCCGATGGTCAAAGTTCTCTGGAAGAACCAGTTCGTGGAAGAAGCCACGTGGGAGTCGGAAAGCCGCATGACGACTTTGTATCCTGATTTGTTTTAGGTGTTTTTTGTTTTTTTTTGTTGTTCTTCTTTTCTCCCACTAGGGATGTTCTGGGGACAGAACGACTCTAAGGTGGGTGTAATGTAATACCCCGGATTGTACAATGCTTATATATATATGTGTGTGTGTGTGTGTGTGTGTGTGTGTGTGTGTGTGTGTGTGTGTGTGTGCATATGATTGCAGTTTTTTGTTTGATTTTGCTATCGTTGGTGTGCGGTTAGGTTTGTGGGGCGGTTTATGAGGATGGTTGCGTTATAGACGATGCACGAGAATGAAAAGGACCGATACTGGTATAAACACTAGTTTTTAGTACGATACCTATGCAAATATATCATTGTATGATACTACGATGGGTATATCTTGCGCACACTCGATAAATCTGTCATCTCTAATCTATGAACCCAATTAAGGACTAAATAGTGCAGCTAACCATTGTACCCCAAACCAAGGGCCAAAGACCATGGTTTTGTACCAAAACCACCCTAAACCCTACACCCCTACACCCTAAAATCCGCCCCCCCTCCTTCCTCTCTCTTTCCTTAAACTTTTCCATTAAATACCCCCTCATTTCTTCTTCCAAGTTCTCAAATTTTCAGAACTCAAACCCAAGAAAAGAAAGAGAAGGAGGGAAAGGAAGAAGGATTGAAGAGGAGCTCTTGGAGTGAATTCTTGGAGAAGTGAAGCTCAAAGCCATCATCTACTCTCCAATCAACTCAAGTTTGGGGGTTTCTCTAAACTTTTCTTGTTGTTTCTTGTTGATTCTTGCATGCATGCGAAGTAGTAGGAGTTTAGAATGATTGTTTAAGAGGTTGGAAATTGAATATGAAACTAGAACCTGGAATCTTGATCTGCATGTCACATTCTAGAATTTTCCGAGAGCAAACCACATGGAACATGATGATGAAATTTGCACATACTGTTCCCTTATATATTTAGATGATTCATGAATTATTTCGGATTTTTTTGAGCTTGTTTGGTATTTTAATAAAATCCATTCGTGGAACAGTGCCGTAAGGCAGTAGAAGAAATTGTTTACTGTGATACCTGAGATTGCTGGATATTTCATAATTAATTGGCACATGATATTAATCTGAAACTTTTACCATGTTTACCCACATGTATCTAGACTCTACAGAAAAATCAAGAAATTAATTTGAAGAAGTTACAGGCATGTTCAAAATTAGTCTATCAACAGTAGTTAGAACTTTGACTGAAGAACAGGATGATCTTTGTGCATAATTGAAACATGAAGAACTCAGTGTATACTTGGAAATTGGACATGAAACCTTCTGCATGTTGTTATCTATGAAGTCTAGTTTCTTTAATGTATAATTGGATACTATTGGATGAGCGTAGGATTTATGATGGATTTTATAGCCCGTACTGTGATGGATTCAGTCAGATTAGACACACTGTAGGGATGACACAATTGAGGCCCTTTAAGAGCAAATTTTGAGGAAGTATTTCGTTATAAGATTGTAGTATACATCAAGATCTTTCTAACAAGACCTATTTGAGGTGATTCCAGTGAGTGGTTGATTTAATATGATTTTTGCAATACTGGACAGAGACCAGGATTTAAGCCGAGTGCTCTGGTTGAGAAAGTCTTAGTGTGTGACTTGCTACACCTAAGAGTAATGTGTTTTAGGGAGATCTAACGGCATATTTTGGACTTGTGACCAATTAGAGGATTTTTTAGGACACCCACACCTTTCCATCGAACATGGGTTTGTAGCATTCTGATGGGTAGGTAGTGACCTATGCTACCGGTAAGGAGCAGCCAGTGTACAGGAAACACACAGGCTGAGGCTTGAGAGGCCATTTTGAAGAGCCAAATGACAGAATTTGAGGTTATGATCAAGTAGGAAGTTGTAGCCTAGGTGCTTACCTTTCCGGATTGGGGTTGTACACCCCAATCGGAGTTGTATCATGGGAGTTATGATCCGTTTAAGTTTCGGACAGAAACCCCGTGGGTTTCTTAGTCTTGGGTTTTGACTAAGTATTGAGAGGACCTTTCCCCTGTGTACCATTAGAGTTGATAAACTATTGTTGTTTTTTTTGACTCCTATGGTGCATTTATGACTCGAGTTAGTCACTAGGGTATGGTGATGCCCTACATATGTCGACCCTATGTTATGAACTTCCACCAAGCGTAGGACGTCCGAGCCGAGCCATCAAATTGAGCTCATTACCCGGGGAGGGGTGAACGCACAAATTCTTCACCCGGTGAGGGCTAAACACATGAGTTCATTACCGAGGAAGGGGTGAACACACACATTCGTTACCGGGTAGGGGTGAATGTAGGGCATGGGGCTGGACAATCTCCATGCTAGGGGAAGTGGCGAACCGAACTGGTAAGGCTAGGGCCAGAGGGCGATAAACAGAATTTTGGAAGCAATCTCATTTCACCCAAGTGTTTAGAAGAGGCTAGGATTAGAGTGATGCATTAGGGGTCTGGTTATTGCATTAGTACTAGCAGACCATAGTCGGGTGTTGTACTCTCCTGTCGTAGGGATACGTTTTCGGTACTCATGATTGAGTCCTCGGTCTCGAATCTCGATCTGTTAATTCCTAAGGTTTGCTGGAGTAAGGAATTAGAGGATAGGGAGATTTGACCCTCGAGGCCATCACGTTCCTATATACGTGGGTTACTTCATACATCAGTTCATTACCCGGTGGAGTGGGTGAACGAACATATCATTGACGTCGTGGGTACAGGGTTGGTACGGGTACCAGGTAGGTACACAGTCTTGTGACTGAATTCAACGCAGTTTTTTGAAGAGGTCCATACGCTGGTACTGAATGGCAAACACGATCACCACTTAGGCACTGCAGTGGCGGAACTAGATCAACTAACTGTAACCTCCTTAGCCACGGACAATCTATTGGGAACAGTTTGAGTACAAGAGTAGGATGCATGGCGAGGGTTTGAATCCCTAAACTGTGGAGAAAGACGACTAGATTTGGGGGCGTATGTAGTATGAGATGCATTCGTTTCCAAAGTCTTGCTTGCATTAGAGTCAGGCATGTGATTTGTTGCATCTAGTCATAGGATCATGGCATACCACTACACTAGAGCCCGAATCCATTAACCCTTGTTTGGCACATCACTTTTCTTTGCGTCAGTCGAAGTACTGACGTTCCCCACCTTGTAGATATCCGAAGCCGATTTACAGGTACTATAGAGCTCGAGTTGATCTTTAACACCTCGAATTTTAAAATACCAAAAATATTCGTTTTTACATCTTGTAGGGGCGAGAATTATTTTTAAGTGATATCTTATTTTAATTATTTTCAATATTAATATTGGTATGAATATTTATGGTAGATTGGTATTATTGTTATATTAGAGTTAAGAGTTGAGATTTTATGTGAGGAAATATAGTTATTTTATTTTATCATTCTGGGGGATTATTATAAGATAATTTTAATGTATTTTGTATTGTTTATAATATATTGAGATTTGGAGTTTATTTGAAATGTATTAAGTTTGGGGGGCTTATAGATAATTATCCCTTACTAAATACATTATTTATTTATCTATTATTTATTTATCTACTTTACACAAAACCCCCCCACCATTCTCCTTCTCCTTTCCTTCTTCTTCTTCCCTTCCTGGTTCGATCCCGACCCCAGAGAAAGAAACCCCCGGCTCTTCTCCCCTTCCTTCTCCCGTTCACTCCCAGCCGAAGGAAACCCCACCCCCTTCCATCTCTTCCCATCTCCTTCTTCTTTCTTTCCCTTCCCACTTCTTTCCCGATCAGAAAGAACACCCCCCTCCCCCCCCCCGGCCGAACCCATCGCGATTCTTTCCCCATGCTCAAATTCCCTCCCTTTCTCCATGGATTTCAAATTAAATCGAGGGGTAGACTAATAGAGGGGTTCTCTACATCGTGGTAGCGTCAGATTTTCGAAAGGATTTCGGGAAGGTAAACCCTAACTTATTTTATTGTATAAAATTGAGTTGGGTTAATTTCTATTGAGTAGGATTATTATGATAGGAAGATTAGGAGATGTTGGAAGTGGTAGATGGAAAAAATTAGCAAGTTATTAGAGGGATTGCAAGTTGCTAATAAATTAGGGTATTGGGTTTATAAAAAATCACTATATGTAAGAATTATCTCTTGCATGATAGTAGAAATTCTTGTTAAGTTATTAGAATTATTTGGGGAGTGATTTTAGTAATTGTTTGAAAATAAAAATCTCATAGGAATTCGAATATTACGTGCAACGCACATGTGCATTCTAGTCATTCAATAAAATACCTGAGTGACATTAGAATTAGTGTTATCATTTCCTGTAGCTGGTTTGGATGTTTTGAGCCCTAATTGCCTTGAAATTTGATAATAGAAAATGCTAGCGACTTCGGATGCGAGATGGAGAAGTGATGCTTTGAGTCTTCGCGAGATAGCAGGTGAGTATGCTTATACTAGGGATATAGTCTTCCTTGACAAAATTTTATGCGAGTTTGATGTGATCTGTGTGAAATACAACCAAATGGAGGTTTAACCGAAAATATGGAACTTTTTATATGTTGAAATTGCGTTATATGGTGAATTTGTATGGTATTGAATATGTGGTGTTAGGGGTGTTATAGTGGATATATATATATGATAATATGAGGTAATTGGTGTTGATATACCTATGATATACAGAAGATAGATAAAGATGATATATATATGTGCGGTATTCTGATGTATGTGTGTCATATTTGGTGTATGTGTGTGATATATGTGGGTGGCAATGAATCGCGGTATCGTAATTGATGAAGGTAACGAGTGAGTGTGTATAATATATAGAGGAGTTAAGTGAAACTAATGGGCGTTAATACGATATAATCATCTACTTAACTGGCTTTATCCTTAATTTTATAATGTGGCAGAATAAATCATTCAATGCATTCTTGATATAAATAATATGGTGTCATAATCTAATTAATTAGTTAACCAGGCATATGCAAACATGTGATAATGAGATAATAAATAGTGTGGTATACTCATGAGGTATGAGGTAATCATAAAATAAATGATACAGTATAGTTGTGACATGCAATAAATGATATGATGAATTTATATGTTGAATGACAGGGTGAATGCTTGATGTGGTTTAATGATACGATGATTAATATTGCGGATACTGGATATGCATTAAATGGTAAGATAAAAGATGAGATGGTATGTGCTAATAAATGTGTTATTAATTCACGTGATTAAAGTCAAGGTTGTGGCAATTATTGAATTCATAAGTGTAAGGCGCGTGTTGATAAAGTAAGATGGAAAGATGAAATGATTAATGCTAATAACATATGGTTTTGTTGACCAGTACCTACAGCAATCCTGGGGGTTTGGGCTAAACCTCCTAATACCCAAGGACCGGCTTGGAGAAAGTGGACCCGAACTATGTCTGGGGTAAGTGATTTTTATCGCCCAAGCTATCGGCTTGAGGCCCAGTTTTCCCTCGATGACAGCCGTCGCGAGGAAGTACCCAGTTTATCTGGGGTTAGTGGTTTTTCCCTCGATGACAGCCGTCGCGAGGAAGTACCTAGTTTATCTGGGGTTAGTGGTTTTTCCCTCGATGACAGCCGTCATGAGGAAGTACCCAGGTTACCTGGGGTCAGTGGCTTTTTCCCTCTTGGCTTCGTTCGGGAGGAAGTACCCAAGTTCTACTTGGGGTTAGTGGTTCCCTCGCTAGTTCGGTTAGGAGGAAGACGTAGCCTCGGACGAGTAAGACTCTGTGTGAGCATCGGGCCGTGTGTTTACTGGGCTGTCGGCTTTCAGTATGTTGGGATACTGTGGCTCACTGGTCGACAAACTAATAAAATAAATAAGTGTAAATAAGAATGTGTAAGTAAAGAAAGTGGAAAGTGAATTGTGATTGTGAAAGAAAGTGGTTGTGAATGAAATGAAAATGAAGGAATACGAGTTATGAATTTGTGTATGAAAAGAAATGATAAATGCAGCTTGTGGTTAATTTAAAATAAAAGTAAAAGAGACATGTGTTATTATGAGTAGTATAAAGTAATTTTGTAATAAGAATGATTATTAAAGTGAAATACAGGATGATATGTGTTGATACACCTTGGAATTGTGTCAAGGAACTACCCGCCCGCTATTTCTGTGGAAATGGTGGGAACTACCTGCCTTGGCATAATTCGCAGGGTGAATGGCATGATATCGGTAATGAATAATGGAAATAAGAAATAAAGTAAAGTGAAGATGAAAAGTAATTGAAGTAAATTAATAACCAAGTTATCGGCTTGAGATGTGATGTGATATTACCCAAATTGTGTGTTTGGGGTGCGGTGATTATTACCCAAGCTATCGGTTTTGGGGTGTGATATGTTGTGGCCCAAATTGTGTTTGGGGGTATGGAGTATAAATTGATGAGAATGAATGTGAAATTAATGGTAACTTGAGTTATAAGTAAAAATAAAAGTAAGTTTAATTCTCAATTCGATTGAGTAGTAACTAAGTGATATAATGAGATGAGAACGAGCCATAAAACATGCTTTTGATGCAAAGAGAATAAGCTTTCTAATTAGTGATGTGTGAATGATGTGATGGAGTGTGAGTAATTTGCAATGGGCAATGAGATGTTATATTTGTGTTATAAGATATGAATGAATGTGGTATTATGAGAATATATGCATATGTTTATGATGTGATACTTGATATAATACAATAAAATAAATACCTGTATTATGAGATTGGTTATGAAAATGGTTATTAAAGAAAGTTTGTTGTGTTAGAAGTTTGTGTACCATGGAAGTGTGTTGGGGAACTACTCGCCTTGGCATAACCTCCAAGATGAATAGGTGAGATGATAATATGATACAAGTAAATGAAGTGCATGGCTAAATAGAGATGAAGAAAAGATGTAATAACATCATGTAGTTATATTCTTATAAATAGTAAAATGCTGGTGTGACGATAATTGTGGAAGGATGAATATTCGTGTTAGGGAATTTAAATTGAAAAGGAACGGATTGTATGCAAATTCGTATTATGCAAATGTAAAATAAGGATATATACGAGCTTGATGTGAAGCATATAGTGAAATGTGTGAAGTTATGGATAATTATATAGTTGGATGCAGATTGGAAAAGTATTTTGATATAACCTTGTATTGGTGATGTTTTTATGTTCAGAATTCAGGTTGCATCTTCTTATTTGGATGTTTGTAAGTTTAATTTATTTTCTTTATACTATTTAATGATTTATTAGATTAATAACTATACTCACACCAGAAATGGCTGACCCCTTAGTGTTTGGGGGGTTAGGGAGTCCTTGGACTATCCTAGATCCCCTACTGTTACAGGTCCTCAGCAGCGCAGAGGTGAGGCGTAGATTTATAGGGTGGAGTTTTTATTTTAGAATTTTTGTATAAAATTAGTTAGGTGACTAGTGAAATTTGTAGTTTAAATTGTAATTTGAATGTAACAGTACCTGGATGTCGATGATGAGTATAGTGTGGGGTAGTATGGTATGTTCTTGACCCGTACCCATCTCGTTGTGGTGTGCCGGGCCCTGTGGTAGGTTTTACAAAGGTTTTTCTAAAATTTTTACCTCGTTTTCAAAGAAATTTATGGTTTTTATTTAGTATTTGATATTTTATTATGAGTTTGACCCCCAGAGCATGATATTATATTGCCTGTATTATTCTGCTCATTTTGGCCTGGGGAGCCCATGATTATATTGCTTGTGTTGTGAGCTACGGAATTTAGAGCAGAATTCCGTAAGCATTTTGTGTTTCGGGGCAGAAATTTCAGGGGAGACTCTGCCAAAATTTTATTTGAATTATATATATCTTAGTTTATGTTTAAAGTAATATAGAAATTGAAAGAATTGAATTTAGAGGTTTAGTTTTCAAAAAAAAAAAATTGGGGTGTTACATGATCCAGGCATCCAAGGGACATATGCAAGTGTTATTATATTGTTGTAAATCTTGAAATTCCTAGTTGGATATTGTAACACTTGTAAATGTTACATTTATATGGAATAAAAGTTTTAAATTTTCTATATTGTTTTATGTGATTGTGGCTATTTTGAAGTTCGACTCCTGGAGTAAGGTCTCAGGTTCCCAGTATGGGGATTTGGGGTGCTACCGAAGTTGGTATCAGAGCAGACTTGAAATATTAGTCTAACACAGTAGGAAAATTAGACTTGGATGCGTTGTGAGAATTGGGTTTAGTCAGATAGTTGATGATTATAATTCATAATGTTGCTTTTACAACTTATGCTTTATAATTTTTTCTGTATCTGGACTGACTCCCATATTTTCTCTTGCAGATGCCGAGCATGGACAATGGACACTCGAATGGGTGGACCGATGGACATGGTTCTGCACCCCCACTTCTACCTCCACCCCCACAGCCCATGGCCATAGTGCAAGATATCACCATGTTGTCCCAGGAGCTGGCTGCCTACAAATGGAGCCACGGGCAGCTAGAGGATGGCTTCGAGAACCTCGCACGGGCGTTGATAACTGCTGAGAGGAGAGTGGCCAAGCTAGAAAGGGCCAAGAGGAAATAGAAGACGAGGGTAGTACTTCTGAAGCACCGCTACGAGGAGAGGCTGGGCCAACTACATAGCAGATTTCTGGCACTGAGGACTCAGGTGTGCGATATGCAGGATCTGTTAGACCGGATGACTGCCGGGGATAGTTCTTAGGTTGGCGACTCGCCAGGAGCAGGAAAGCAGTGACCTCCCTTAGTGTGGTAGGATTTCTTTTGATGTGTATAGATGACAACCCTTTTGAATAGCTAGGCTAACATGCTATTGTTTTGATGGGTTTAGTATGAGCCCATGTGATGATGATGTGATTGTATGATGACAAATCATTGCAAAACCCTTTTTGAAATGAATGGAACTAGTATGTTTTGACCAATGCTGGTGTGTTATGGGTTTTGCATTACGATTGCTGGCTGATGATGTCTGTATTAGCTTTCAGATGGCAAGAAGGACTAGAAGCAACCGGAGCGAGCAGACTGAAGCCGAAGGCAGTGGAGCCAATGGTACGGGTGATGTAAAGGAAGAATTTGCTTGGGTGTATCAGATGATTGGAGAATTTGTGGAGGCTAGCAGGAACCAAGCGCACGAGGAGTTGCGGTGAATGCTGATCCAGTGAAGATGGTGGAATCATTTAGGAGTATGAAACCGCCAGTCTTCGAAGGACAGGCCGATCCCAAAGCTGCTGACGACTGGATACGTCAGGTGGAGACGGTATTTGAGGTGCTGATGACTCCCAAAGACAGCAAGGTACGTCTAGCCACAATCTTGCTGGAGAACGATGCCAGAGTTTGGTGGTAGTTCGTGAAGCGTGGTCTAGGAGAAGGACAGATCACTTGGAAAGATTTTCTTGAGGAATTCCGACAACACTATTTCCCCTTGGATGTGCAAGAAGAGAAAGCAATGGAATTCCATAGGTTGAAGCAAAGAAATATGTCCACTATGCACCGGAGATGGTCTAGGAGGAAGCAAAGACGGCCCAGAGGTTTGAGCAAGGGCTTAGGCCTGGACTGAGGTCGAGGATTGTTCCTTTGGGCATTCGCTGATTCGACAAGGTGGTAAGAAGAGCTGCGGCGACAGCGGCGGATATGAGTCAGAATTAAGGAAGGACGGAGTTTTGGAACAAAGGGAAGAGATCTACCCCAGCGTCAAAGTTCATGAAGTAGGGAAAGGGTCAGAAGTTCCTGAAAATCAGTGCCAAGACGGGAGAATTCAAGCCCGGAAGCTGCTTCCACTATGGAGAGCAGGGACACTTTATGGATCGATGCCCCCGGAAGAGTGCACCGAAATGTTTCCAGTGTGGACTAGATGGGCATGTCAAGTCAAACTGTCCCCAAATTCAAGGAACAGCCACAAGGCAGGGTTGGGAGCAATCGACAAAGGGAAAAAGCCTATGCGTCAAGGAAGAGTGTTCGCCTTGACCAAGAAGGACGCTGAAGAAGATGGAAGGGTAATTACTGGACATATATATATAAATGAAATTTTGGCTACGGACTTGTTTGATAGTGGATCGACTCATTCTTTTGTGTCAAAATCTTTTTTGAGAAAATTAAGACGCACACAAAAGGCAATCCTATATTTAGCTTTGACGGTGGCTACGCCGTCAGGGGCAACCCTTACTACAGATCTGTGCTATAAGTGATGCAAGCTCCAAATTAGCAGAGAAACCCTAAGTATCGATTTGTTAGAGTTGGGTTTTGCCGGAACAGATGTCATTATTGGTATGGATTGGATGTCGAGGCATAAGGCAAGCATTGACTGCAAGGAGAAGGAGGTAGTCATCTTAGCTGAAGGAGTGGAACTTGTATTCCACGGGGAGAGGAGATCGAAGGCAATGACTATTGCAGCTGCTAGTGAAATACGGGTACCTGTAAAGGTGAATATGATACCAGTGGTGAGGAATTTTTCACTCATATTCTTGGAGGATTTACCTAGAATTTCCCCACACCGTGATGTCGAGTTAGCATCACAGTTCAGCCAGGCAGCGCTTCAGTATCCAAAGCACCATATCGAATGGCGCTAGTTGAGCAGAATGAGGTCAAGAAGGAGATTGAAGAATTCTTGCAGAAGGGATTTATCAGACCAAGTGCGTCACCTTGGGGAGCACTAGTATTTCTTGTTAAGAAGAAGGACGGGTCATCCAGGATGTGTATTGATTATCGGGAATTGAATAAAGTCACTATTCGGAACAAGTACCCAATTCCCAGGATCGACGATTTGTTCGATCAGCTTTAGGGAGCAGCAGTATTTTCAAAGATTGATCTACGGTCCGGATATCATAGTGCGAGTCAGGGAAGAGGATGTACCTAAGACAGCTTTTTGGACTCGACATGGACACAATGAATTCTTGGTAATGTCGTTTGGAGTGACCAACGCTCCAGCAATCTTCATGCATTTGATGAACAGAATTCTACATCCGTTTATTGACTTATTTGTCATGGTATTCATCGACGACATTTTGGTATATTCAAGGACAGAACAGGAGCATGCTGAGCATCTTACAGTAGACTTGAGCAAGCTACAAGAGCATAGTTGTATGGCAAATTATCTAAGTGTGAGTTTTGGAAATCGGAAGTTGCATTCCTAGGCTATATCCTTTCTAAGGAGGGAGTGGCAACGGATCCTCAGAAGATAGAAGCAGTCAAAGGATGGCCACAACCAAAGATGGTGAAAGAAGTAAGGAGTTTTCTGGGTATGACTGGATATTACCGGATGTTTATCCAAAATTATGCAAGGATAGCTATACCCCTTACAGCCTTGACCAAGAAGAACAAAAGTTTCGACTGGACGAACAAGTGTGAAGAGAGTTTTCAGGAACTAAAAAACCGTTTCATCTCTGCACCTATATTAGTTTTACCTCAGGAGGACAAGGACTACGTCATCTACAGTGATGCATCGTATTTGGGGTTCAGGTGTGTGCTAATGCAGGAGGGCAAGGTTATAGCTTATGGTTCGAGACAGCTACGACCACATGAGAAGAATTACCCGACCCATGATTTGGAACTTGCAGCCATAATCTTTGCTTTGAAATCATAGAGACATTATATCTCCGGAGCAAGTGTGGAGATATACACTGACCATAAGAGCTTGAAATATATCTACCAGTAGAAGGACCTCAATTTAAGGCAAAGGAGATGGTTGGAGGTACTCGAAGACATCAGGCCTGAAATTATATATCTTCCAGGACAGGCCAACGTGGTAGTAGATGCACTTAGCAGGAAGTGAAGTGTGGCTACATTGGTAGCGACCCGGAGGGAACTAGATGAGGAGATCAGGCAGGCAGGCATTGAAGTGGTTACTCACCACTCGAGTGCAGTTTTGGCACAGTTGGTGTTACGACCGAGCTTGAATGAGCAGGTGAAAAAGGCTCAGACCGAAGATCCAGAGATGGAAGACATGAAGAAGCAAGTGTGCGAAGGAAAATTGCCCGAATTCAGCATTAGAGAAGGTTCACTACGGTTTGGTAGCAGACTGTGTGTACCAAAGGACGAGGAGTTAAGGGAAGACATCATGAAGGAAGCTCACTCCACATTGCTTACGATTCACCCCGGAAGCACCAAGATGTATCATGATATAAAACAGCACTATTGGTGGTCAGGGATGAAGAGAGATATAGCAGAGTTTGTTGTCAAATGTCTGACGTGCCAACAGGTTAAGGCCGAGAATTAGAAATGAGGAGGACTGCTACAACCACTAACTATTCCAGAATGGAAATGAGAAAACATCAATATGGATTTTATCACTGGATTACCTAGGAGCCCTAAAGGAAATGACTCAATATGGGTGATTGTGGATCGATTGACAAAGTAAGCACATTTTCTCTCAGTAAAAATGACCTAGACAGTCAAGAAGCTGACTGAAATCTACATCGAGAACATAGTGAAGCTACATAGAGTGCCAGTGTCGATAGTATCCGACTGAGATGCAAGATTTACGTCTCGATTCTAGCAAAGTCTACAGTCAGCATTGGGAACTAGAACAGACTTCAGCACAGCTTTTCACCTGATGGACAGACAGAGATAGTCAACAGGATTCATGAAGACATATTGGGAGCATTTATTTGGGACTTCGGAAGAAGTTGGGAAAAATACCTTGCTTTGGTAGAGTTTGCTTACAATAACAGCTATTAGGCAAGCATTGGCATGGCCCCGTATGAAGCTTTGTATGGCCGAAGATGCAGAACACCAGTTTTTTGGTTCGAGGTAGGAAAGCGGCAGATGTATGGGCCAGAAATCGTACAGCAAACGTCGGAACAGATCGAGCTTATTCAGAAAAGGCTTCAAGGAGTACAAAGCAGGCAGAAGAGCTATACAGACAACCGCCGAAGAGAGTTGGAATTTAAGAAAGGTGACCCCGTATTTCTCAAGGTGTCGCCGACGAAAGGAGTTATCAGATTCGGAAAGGGCGGAAAGTTAGCTCCGAGATACATTGGACCATACAAGATTCTGAAGGGGATTGGCAGGATGGCTTATAAGTGGGAGCTACCGGCCGAATTATCTCAAGTGCATGATGTGTTCGACGTCTCCATGCTACGGAGGTATGTGCCGGATTCAAGCAATCAGTTGCCAGAGGTTCCGAAAGATTTGCAGATTAATCTTTCCTATAGAGAGCAACTAGTCAGGATACTTGATCATCAGGACAAGGTACTGAGAAACAAGGTCATCCTGATGGATAAAGTTCTCTGGAAGAACCAGTTCGTGGAAGAAGCCACATGGGAGCCGGAGAGCCGCATGACGGCTTTGTATCCGGATTTGTTTTAGGTGTTTTTTGTTTTTGTTGTTGTTCTTTTCTCCCACTAGGGATGTTCTAGGGACAGAACAACTCTAAGGAGGGTGTAATGTAATACCCCGGATTGTACAATGCTTATATATATATATATATATATATATATATATATAATAAAACACAAAGAAAGCTATCAAATGGCTCTCCTTCAATTCCCCCCAAAATTAAAGGTCCAGATCTAACCTCACAAAACATATTTTTCCCTCCAAAAAGTTTTTCCCCAAAACTCAAATTCAAATCCCCACCCAAAACAACTCCTATATTTATTTAATTATTTTTTTTTCTCTCTCTTCCTCCCTCTTCTATTCAAAAAATTAAGAGAATAAAATTTATAAAAATTTTAAAAAATTTAAAATTAAAAAACTAAAAAAATTAAAAAATTAAAAACTTTAAAAATAATTCAAAAAATCAAAAAAATCAAAAAAATCATATAATATGTTTTTTGCTGGATCCTCAAAAGTTTCTCATATAATATGTTTGCTACTTCAATTAATTTGCTGGACCTCCAAAACTATTTTATATGATCAAACAAGGTGCACCGTTCCGAATACGTGCCGTAGGCACGTGGCAACGGGCAAACCTAGTATATATATATATATATATATATATATATATATATATATATAGAAATCTTCGGTTGCAAACTGTTTTGGTGAGCACTCCGTGAGCACTCACGAACTGGAGACCCTATGAAAAATCCGAACCGCTCATATTGTTCTATATGCCTTAGATAGCCTAACAATAAAAAATAAAGTAATTTGAAGTTCATTTGCCCATGATTTACATCATCACAAAATTGTATGGCTGAAAATTCTAACAGCTTGATGGATGGGCAAATGAACTTCAAATTACTTGATTTTTTATTGTTAGGCTATCTAAGGCATATAGAACAATATGAGTGGTTCGGATTTTTCATAGGGTCTCTAGTTCGTAAGTGCTCAAGGAGTGCTCACCAAAAGTAGTGTGCAATCAAAGGGGACTCTCTCTCTCTCTCACTCTATATATATATATATGTGTGTGTGTGTGTGTGTGTGTGTGTGTGCATATGATTGCAGTGTTTTTTTTTATTTTACTATCGTTGGTGTGCGGTTAGGTTTGTGGGGCGGTTTATGAGGATGGTTGCGTTCTAGACGATGCAAGAGAATGAGAAGGACCGATACTGGTATAAACACTAGTTTTTTGTACGATACCTATGCAAATATATCATTGTATGATACTACGATGAACATATCTTGGACACACTCGATAAATCTCTCATCTCGCATCTAAGAACCCAATTAAGAACTAAATAGTGCAGCTAACCATTGTACCCCAAACCAAGGGCCAAAGACCAGGGTTTTGTACCAAAACCACCCTAAACCCTACACCCCTACACCCTAAAATCTGGCCCCCCTCCTTCCTCTCTCTTTCCTTACACTTTTCCATTAAATACACCCTCATTTCTTCTTCCAAGTTCTGAAATTTTCAGAACTCAAACCCAAGAAAAGAAAGAGAAGGAGAGAAAGGAAGAAGGATTGAAGAGGAGCTCTTGGTGTGAATTCTTGGAGAAGTGAAGCTCAAAGCCATCATCTACTCTCCAATCAAATCAAGTTTGGGATTTTCTCTAAACTTTTCTTGTTATTTCTTGTTGATTCTTGCATGCATGCGAAGTAGTAGGAGTTTAGAATGATTGTTTAAAAGGTTGGAAATTGAATCTGAAACTAGAACCTGGAATCTTGATCTGCATGTCACCTTCTGAGATTGTGGATATTTTATAATTAATTGGCACATGATGTTAATCTGAAACTTTTACCATGTTTACCCACATGTATCTAGACTATACAGAAAAATCAAGAAATTAATTTGATGAAGTTATGGGCATGTTCAAAATTAGTCTATCAATAATAGTTAGAACTTTGACTGAAGAACAGGATGATCTTTGTGCTTAATTGAAACATGAAGAACTCAGTGTATACTTGGAAATTGGACATGAAACCTTTTGCATGTTGTTATCTATGAAGTCTAGTTTCTTTAATGTATAATTGGAGACTATTGGATGAGTATAGGATTTATGATAGATTTTATAGCACATACTATGCTGGATTCAGTCAGATTAGACACCCTGTAGAGATGACACAATTGAGGCTCTTTAAGAGCAAATTTTGAGGAAGTATTTCCTCAGAGGATTGTAGTAGACATCAAGAACTTTCTAACAAGACCTATTTGAGGTGGTTCCAGTGAGTGGTTGATTTAATATGATTTTTGTAATACTGGACAGAGACAAGGATTTGAGCTGAGTGCTCTGGTTGAGAAAGTCTTAGTGTGCTCTGAGTGCTATAGGTAGGTAGTGACTTATGCTATAGGTACGGAGTAGCAAGTGCACAGGAAATACACAGGCTAAGGCTTGAGAGGCCATTTTGAGGAACTAAATGATAGACTTTGAGGTTATGATCAACTAGGAAGTTGTAGCCTAGGTCCTTACCTTTCCGGATTGGGCTTGTACACCCCAATCGGAGTTGTATCAAGGGAGTTATGATCTGTTCAAATTTCGGACAGAAATTCTGTAGGTTGCTTAGTCTTGGGTTTTGACTAAGTGTTTAGAGGACCTTTCCCCTGTGTAACATTAGAGTTGATAACTCTTTGTCTGGGGACGTTTGGCATCTATTGTTGGTTTTGTTGACTCCCATGGTGGATTTGTGACTTGAGTTAGTCACTAGGGTAGGGTGATGCCCTACATTTGTCGACTCTAGGTTATGAACTTCCACCGAAGCGCAGGACGTCCGAGCCAAGCCATCAAATTGAGTTCATTACCTGGGGAGGGGTGAACGCATAAATTCTTTGCCCGGTGAGGGCTAAACTCATGAGTTCATTACCCGGGGAAGGGTGACCACACACATTCATTGCCGGGTAGGGGTGAATGCAGGCCACGGGGGGGGACAAACTCCAAGCTAGTGGAAGTGGCGAACCGAACTGGTAACGCTAGGGCCAGAGGTTGATAAACAGAATTTTGGACGCAATCTCATTCCACCCAAGTGTTTAGAAGAGGCTAGAATTAGAGTGATGCATTAGGGGTTTGGTATTGCTTTAGTACTAGTAGACCATAGTCGGGTGTTGTACTCTCCTGTCGTAGGGATACGTTTTCGGTACTCATGATTGAGTCCTCGATCTCGTATCTCGATCTGTTAATTCCCAAGGTTTACCAGAGTAAGGAACGGTAGGATAGGGGGATTTGACCCTCGAGGCCGTCACGTTCTTATGCAAGTGGGTTACTTCATACATCAGTTCATTATTCGGGAAGGGTGTGAACGCACATATCATTGACATCATCGGTATCGGGTAGGTACGGGTACCGGGTAGGTACATGGTCTTGTGACCGAATTCAACGCGGTTTTCTGAAGAGGTCTGCACGCGGGTATTGAGTGGCAAACATGACCACAACTTAGGCACTGCAGTGGCAGAACTAAACTGACCAACTACAACATCCTTGGGCACGGACAATCTATTGGGAACCGTTTGAGTACAACAGTAGGATGCATGGCGAGGGTTTGAATCCCTAAACTTTGGAGAAAGACGGCTAGA
>CM030362.1:228729590-228747488 GCA_017893485.1 Hemerocallis citrina | reverse complement strand
CTGACAGCTTAGACCGAGGTCTTCCTAACCGAGGAGCACAAAAAGATCGTCATCCCGGATTGGCAAGTCCGGAACCTCGACAGGTTCCTAGGGGACTTGTCACCGAGCATGCAGGCTGTTCGGCATCTCGCCATGCCGAAGGACAGGGCTACCATGGATGCCGGCGGGGTAGGAGACGACGTGCTCGAGATAGCTCTAGCAGCAGTATCGGTAAGTACAGTGTACTTGTTTGTTGAATACTTGTATTCTTTCTGAGTTCTTAATTAGGCTTTGTTTTCTTTTTGCAGATAACTTGCCACTTCGGTCATCTAATGGAGAAGATGACTGAACTAGAGAAATAATTAAAGTAAGAGACAGACAAAGCTCGGGCGGAGAAGGCTCGGATCGTCAAGGAGCTCGAACAGTTGAGGGTCGAAGCCGAGGGGAAGGCAGTGAGGTTAGAATACCTTGAGGGTCACGTGGCACAGCTAGAGGTCGACAATGCTCTTCTACTCCAACAGAAGAAGTCGGTGGCGAAGGACAAGGAGGACACCGTCGCCGCTGCTACGATCGCCGCGGCTAAGGAGGTAGAGGCCGTGGCCATGGATAGAGCACATGGGTTCCTCGTCGTCAATATGGCGAAAGCCTACGCTCGTGCCATTGCAAATCTGAAGGAGACATATCCTGAGGTGGACTGCGCCAGGTGGCACCTCTTCCCCGACCCCGTCTTGGGGTTTGACGACGCCTCTGAGGAGGGTGAAGAAGAGGAAGACGTCGAGGTTGTGGTCGAAGAGGCCAAAATGGCGACCGGTTCGGAGGCCATGCCCTTGGCGATCGTCACCGCCACGCAAGGGTCAGAGTCCACGGTGACCGGCGATCACAGCAAAGAGGTTCGGCTTTGACCTATTGTAATTCGTATATGTTTTGCTGAGAAATGTTGACTAATTGCGGACTGGGCACCGCTTGTAATTCTTGAATTTTAATGAAATGAATTTTTTTTTGGCTAAGTGTTGTTTGAAACTTGTGTTTGACTTGCTTCTGAGTTGTCCTGTAGTAGCTTCGTTTAAACTTAGTATCTTCATGTTCTTGGCTTTTTCAGATCGTCGAAGTATCTAAGATGGTCGAAGTATCTTATAATATCCCGGACGAATATTACATTGTATAAATTATTATTTTATTATTATTTCGTTTTAATTCCATAATTGAAGTATTTTGGTGATTTTCACCCGGGTTGTTCATAAACATTATCTGTACACATATACCAGTCTGTGTACATCCGTAGTGTATCAAATTGGTACCGTGATCTTCCGAATTGATAATAAAATTTATTTTATTATTATTTCCAAAATTAAATTATTTTTATACGGTTTATGCTAATATTTTCGGTATATGCATATACATATACGTACCTTTGTATTGTACCAAATTAGTACATTATACAAATTGTGTGCTATGTATTTTGGATAAAAATACTTCTCTTTATCATGAAAAATCAATTTGCATGGCTATGTTGTTTGGAAGATTAAAACTAGGATTAAGATGTGTGCATAAGAGATTAAGGAAAATTCTTCTAGAAGCTTTCCAGCTCACCATGGCACCATACCTCCAACTCATCCTCACCCTTCCTTAGTAATAACCGGCCCCAAAATAGGGAGGGGGTTTTGTGCACTTTTGTAGGTGCAATTTTGCACTCTCCACCCTCTCCTCCACCTATAAATACCCCTCCCCTCTTCTCTTGTCTCACTTTTACAAAGACAAAAAGAAAGAAAGGAAAAGAAAGAGTGAAAGACTAATAGGAGAGTTCATCACTTGTAGGTTCCCATAGGAGTTCACAAAAGCTAAGGGGAAGGAGAAGGTGTGCTAGCTAGTTCTTCCTTCTAGGAAAACTAAGGTGGGGGCTTCTCCATTACTTGTTGTTTGAGTTTGTTGTTTTGGTTCTTCTTTTTCTTACCTTCCTTGGTTTGTTTTCTTTTGTTCTTTTGGGTTGTTGTTCCTAGGGGTGGTGGTTGTGTGTTGCTATTTCTTGTTGTGTATGTTGTATGTGGAACAAGTAGAATAGCATTAAGTATGGAAGGAATGATCACTTGAAAGAGAGTGAATGGTAGAACTAAATAAGAACATAAAGGTGGAACTTTTGATGGTAGTAATTGTTGTTCTTGTTGTTATTTTGGACTAAGCAACATAAACATATGGTGACTTGTGTATACAACCATTTTGGATTGTAGGACTTGACATTGGACATACACATATGCATATTGACTTTGTACACACCCATTTGGGATGTAGAACTAAACAAGGACTTGGCACAAGCATATGATTTTTGGCACATAGAACTAATTACTTCCCAATTTGGGATTGTGGACTATTAAAATAAGTCATTCTTTAGTTTCGCTCTCTACTTTGATAATTAACAAAACTTTGTTAATTCTTAGTTAATAAAAAGATAGACTTGTTGTATGTAGGAAATAAAAGGTTAAAGAAAATAATGTTGTATTATGTAGGCTTGTAATTTATAAAAAGGTAGACTATTGTAGTATTGTAGTTCATGCTTAAGTGGTAGATGATTATGCTTAAGTAAAGTAGCAATGGATATCCACGCTAAATTGTTGTATGTCAATGTAGAGAAAAAACCATGCTTGTTGTGTACATGTTGTAGGAAAATTGTATACCATGTTTAGATTATGGTAGGAAAGTCATATACCATGCTTGGATCATCGTAGGAAAATTATGTACCATGTTTTTGTATGAAGGTTTTATATTCATGCTAAGGTTGTGGTAGATAGCTCACACTTAAAGTTGTAGTAAATATCCATGGTAAAGTAAGGAGATATTCATGATAAGTTGTAGTAAAGTTCATGCTTATGTTATACTCATGCTTTCTACTATGCTTAACTTGTTGTAGGAATTAAGGTAAGCATTTATGCTTAGTTGTAGCAATTTTCCATAAGCATCCATGTTTAGATGGTGTAGGAAAATTTTATACCATGTTTGGATTGTTGTAGGAAAATTTTATACCATGTTTGGATTGTTGTAGGAAAATTATATACCATGCTTAGATTTTGTAGGATTAATGCTTATCTACCACACTTAGGGATGTTGGAGATTGATGCTAAGGACATCCATGCTTAGATTGTTGTAGGATTAATATTAAAATTACCTACCATGCTTAGAAATGTTGTAGATTCATGCTAAGTATATATCCATGTTAAGATTGTTGTAGGAAAGTGCAATCCATGCTTAGGAATGTTGTAGACTCATGCTAAGTATATATCCATGCTTAGATTGTTGTAGGATTCATGTTTAAATTACCTACCATGCTTAGGAATGTCGTAGACTCATGATAAATATGTATTCATGCTTAGATTGTTTTACGATTGATGTTTAATTTACCTACCATACTTAAGATTGTTATAGATTCATGTTAGGTTGTATTCCATGCTTAAGAAGGTTGTAGGTTGATGCTTAAGTAAGTAATAAAAGGACCATGCTTAAGATAGTGGTAGACATTCATGCTTAAGTGTGAGTAAAGTCCATGCCTAAAATAGTAGTAAACATTACTGTCTAAAGTGAGGGTAGATATTCATGTTATAGTTGTAGTATTAACTATCATGTTATAGTTGTAGTGTTTAGTAAAGAGACTATCGTGTTATAGTTGCAATTTCTGTTGTGAATTAATTCTAGTTAATCCCCTAGAAGGAATCCCATGTTTGAGATTACATAGCTAGAGCCATGCATGCTTGAGTGGGGTGTTGTAGCATTCTAGTTAAAAGAACCATGCTTGAATGGTATAGGGTAGTGAAAGATTAAAAGGGACCATGAACCCATGCATCTAGATCCTAGGTGATTCTAGCTCAAACTTGAGAAAAAAACACAAGAATCTAGTTGCATGTAGTTCTAGTTCGTTTCGGAAAAGAAACCGTGAATTCTAGTTATGTGAGGTTCTAATTGAAAATGCACCATATCATGGGGGCATTCCTCATCCTTATGGGTAATAAGGGTTGGGAAGGTCCCTAGAAATTGTTAACTCGATAAAGGTTGTTATGTCGCTTGGGGTTTTCATTAGTAGAATGCATGTTAGGGGTTGTTAGTAGATTCTTCTGTTGCTTCTAATTATAGAAGGTCAAGTTGCTAGTAAGTACGTTTAGTTGCTTCTAGGTTTGATTACCTGTATGGTTGTTTTTGTATGTAGTTGTCTCATACGTGGCTCACCTGGGCCGTATGTAACGGTTGGTCTCATACGTAGTTTATTTGGCTCGTATGTAGGTATTGTAGGCTGTGAGTGGATCCGATGAGATCTTGTGAAGTCTAGGTTAAGATAGGTTAATTGTTGCACTCTCTAAAGGAGGGACACGTACGATGCTTTTTCATGCCGAGTTGGAAGCCAGTGCCATGTCTCGCTTGTTTGGTTAGAAGAGGGACACGTACAGTGATTTTTCATGCCGAGTTGGAAACACAGTGCCGTGTCTCGCTTGTTTGGTTAGAAGAGGGACACATATGATGCTTTTTCATGTTAGATGGAAGCACAGTGGCATGTCTCGCTTGTTAGGTTAGGGTTAGTGACATTGTTAGGGTAGTAACAGTTACTTAACCATTTTTATCTATGAATTGCCAAAAGGTGAGAGTTGGTGTTAGGGGTGATACCCTATAACCTAACCTCTCCTATAGGTTGACACTAGGTGGTGTTATTGGGATGTATTCCCCTGTTAAAGGGATACGGGCGGTGCTTTTTCATGACAAGTTGGGAACACGGGTTTCGTATCTTGATTGTTAATTTCTGAATGTGCCATGATAAGAACGAGAGGGTTTCCTAGGGAAATAGACCCTACGATTCCGTCAGGTTCTATGCCTTCTCATGACCAGTTGAGGGCACAGAAGAAGGTTGAAAAGTATCTTGTAGTTCATGTTGTCTTTTGAGTGGGGTCCGGTGCGACTGGGCAATATTGGCAAACAAGGACACCACTGTTGACTGCAGTAACAGAACTAGACCGTACCTGCAACTTTGCCAGTCATGTAGTATTATGTCAGGAACAAGATGGGTACCAATGTAGACTACATGGCGCGGGTTCAAATCCCTATATATGAAGAGACGGCTTGAGATAGGCGCATGTAGTATGGGCTGCATGTTGCTTCGGAGACTTGCTGGCATTAGAATAGGAGCATCATAACTTTAGTTAATATTGCATTATATTCTAGTCATAGCACTCACAACACTTAAACTACACCGACACATTTGTCATGTTGTATGTTTGTTTTGGGAGATTCGCTGCTAAGTTATCAGCCTCAAAGCGTCAGTTAATACTGACGTTCCCACTTCAATAGGTACTGGATTGCTGATGTACGGTACAAGATTCAGGAGGACTCAAGGCAAGGAAGGCGAGGGGTCGATGTCTTTTTAAGTTCCGCTGTAATATTACGTTGATTATCTATTAGTTGAGAAGTACCCAAGTGAGAATTACCAAGTGTTGTTCTTCATTCATTGTACTCTGATGTAATTTATTGAAAGTTGGAATACTTGGGATTGCAAAGGTATTATAGTAATACTATTGTAATGTATTGCAGTTGTATAACATTCAGACTTGTAATATATTGGGTGTTGAATAAAAAGTTTTAAATTCTCTTGTTTTTCTGTGTATTGTGACTAATTGAAGAAAAGATCCTGGCTCGTGTCTCGAATTCTCCATATAGGAAGTTCGGGGCATTACATATCTGAGATTGCCGAAGTGTCACGCCTCCGATCCGGTCTAGGAGTCACGATGCTAGGCCTCGCTCGACCTCGAGAGAAGTTGTTTAAAGCCGAATCGGAGTTGAATTATCTAAAGCTGACGTTGGCCCGTCGAGACTCCGAGTTGAAATGCCTAAAGGAGAAGGCTCGCGAATGGCCCACTGAAGGGGAGGAGGCGTGTCCCTCGATGGCCGTTAGCCAAGGCTTAAGACTTAAGTTTCTCCATAATTCTCTATTCAACGCCAGGGCTGAGAGAGACGGGTTGAAGAACATAGTCCTTGAAAAGAGCCGGGAGGCGGCACATCTTCGGAGGGATATCTCCGAGGCCTCTCACAGGGGTATCTCGAGTCGAATGCCCTATCTAAAGATCAGGGTGACGGACGACTCGCTGAAGGAACGTGTCGAGAAGCTAGAGGCAAAGAACCTTCACTTACGACGGCTTTCTGAGGGGAGTAATGTCCGGAGCACTTCTTGCCTCCGAGGTGAGTACGCGCAAGGAAGGTCATTCCAAGAGTTGGCGCGACGCTCGCCGCCCATCTTGAGGCATCCTGGGGATGCACAGAGCGGAGTGGCTGGCTCGTCGAGCGGAGCATCTGTTGGGACGACCCTTAGGCTCTTAGGAGCCAAAGATGCTACTCGGCTCGCCGGGTTTGAGACTTCTACAGAACAGAGACAACAGCAAAGCACTCACCGACCCCGTCTGTCGCTTAATAGAAGTATCTCGCTCCCTAGGAGGGGTTAGGGTGAAATTTTGTAATCTTGTAGTCCTCATTTCACAGGAGCCTTGTATCTGGATGTAATAATGAGTTTTTGATCTATAGTTAGAATTGTACCTCAAATTTTGAAATAACATACTACGAGCTTCTTGTAAGAGTTTGTGTTTTGCTGGTATTTACAAGTGTATCAACAGTTGTAGGAGCAATTCCGAATGGTGACTCGCTTCGTACTCACTTATAAGCTAGTAGTTAAAGCGGAGTCGAACCAAGTGTTGGACTCCGAACTTGTCGTTTAGTGTTCCGACAGTTGTGGGAGCAATTCCGAATGGTGAACCGCTTTGTATTCGCTTGTGAGCTAGTAGTTAAAGTTGAATCGAACCAAGTGTTGGGCTCCGAACTTGTCGTTTAGTGTTCCAACAGTTGTGGGAGTAATTCCGAATGGTGAACCACTTGGTACTCGCTTGTGAGCTAGTAGTTAAAGCGGAATCGAACCAAGTGTTGGACTTCGAACTTGTCGTTTAGTGTTCCAATAGCTGTGGGAGCAATTCCGAATGGTGAACCGCTTCTTACTCACTTGTAAGCTAGTAGTTAAAGCGGAATCGAACCAAGTGTTGGACTCCGAACTTGTTGTTTTAATGAGTTTTTTTATATTTTTATATTTTATTATTATTTTTTGTGCGTAGAAGTAGTACAATTAGAATGCTCAGAATAGAGAACTTGCAGGAGTAGATCACTTTTATTGAAAACACTTAGGCGGCTGCTTCTAAGTTGCGAGCCACCATTACACTTTGATAAAGAAAAAACTGAACTTTAACATATTTTAAGAGAACATTCTTGGAGAAGTTGCTTGGAGCGGTGTTTAGACACCCTCTTAGTACTTCATCAAGTGGTCAGCATTCCAAGTCCTCGGTATCCTCTTGCCCCCCAGGTCTTCGATTTGATACGCGCCTGGGCGGATAATTCTGGAGACCTTATATGCACCTTCCCAGTTGGACGCTAGCTTGCTCTTCTTGAAGATTAGCGGGATGGACTTTCTTATTGTAAGACTAGGTTATCCTACGTTGGTATGTCTCTTTTTGGATGGAAGCTCTTTCGTGGATCTCATCGATGAGGTCCAAGCTTTTGCGAAGCTGGTTCGCATTCTGCTTTTCATTGTATTCGATCAAACGGGGCGAAGGTAGGCTGACCTTTAGGGGATGATGGCTTCGGAGCCATAAGTGAGATTGAAGGGGGACTCTCCTGTCGGGGCTCTCTTTGTCGTGCGATAGCTCCATAGCACGTTGGGAAGCTGTTCAACCCATAACCCCTTGGTAGATTTATCGAGCATCTTCTTTAGGCCGGAGATTATTTATCGATTAGCATTCTCTGCTTGGCCGTTGGATTGAAGGTGGGATATTGAGGAGAATCGCTACTGGATACCGAGGTCGGTGCAGAAGTTGCGAAAAGTTGTCCCTACGAAATAGGTTCCATTGTCGGTTATGAGGATACAAGGTACGCCGAATCAGCAAATAATGTTCTTCCAGAAAAACTTCTGAACCTTGTTCTCCGTAATCGTTGCGAGGGCCTCAGCCTCGATCCACTTGGAGGAATAATTTATTGCTATGATGAGGAACTTCAATTGGCCTGAAGCTCGAGGGATCGGTCCAAGCAAGTCCATCCCCCACATTGCGAAAGTCATCAGACCAGCTAAGGAGGAGAGCTGGGCTTGTGGTAGGCGATGGATCGGAGAAAATCATTGGTAGGAGCCGCATTGGCGGACATACTGTTCGGAGTCGCTAAGAAGTGTGGGCCAAAAGTAGCCGTAATTTAAAATTTTATGGGCGAGGGATCTTGCTCCCAAGTGCGCGCCACACATCCCGCCAAGGGCCTCCTTTAGGGCATAGTGTGCTTCTTCAGGGGAGAGACATTTTAGGTAGGGTCTGCCATCGATCTGTGCATAGGAGTGTTTGTACATGACTCCTTCAATGGGTGTGTAATGCTCGGCTCGGGTCCTAACTCTCCTAGCCTCTGTTGGGTCTGTTGGAAGAATTCCGTCTCTAAGGTACTCGAGTAAAGGTTTCATCCAACTTGCCCCAAGTGTTAGGGGCATAGTCTCCATCGGTTCTGGGCTGTCTTCCTCAATACTGGGTCTCAGGAGGACCTTCATCAATACAGTTCACTCCAAACCCTGGAGGGAGGAGGAGGCGAGCCTAGAGAGGGCGTTCGCCTGTGCATTTTCCTCTCGGGGGACTCGCTGGAGTTGAGCTTCTTCAAATAAAGCCAGCAGCCATTTGACTTTCGCCGAGTACTTAGCCATACGTCGAGTACTTGGCCATGCGATCGTCTCTCGCTTCGTACTCCCCAGACACTTGGTTCACCACTAGCTGTGAATCGCTGAAAATCTTGATACGTTTTGCCCCAGATTTGCGAGGCATACAAAGTCCTGCTACACGGGCCTCGTATTCAGCCTCCTTGTTTGACGCACGGAAGCTTACACGGAGGGAGTATTGCAGAACAAAATTGTCTTGGCCGGTGAAGATGACCCCAGTCCCACTTCCGTCGGTGCACGAGGACTCATCAACATACACGGTCCAGACCGGGGTTCTTCAACTGACTGACAGGGGTCGGGAATGGTGCTCTCCACAATGAACTCTGCTAAGGCTTGTGCCTTGATAGCGGTTCGGGGTTGGTTGCTAATGTCGTGTTGGCTCAGCTCTGTGGACCGTTTCATTAAATGTCCCGATGTCTCGGGCTTATGGAGAACTTGGTTAAGCGATTGGTCGGTAAGAACGCACTGAGTGGGACTAAAAATACAGGCGAAGTTTCCTTGCCGCCATGACCAATGCGTTGGTCATCTTTTCTACCTTCGGGTAGCGGAGTTCTGCGTCTCTGAGGACCTTACTCACGTAGTAGATTGATCGTTGCATCTTATCCTCCTCCCTTACCAGGACGGCGAAGTTGCTAGGTATATGTAGAGGGCTTCACCAGGCTTTGGCTTGCTCAAGGGTGGGGGGTTTACCAGGTAGGCCTTCAGCTGCTTGAAAGACTCTTGCTGTTCTTACCCCCCCTCAATGCCCTTCGCACCTCCCAAGGCTTTGAAGAATGGGAGGCATTTATCTCCTGACATGGAGAGGAATCGCCCTATAGCCGTGAGGTGTCCCGTGAGCCTTTGCACTTCTTTAACATTGGAGGGGGGGAGCCATATTGAGTATGGCTTAGATCTTCTCAAGGTTGGCCTCTATGCCCCTTTGGCTAACCATGAACCCAAGAAATTTACCGGATGAGATGCCTAAGGCGCACTTGCTTGGATTCAATTTCATGTTGTGCCTTCTTAACACCCCGAAAGCCTCATGGAGGTCGAAGACATAATTTGGTCCACTGACACTCTTGACCAACATGTCGTCTACATAGACTTCCATGTTACGGCCTACCTGGTCTTGGAAGACCTTATTAACAAGGTGCTAGTATGCAACTCCAGCGTTCTTCAGCCCGACGGGCATGACCGGGTAGCAGTACAGGCCTTGGTCGGTTACGAACGAAATTTTCGGAATTTCAGGAGGGAACATCCGGATCTGGTTATAACTTGAGAAGGCATCCAAGAAGCTGAGGAGTTCACGGCTGGAGGTCGCATCGATTAGAGCATCAATGCTCGGGAGCGGGAATGGGTCCTTTGAACATGCTTTGTTGAGGTCAGTGAAGTCAATACATATTCTCCAGCTCCCGTTGGCCTTTTTAACGATTACCACATTGGATAGCCATTCGGGGTAATTTACCCCTTGATGAACCGAGCGTTCAAGAGCTTCTCGACTTCTTCTCTGATAGCTTTTTGGTGGTCGGGCGCGAACTTACGTTGCTTCTGCTAGATGGGTTTAACTCCCGGGGCAACGCTGAGGTGATGCATCAGGAGTTCTTCTGAGATTCCGGGCATATCAACTGTGGTCCAGGAGAGGAGATCGCGGTTCTCCCTTATACATTGGGAGATGTCTTCTTTGATGGTGGAAGGAAGGGCCTTGCTGATCTGAAACGTCTTGGTAGTATCTTCTTCTGAGAAGGCAACATCTTCCAACTCGTCGACCAACACAGAGATGGTTTGGCTACTTCCTTGTGGGAGTTCGAGGGCTTCAAGGGAGAGGACCAGACCTCCCATCGAGGTCATGTAACATCTGCGAGCTGCCTCCTGGCTCCTTCTTACTTCTCCCACTCCTGCTGAGGTGGGGAACTTCATTTTCATATGATAGGCCGATTGGATGGCCTGGAGAGCGGCCAGACCTGGTCGACCAAGGATAACATTATAGGCAGATTTCACATCTACCACCATGAAGTCCATCGGCTTAGTTCGGGTGACCGGAATTTTGCCCACGGTTACATGAGGGTTATAAATCCCTCGATGGTCACCGGCACCCCAGTGAATCTGTGAAGAGTGTAACCAGCTGGCTTAAGTCGGTGTCTTGATAGCTGAAGGCCCTGGAATGCCTCCAAGAAGAGAATACTAACCGAACTGCCATTGTCCACCAGGACCCGGCGTACGTCGATATTAGCCATCGGGATGTTTATAACAAGGGCATCAAAATGGGGCATTCGGAAGCCCTCCAAGGCCCTATAAGAAAATGTAACAGGAACCCCAAGGCCTCTGGGAGGACGATGGTTCTGTACGGCATTCACTTCTTGGACAAAGGCTTTTCGGGAGAAATTAGAATCTCCCTCCATTGGGCCTCCGTGTATGAGGTGCAGGACAGCTTCAGCTTCTATGGCTGGGGTCTTCGCACGTTGCTCGGTTCGCCTGTTAGCCCCTGTTGGGTGGAGGTGGGTCTGCCTTGTCTTTCCTGACGAACCGGGAGAGTTGCCCCCTCTAGATGAGGGCTTCTATCTCGTTTTTAAAGGCCTGACAGTCATTCGTGTCGTGGCCATGATCCCGGTGATAGCATCACCACTTCTCCCTGTTTCTCTTCCTTCCCGGGGTATTCATTTTTGGAGGAGGGGGAAGGATTCCCTCCTTCCCGACCTCCATCAGAATGGCCGATACACTGGCATTAAGAGGGGTGAACCTCTCGAAGCGGGGAGGAGGGCAACGCTGGCCTCCGTTGTCCTTCTAGAGCTTCTTAGCTCCTTCATCTTCAGCAGTCTTCCGTTTGTTCCCAGAAGATGATCTTTCAAGATTGGGGCAGTTGAGAGCCTCTTCAACTCGAATGTACTTCTCACTCCTGAGCAGGAGTTCTGAGAAGTCCCGAGGTGACTTCTTAGCGAGGGATGCCCTGAGATCGGGGTTAATGATGTTGGATTGGAAAGCAGCCGAGGCTACGGACTAATCTAGTGAGGCGAAAGACCTGGCCTCCGCGGTGAACCGCATGACATAGTACCTCAGCCGCTCGCCTTTTCTTTGACTGAGGAAGAGCAAAGAGGTGCTCGTCTTTTCTGAGCGACGGCTGCTCATGAAGTGGGTGACGAAGAGACCTTCGAATTGGTGAAGGAGAAGATGGAGGCTGGAGCAAGTTTGGAATACCACTCCCAAGGGGGCCCCTTAAGCGTGGCTAGGAAGGTTTTGCAAAGAAGGCCATTGATATGGCTAAAAATGGGGTCAAATCGGAACCGTCCAAATTGGGCAAGAATCTTAAAGCCTAGCGGTAAAATGGTAATTTCACTTGACAAACGGGTTTGAAGTGGGTACTGGGTCTTCTCCCCAAACACCCAATAACCCACGAACGGATCCATCTCGACTGGGTGCGGGTTCCGACCCGCAGCAAACCCGGTCCAGCATGATTGAATTAGGGTTTCTGATTAATCCTAATCAACGGCCCTGATTCGTATCTATCCTTTCACTGGGAATTAGAGATTACATTGCTAATCTGTTCCTAGGGATTACATTCCAAATTTGATCCCAAAAGGCGGCTATAAATACCCCCCATTGTAACACCCCAGATTTTATTATGCTTGTATATGTATGTATGTATATTGGCAGTATGCGTGCAATTGATTGTAGAATTATGGGTCGATTTTGCCATCGTGGTGGATGGTTAGGGCTACGGGACGATTTTTGAGAGAGTTGCATTCCAAGGATGCACGAGAACGAGACGGACCGATACTAGTATAACTGCTAGTATTCGACACGACGCATATGCAAATATAACACGGTATGGTACTACAGTAAATATAGGTTGCGTGTGCTCGTTAAAACACGCGTCTCACACTCGTTGGTGCCCGTTAAGGGTTATGTTGGGCAGCCACAAAACCAATAGGCTAAGCCATGGTATTGGTCTACAGAACCACCTATAGCCTAAACCTACCCCCCCTCCTGTCAAATCCGGCCCCCACCTCCCATCACCCTCATTTCCCACTTCATTTCTCCCTTTTGCTCTGCAAATTTCAGAAAAAGAACACCACAAGAGAAGGAGGAGAGAAAGAAGAAGGAAGTGAAGAAGAAGGATCAAAAGGAGATTTCCAAGAGAAGAAGCTTGAAGAAATTCTTTCTACTACTACAACCAAAGGTGGAAAGTTTCTCTAAACTTGAAATTCTTGTTTTTTAATTAATTTTGGTTACATGCATGTGTTCTAGAATGCATAGGATTGCTCTTCCAAAGGTTAGAAGTAGAAGTCAGAATTGAACTAGGAAAAACTGGTTCGGAGTACCATTTTGTGGAATTTTTCGATAGCAAAATATGATGAATTAGACCATAAAATTAATAGATTTTGTTCATATATATGTTAGGATCATTCATGATTTATTTCAGATTTTTTCTATGATCCTTTGGTATACTTATAAAATCGTGAGATGGATATGTCGTAAGGCAGACTCAGAAAAAGAAAAACAGGACGGCTGACATTGTAGAAATTTTCGTGATTTATTGAAGCATGATATTGATATGAAATTTTTACTCAATGTTCCTGAATGCATTTTGATAATATACAAAAATCAGTAAATTATTTGGATGATTTTAGAGGCATGAGAAAAATCTATCTATAACCAGTAGCTGATGTTGAATTAGAAAACATGATGGTTTCTGTGCTAATTTGCAAAAGCTATTACTCACTGTATATTTAGAATTTTGACATTATGTCTTTTGCATGATGTTGGGTATGATGTCTAGTGTCCCCACCATAAATTTTGTGTCAATTGGACAAGTTTGCAATTTACTGTGATTTTGTGATTGAGCACTGTGCTGTTTTCAGCCAGTTTTGATACTCTATAAAGATTGGGAAATTGAGACCTGTTAGGGGCATATTTTGAGGATTATGACCTAGTAGAGAGTTGTAGTGGACACCTAGACCTTTCCAAAAAAACTTATTTGAGGCAATTCCAGTAAATGGTTGAATTATTATGATTTTTGTAAGACTGGACAGAGGACTAGAGTAGAGCTGAGTGGTCTGAATTGGAGATACCAATTGTGTGGATTGGTGTATCGATGATAGATGAGTGTGTTAGGGTGACTTAATGGTAAAATTTGGACTCATGACCAACTAGAGAGTTGCTAAGGACACCCACACCCTTCTACAGAATTTGAGTTTGTGTTGTTCTGATGAACGAGTAGGATTTTGTGTTGCTGGTAAGGTGCAGCCCGTGCGTAGGAAGCACGTAGGTTGGAGCTTGAGAAGCTATTTCGAGGACTTAGGTGGTTGAATTTAAGCTCATGATCAACCAGGAAGTTGTAGCCTAGGATCATACATTTCCAGGTTGGGCCCATACACTCCAATTGGAGTTGTATCGATAGAGGGATGACCATTTTGAGATTCGGGCAGAAACCCGTAGGTCGCTTAGTCTGGGTTTGGACTAAGGGTTGTGAAAGCATTTTTCCCTTGTGTGTTATTTGAGTCGATGACTCGTGTCTAGGAGTGGTGGATCTCTGTTATTGAGGTTGTTGACTACCCGAGTGGGATGGGTGACTCGAGTTATTCACTAGGATAAAGGATACCCTGCACCTATCAAGCCTATATTATTAAACTTCTACCGAGCGTAGGACGTCCGAGCATGCCAGTGAGTGGAGCTCACGGGGCAATTATATATTTACTGCCGGAGTAGCAGTAGGCGTAGGCCATTATGCTGGATGAGTCCAAGCAGGGAAAGTGGCGAACCGGACCGGTATCGCCAGGGGCCAGAGGCTGATAGGCAAGTGTGGAAGCAGTAATTCTTACCCGAAATAATTAGAGTAAGGTAGGGGTTAGAATGGTTTATTAAGGGGTTGGGAAATTGCATTAGTCCTAGTAAACCATAGTCGGTGTTGTATCTTCCAGTTGTAGGGATACGTTCTCGGCCGCTAATGGATTGCGTCCCCGGCTCGTATCTCGATCTGTTGATTCCCAAAGTTCTGTCGAAGTAAGGTGCAGGAGGCCCGGTGGACTTGACCTCCCGTGGTGCTCACGTCCCTAAAGCGCAAGTTTTGTATTTTGTGTTTTTTGGTATATATATCAGTTCATTACCCGATGAGAGGTGAACATGCATGCGTCAGTCCATGGGTGGACATGTGGAACCAAGGGTCGTAAGGACCAGGTTCAACGTGATTTCTAAGGAGGTCTGTACGCGGGTACCAACTGGCGGTGACCACTTGGGCACTGCAGGACGGAATTAGCCCGACCGCTGCAATTTCCTTGGGCGACGGACAGTCTATTGGGTACTGGAGTGTGTACAAGAGTTGGGTGCATGGTAAGGGTTCGAATCCCTAAATTGTGGAGAAAGACGGCTAGATTTGGGGGCGTATGTAGTATGGGATGCATTCGTGCTCCAAAGTCTTACTTGCATTAGAAGTTAGGCATGTAAGTTTGTTGCATCTAGTCATAGGGTCATGTCATAACACTGCACTAGAACCCGAATCCACTAAACCCTTGTTTTGGCACGACACTTTTCCTTTTTGCATAAAATATTGGTTGTGATTGAATTTTAAAGGATCGCTGTTATCACCAGCTTTGCGTCAGTCGAAGTACTGACGTTTTCCACCTTTTAGGTATCAGTTATACCTTCCGAACAGGTGCAGAGATATCAGAGTCGTGCTGTCATCCCCCCTTACCAAAAATACGGAATGCGAGCACGTAACAAAAGCCCAGCGAATGATTATTATCATCCTTAAGCTGTTTCAAGAAATCCTTACAACATGTCACAGTAAAATCAGAGTCGGAAGCCAGAAAAGTCAACCACATGCACATATGAACCAAATACCAATAAGAATACTTGAAATAAAATGCATTAATCTCAAATAGTCATGATCTGAATGACACAAATAATCCTGGGTCACATCGCCCAAATACAAGAAATAATACAAATCTCAAAATACAATATTGTCCAAAGTAAGCAACAAGAATAGTAATAGCAAATTTCAGCCTCTAGCCCATCATCTTGCCAATACCTTTAGGAACCTGTCCTCCAAAATCTGCAATTCATAGAATGCAGGAAAAAGGAAAAGAGAAAACACAGTACCCGTCAATGGCAAGTCCGGGTCACAAAATAGAGTAGGATACAAGCACACGGAAACTAACTAACCACTGGATATACTAATAGGTAAGGGTAACATATGTCAAATGTAAAGTCAACAGGTAAACAGGTAGCATGTATAATTATCAGGTAATCAGGTAGTCAGGTAAATATGTATCAAGTATCAGGAAATCAGGTAACAGGAATATCAGGATAATCAGGTAACAGGTATACAGGTAACAGGTAATCATGTATTAATATCTTGTATTATTACTATCTAGGTAACACTTCATGTGCCATCCTTTTATCACATGGTTGTTACAGTCAATGCAGTTTTGCTTTAGATTTCGTAGTGGACCATAGCAGGGCAGTATACTCAGGTACAGGAAACAGTATTCCAAATCATATACCAAATTCCAAATAATCCAAATCATATACCAAATTCCAAATAATCCAGATCATATACCAAATTTCAAATAATCCAAATCATATACCAAATTCCAAATAGTCCAAATCATATACCAAATTCCAAATATGGGAAACACGGGCCCCCTTCTGAGTACACATTTCTGAATTATCCACTACTAGATCATTCCCTTAACCCCGGCTTATTTCTTTTATTATTAAGATCATCAACAGGCATGAGAGTGTACTAAATAATGTCAAACTAACAGGTTATAATCAGGTTTAGACTCAGGGAATTATATCAGCAAGTATGGGTACTATACCTTCACAAATACGAGCAAAATAGTGTATGTTTATAATCAGGTCAGCAAGACCAGTCTGTACTAAAACAGTGATCCGAAGATCTACAGGCATGCAAATCATGATCCGTCGAAGGACCTGGAAACTAGACATCCTCACGCTTCTAACGGGTATAATAAATCTATATACTAGTTCACGACATCTCGACTTAAACCACATTCCAACACAGTTTTCAAGTACAGCAAGAAAATAGGGAAATGACTTCCTACACATAAAAACAGCATGCAAAGTCATCAAATAAATCCACAACAATTCTGGGGTAATCCCCTATATATGTATAGTCAAAATAATAATTTTCATAATTTTCCAGAAAGTATAGATATGGTATCAAAAATAAAAAGCAACGCAAATCCTGGTTTTGATGGATCTGGAATTCCTTAACACTGCTATACAAAATTAGACATATCTTGCAAACAGCGCATCGAAATCCACTTCCGCCAAAACGGGGTGAAAGTAGATACAATTCTCCAACTTTCATATCTCACATAAAATATTCATACAGTAATTAAATACAGGGTGAACACGGCATTCAACATACGACAACACGCAGTTTACAGCAAAAGTGCATTATGGAAAAGAATATAAGACATCACTCAAAACTCATCTTTTAATTATCACAAAAATCAGGGAACTACCTAACATCATGGTGAAACACTGAAAAAAGTCTTGTGGCATGAAATTATGTATAACTTGGATCTTGAAAATAAATTGTCCACAAAACTACCCCGAACTGAATCTGGAAACTACCGATATACAGTCACTAAAATAATCATAACTAATTCATACAAACTCCAAACGGGGTGAAATAAGTGGGGTTAGAAATTAGATTCAATTCTCTACAATTTACTGTGAAATCTCCAAGTTGAGATTCGGACTCTAACCTAGGTGAAAACAGCAAACAATCCAGTACAACCCGAATTTCCAGATTTCTCACATCATCTTAGAATCGTCATAACTTCTACAAAAATTAACCAAACTCATCCAAATTCGAAACGCAGCCTACCCATTATCTAAATATCATATCTAAGGATTTCTAACATGTCAAAATCTAATATTCTTCATAAAGGCGTTCAAACATACATCGGGTATACAATATGTCGCATAAGCGATCCAAATCGCGTTTGGGTGAATCCTAAGGCATAAACCTATCAAACTCTATATCCTAAGTCATCTATGGCCTGTTTTGAACAATAGAGACGAAACCCACAAATAAAAACATGATCTTTGGCTGTCTGTAGTCTCAAACTACCCTATGTGTGAACTTTCGACTTGTATCAACCTAAGAAATTTAAGTACAAGTTACTTGCCTTGTTGATGATGAACACGGCGCTACGAAGCCTAGC
>CM030362.1:228698170-228729090 GCA_017893485.1 Hemerocallis citrina | reverse complement strand
TGTGAGTAAAGTCCATGCCTAAAATAGTAGTAAACATTACTGTCTAAAGTGAGGGTAGATATTCATGTTATAGTTGTAGTATTAACTATCATGTTATAGTTGTAGTGTTTAGTAAAGAGACTATCGTGTTATAGTTGCAATTTCTGTTGTGAATTAATTCTAGTTAATCCCCTAGAAGGAATCCCATGTTTGAGATTACATAGCTAGAGCCATGCATGCTTGAGTGGGGTGTTGTAGCATTCTAGTTAAAAGAACCATGCTTGAATGGTATAGGGTAGTGAAAGATTAAAAGGGACCATGAACCCATGCATCTAGATCCTAGGTGATTCTAGCTCAAACTTGAGAAAAAAACACAAGAATCTAGTTGCATGTAGTTCTAGTTCGTTTCGGAAAAGAAACCGTGAATTCTAGTTATGTGAGGTTCTAATTGAAAATGCACCATATCATGGGGGCATTCCTCATCCTTATGGGTAATAAGGGTTGGGAAGGTCCCTAGAAATTGTTAACTCGATAAAGGTTGTTATGTCGCTTGGGGTTTTCATTAGTAGAATGCATGTTAGGGGTTGTTAGTAGATTCTTCTGTTGCTTCTAATTATAGAAGGTCAAGTTGCTAGTAAGTACGTTTAGTTGCTTCTAGGTTTGATTACCTGTATGGTTGTTTTTGTATGTAGTTGTCTCATACGTGGCTCACCTGGGCCGTATGTAACGGTTGGTCTCATACGTAGTTTATTTGGCTCGTATGTAGGTATTGTAGGCTGTGAGTGGATCCGATGAGATCTTGTGAAGTCTAGGTTAAGATAGGTTAATTGTTGCACTCTCTAAAGGAGGGACACGTACGATGCTTTTTCATGCCGAGTTGGAAGCCAGTGCCATGTCTCGCTTGTTTGGTTAGAAGAGGGACACGTACAGTGATTTTTCATGCCGAGTTGGAAACACAGTGCCGTGTCTCGCTTGTTTGGTTAGAAGAGGGACACATATGATGCTTTTTCATGTTAGATGGAAGCACAGTGGCATGTCTCGCTTGTTAGGTTAGGGTTAGTGACATTGTTAGGGTAGTAACAGTTACTTAACCATTTTTATCTATGAATTGCCAAAAGGTGAGAGTTGGTGTTAGGGGTGATACCCTATAACCTAACCTCTCCTATAGGTTGACACTAGGTGGTGTTATTGGGATGTATTCCCCTGTTAAAGGGATACGGGCGGTGCTTTTTCATGACAAGTTGGGAACACGGGTTTCGTATCTTGATTGTTAATTTCTGAATGTGCCATGATAAGAACGAGAGGGTTTCCTAGGGAAATAGACCCTACGATTCCGTCAGGTTCTATGCCTTCTCATGACCAGTTGAGGGCACAGAAGAAGGTTGAAAAGTATCTTGTAGTTCATGTTGTCTTTTGAGTGGGGTCCGGTGCGACTGGGCAATATTGGCAAACAAGGACACCACTGTTGACTGCAGTAACAGAACTAGACCGTACCTGCAACTTTGCCAGTCATGTAGTATTATGTCAGGAACAAGATGGGTACCAATGTAGACTACATGGCGCGGGTTCAAATCCCTATATATGAAGAGACGGCTTGAGATAGGCGCATGTAGTATGGGCTGCATGTTGCTTCGGAGACTTGCTGGCATTAGAATAGGAGCATCATAACTTTAGTTAATATTGCATTATATTCTAGTCATAGCACTCACAACACTTAAACTACACCGACACATTTGTCATGTTGTATGTTTGTTTTGGGAGATTCGCTGCTAAGTTATCAGCCTCAAAGCGTCAGTTAATACTGACGTTCCCACTTCAATAGGTACTGGATTGCTGATGTACGGTACAAGATTCAGGAGGACTCAAGGCAAGGAAGGCGAGGGGTCGATGTCTTTTTAAGTTCCGCTGTAATATTACGTTGATTATCTATTAGTTGAGAAGTACCCAAGTGAGAATTACCAAGTGTTGTTCTTCATTCATTGTACTCTGATGTAATTTATTGAAAGTTGGAATACTTGGGATTGCAAAGGTATTATAGTAATACTATTGTAATGTATTGCAGTTGTATAACATTCAGACTTGTAATATATTGGGTGTTGAATAAAAAGTTTTAAATTCTCTTGTTTTTCTGTGTATTGTGACTAATTGAAGAAAAGATCCTGGCTCGTGTCTCGAATTCTCCATATAGGAAGTTCGGGGCATTACATATCTGAGATTGCCGAAGTGTCACGCCTCCGATCCGGTCTAGGAGTCACGATGCTAGGCCTCGCTCGACCTCGAGAGAAGTTGTTTAAAGCCGAATCGGAGTTGAATTATCTAAAGCTGACGTTGGCCCGTCGAGACTCCGAGTTGAAATGCCTAAAGGAGAAGGCTCGCGAATGGCCCACTGAAGGGGAGGAGGCGTGTCCCTCGATGGCCGTTAGCCAAGGCTTAAGACTTAAGTTTCTCCATAATTCTCTATTCAACGCCAGGGCTGAGAGAGACGGGTTGAAGAACATAGTCCTTGAAAAGAGCCGGGAGGCGGCACATCTTCGGAGGGATATCTCCGAGGCCTCTCACAGGGGTATCTCGAGTCGAATGCCCTATCTAAAGATCAGGGTGACGGACGACTCGCTGAAGGAACGTGTCGAGAAGCTAGAGGCAAAGAACCTTCACTTACGACGGCTTTCTGAGGGGAGTAATGTCCGGAGCACTTCTTGCCTCCGAGGTGAGTACGCGCAAGGAAGGTCATTCCAAGAGTTGGCGCGACGCTCGCCGCCCATCTTGAGGCATCCTGGGGATGCACAGAGCGGAGTGGCTGGCTCGTCGAGCGGAGCATCTGTTGGGACGACCCTTAGGCTCTTAGGAGCCAAAGATGCTACTCGGCTCGCCGGGTTTGAGACTTCTACAGAACAGAGACAACAGCAAAGCACTCACCGACCCCGTCTGTCGCTTAATAGAAGTATCTCGCTCCCTAGGAGGGGTTAGGGTGAAATTTTGTAATCTTGTAGTCCTCATTTCACAGGAGCCTTGTATCTGGATGTAATAATGAGTTTTTGATCTATAGTTAGAATTGTACCTCAAATTTTGAAATAACATACTACGAGCTTCTTGTAAGAGTTTGTGTTTTGCTGGTATTTACAAGTGTATCAACAGTTGTAGGAGCAATTCCGAATGGTGACTCGCTTCGTACTCACTTATAAGCTAGTAGTTAAAGCGGAGTCGAACCAAGTGTTGGACTCCGAACTTGTCGTTTAGTGTTCCGACAGTTGTGGGAGCAATTCCGAATGGTGAACCGCTTTGTATTCGCTTGTGAGCTAGTAGTTAAAGTTGAATCGAACCAAGTGTTGGGCTCCGAACTTGTCGTTTAGTGTTCCAACAGTTGTGGGAGTAATTCCGAATGGTGAACCACTTGGTACTCGCTTGTGAGCTAGTAGTTAAAGCGGAATCGAACCAAGTGTTGGACTTCGAACTTGTCGTTTAGTGTTCCAATAGCTGTGGGAGCAATTCCGAATGGTGAACCGCTTCTTACTCACTTGTAAGCTAGTAGTTAAAGCGGAATCGAACCAAGTGTTGGACTCCGAACTTGTTGTTTTAATGAGTTTTTTTATATTTTTATATTTTATTATTATTTTTTGTGCGTAGAAGTAGTACAATTAGAATGCTCAGAATAGAGAACTTGCAGGAGTAGATCACTTTTATTGAAAACACTTAGGCGGCTGCTTCTAAGTTGCGAGCCACCATTACACTTTGATAAAGAAAAAACTGAACTTTAACATATTTTAAGAGAACATTCTTGGAGAAGTTGCTTGGAGCGGTGTTTAGACACCCTCTTAGTACTTCATCAAGTGGTCAGCATTCCAAGTCCTCGGTATCCTCTTGCCCCCCAGGTCTTCGATTTGATACGCGCCTGGGCGGATAATTCTGGAGACCTTATATGCACCTTCCCAGTTGGACGCTAGCTTGCTCTTCTTGAAGATTAGCGGGATGGACTTTCTTATTGTAAGACTAGGTTATCCTACGTTGGTATGTCTCTTTTTGGATGGAAGCTCTTTCGTGGATCTCATCGATGAGGTCCAAGCTTTTGCGAAGCTGGTTCGCATTCTGCTTTTCATTGTATTCGATCAAACGGGGCGAAGGTAGGCTGACCTTTAGGGGATGATGGCTTCGGAGCCATAAGTGAGATTGAAGGGGGACTCTCCTGTCGGGGCTCTCTTTGTCGTGCGATAGCTCCATAGCACGTTGGGAAGCTGTTCAACCCATAACCCCTTGGTAGATTTATCGAGCCTCTTCTTTAGGCCGGAGATTATTTGACGATTAGCATTCTCTGCTTGGCCGTTGGATTGAAGGTGGGATATTGAGGAGAATCGCTACTGGATACCGAGGTCGGTGCAGAAGTTGCGAAAAGTTGTCCCTACGAAATAGGTTCCATTGTCGGTTATGAGGATACAAGGTACGCCGAATCAGCAAATAATGTTCTTCCAGAAAAACTTCTGAACCTTGTTCTCCGTAATCGTTGCGAGGGCCTCAGCCTCGATCCACTTGGAGGAATAATTTATTGCTATGATGAGGAACTTCAATTGGCCTGAAGCTCGAGGGAACGGTCCAAGCAAGTCCATCCCCCACATTGCGAAAGTCATCAGACCTGCTAAGGAGGAGAGCTGGGCTTGTGGTAGGCGATGGATCGGAGAAAATCATTGGTAGGAGCCGCATTGGCGGACATACTGTTCGGAGTCGCTAAGAAGTGTGGGCTAAAAGTAGCCGTAATTTAAAATTTTATGGGCGAGGGATCTTGCTCCCAAGTGCGCGCCACACATCCCGCCAAGGGCCTCCTTTAGGGCATAGTGTGCTTCTTCAGGGGAGAGACATTTTAGGTAGGGTCTGCCATCGATCTGTGCATAGGAGTGTTTGTACATGACTCCTTCAATGGGTGTGTAATGCTCGGCTCGGGTCCTAACTCTCCTAGCCTCTGTTGGGTCTGTTGGAAGAATTCCGTCTCTAAGGTACTCGAGTAAAGGTTTCATCCAACTTGCCCCAAGTGTTAGGGGCATAGTCTCCATCGGTTCTGGGCTGTCTTCCTCAATACTGGGTCTCAGGAGGACCTTCATCAATACAGTTCACTCCAAACCCTGGAGGGAGGAGGAGGCGAGCCTAGAGAGGGCGTTCGCCTGTGCATTTTCCTCTCGGGGGACTCGCTGGAGTTGAGCTTCTTCAAATAAAGCCAGCAGCCATTTGACTTTCGCCGAGTACTTAGCCATACGTCGAGTACTTGGCCATGCGATCGTCTCTCGCTTCGTACTCCCCAGACACTTGGTTCACCACTAGCTGTGAATCGCTGAAAATCTTGATACGTTTTGCCCCAGATTTGCGAGGCATACAAAGTCCTGCTACACGGGCCTCGTATTCAGCCTCCTTGTTTGACGCACGGAAGCTTACACGGAGGGAGTATTGCAGAACAAAATTGTCTTGGCCGGTGAAGATGACCCCAGTCCCACTTCCGTCGGTGCACGAGGACTCATCAACATACACGGTCCAGACCGGGGTTCTTCAACTGACTGACAGGGGTCGGGAATGGTGCTCTCCACAATGAACTCTGCTAAGGCTTGTGCCTTGATAGCGGTTCGGGGTTGGTTGCTAATGTCGTGTTGGCTCAGCTCTGTGGACCGTTTCATTAAATGTCCCGATGTCTCGGGCTTATGGAGAACTTGGTTAAGCGATTGGTCGGTAAGAACGCACTGAGTGGGACTAAAAATACAGGCGAAGTTTCCTTGCCGCCATGACCAATGCGTTGGTCATCTTTTCTACCTTCGGGTAGCGGAGTTCTGCGTCTCTGAGGACCTTACTCACGTAGTAGATTGATCGTTGCATCTTATCCTCCTCCCTTACCAGGACGGCGAAGTTGCTAGGTATATGTAGAGGGCTTCACCAGGCTTTGGCTTGCTCAAGGGTGGGGGGTTTACCAGGTAGGCCTTCAGCTGCTTGAAAGACTCTTGCTGTTCTTACCCCCCCTCAATGCCCTTCGCACCTCCCAAGGCTTTGAAGAATGGGAGGCATTTATCTCCTGACATGGAGAGGAATCGCCCTATAGCCGTGAGGTGTCCCGTGAGCCTTTGCACTTCTTTAACATTGGAGGGGGGAGCCATATTGAGTATGGCTTAGATCTTCTCAAGGTTGGCCTCTATGCCCCTTTGGCTAACCATGAACCCAAGAAATTTACCGGATGAGATGCCTAAGGCGCACTTGCTTGGATTCAATTTCATGTTGTGCCTTCTTAACACCCCGAAAGCCTCATGGAGGTCGAAGACATAATTTGGTCCACTGACACTCTTGACCAACATGTCGTCCACATAGACTTCCATGTTACGGCCTACCTGGTCTTGGAAGACCTTATTAACAAGGTGCTAGTATGCAACTCCAGCGTTCTTCAGCCCGACGGGCATGACCGGGTAGCAGTACAGGCCTTGGTCGGTTACGAACGAGATTTTCGGAATTTCAGGAGGGAACATCCGGATCTGGTTATAACTTGAGAAGGCATCCAAGAAGCTGAGGAGTTCACGGCTGGAGGTCGCATCGATTAGAGCATCAATGCTCGGGAGCGGGAATGGGTCCTTTGAACATGCTTTGTTGAGGTCAGTGAAGTCAATACATATTCTCCAGCTCCCGTTGGCCTTTTTAACGATTACCACATTGGATAGCCATTCGGGGTAATTTACCCCTTGATGAACCGAGCGTTCAAGAGCTTCTCGACTTCTTCTCTGATAGCTTTTTGGTGGTCGGGCGCGAACTTACGTTGCTTCTGCTAGATGGGTTTAACTCCCGGGGCAACGCTGAGGTGATGCATCAGGAGTTCTTCTGAGATTCCGGGCATATCAACTGTGGTCCAGGAGAGGAGATCGCGGTTCTCCCTTATACATTGGGAGATGTCTTCTTTGATGGTGGAAGGAAGGGCCTTGCTGATCTGAAACGTCTTGGTAGTATCTTCTTCTGAGAAGGCAACATCTTCCAACTCGTCGACCAACACAGAGATGGTTTGGCTACTTCCTTGTGGGAGTTCGAGGGCTTCAAGGGAGAGGACCAGACCTCCCATCGAGGTCATGTAACATCTGCGAGCTGCCTCCTGGCTCCTTCTTACTTCTCCCACTCCTGCTGAGGTGGGGAACTTCATTTTCATATGATAGGCCGATTGGATGGCCTGGAGAGCGGCCAGACCTGGTCGACCAAGGATAACATTATAGGCAGATTTCACATCTACCACCATGAAGTCCATCGGCTTAGTTCGGGTGACCGGAATTTTGCCCACGGTTACATGAGGGTTATAAATCCCTCGATGGTCACCGGCACCCCAGTGAATCTGTGAAGAGTGTAACCAGCTGGCTTAAGTCGGTGTCTTGATAGCTGAAGGCCCTGGAATGCCTCCAAGAAGAGAATACTAACCGAACTGCCATTGTCCACCAGGACCCGGCGTACGTCGATATTAGCCATCGGGATGTTTATAACAAGGGCATCAAAATGGGGCATTCGGAAGCCCTCCAAGGCCCTATAAGAAAATGTAACAGGAACCCCAAGGCCTCTGGGAGGACGATGGTTCTGTACGGCATTCACTTCTTGGACAAAGGCTTTTCGGGAGAAATTAGAATCTCCCTCCATTGGGCCTCCGTGTATGAGGTGCAGGACAGCTTCAGCTTCTATGGCTGGGGTCTTCGCACGTTGCTCGGTTCGCCTGTTAGCCCCTGTTGGGTGGAGGTGGGTCTGCCTTGTCTTTCCTGACGAACCGGGAGAGTTGCCCCCTCTAGATGAGGGCTTCTATCTCGTTTTTAAAGGCCTGACAGTCATTCGTGTCGTGGCCATGATCCCGGTGATAGCATCACCACTTCTCCCTGTTTCTCTTCCTTCCCGGGGTATTCATTTTTGGAGGAGGGGGAAGGATTCCCTCCTTCCCGACCTCCATCAGAATGGCCGATACACTGGCATTAAGAGGGGTGAACCTCTCGAAGCGGGGAGGAGGGCAACGCTGGCCTCCGTTGTCCTTCTAGAGCTTCTTAGCTCCTTCATCTTCAGCAGTCTTCCGTTTGTTCCCAGAAGATGATCTTTCAAGATTGGGGCAGTTGAGAGCCTCTTCAACTCGAATGTACTTCTCACTCCTGAGCAGGAGTTCTGAGAAGTCCCGAGGTGACTTCTTAGCGAGGGATGCCCTGAGATCGGGGTTAATGATGTTGGATTGGAAAGCAGCCGAGGCTACGGACTAATCTAGTGAGGCGAAAGACCTGGCCTCCGCGGTGAACCGCATGACATAGTACCTCAGCCGCTCGCCTTTTCTTTGACTGAGGAAGAGCAAAGAGGTGCTCGTCTTTTCTGAGCGACGGCTGCTCATGAAGTGGGTGACGAAGAGACCTTCGAATTGGTGAAGGAGAAGATGGAGGCTGGAGCAAGTTTGGAATACCACTCCCAAGGGGGCCCCTTAAGCGTGGCTGGGAAGGTTTTGCAAAGAAGGCCATTGATATGGCTAAAAATGGGGTCAAATCGGAACCGTCCAAATTGGGCAAGAATCTTAAAGCCTAGCGGTAAAATGGTAATTTCACTTGACAAACGGGTTTGAAGTGGGTACTGGGTCTTCTCCCCAAACACCCAATAACCCACGAACGGATCCATCTCGACTGGGTGCGGGTTCCGACCCGCAGCAAACCCGGTCCAGCATGATTGAATTAGGGTTTCTGATTAATCCTAATCAACGGCCCTGATTCGTATCTATCCTTTCACTGGGAATTAGAGATTACATTGCTAATCTGTTCCTAGGGATTACATTCCAAATTTGATCCCAAAAGGCGGCTATAAATACCCCCCATTGTAACACCCCAGATTTTATTATGCTTGTATATGTATGTATGTATATTGGCAGTATGCGTGCAATTGATTGTAGAATTATGGGTCGATTTTGCCATCGTGGTGGATGGTTAGGGCTACGGGACGATTTTTGAGAGAGTTGCATTCCAAGGATGCACGAGAACGAGACGGACCGATACTAGTATAACTGCTAGTATTCGACACGACGCATATGCAAATATAACACGGTATGGTACTACAGTAAATATAGGTTGCGTGTGCTCGTTAAAACACGCGTCTCACACTCGTTGGTGCCCGTTAAGGGTTATGTTGGGCAGCCACAAAACCAATAGGCTAAGCCATGGTATTGGTCTACAGAACCACCTATAGCCTAAACCTACCCCCCCTCCTGTCAAATCCGGCCCCCACCTCCCATCACCCTCATTTCCCACTTCATTTCTCCCTTTTGCTCTGCAAATTTCAGAAAAAGAACACCACAAGAGAAGGAGGAGAGAAAGAAGAAGGAAGTGAAGAAGAAGGATCAAAAGGAGATTTCCAAGAGAAGAAGCTTGAAGAAATTCTTTCTACTACTACAACCAAAGGTGGAAAGTTTCTCTAAACTTGAAATTCTTGTTTTTTAATTAATTTTGGTTACATGCATGTGTTCTAGAATGCATAGGATTGCTCTTCCAAAGGTTAGAAGTAGAAGTCAGAATTGAACTAGGAAAAACTGGTTCGGAGTACCATTTTGTGGAATTTTTCGATAGCAAAATATGATGAATTAGACCATAAAATTAATAGATTTTGTTCATATATATGTTAGGATCATTCATGATTTATTTCAGATTTTTTCTATGATCCTTTGGTATACTTATAAAATCGTGAGATGGATATGTCGTAAGGCAGACTCAGAAAAAGAAAAACAGGACGGCTGACATTGTAGAAATTTTCGTGATTTATTGAAGCATGATATTGATATGAAATTTTTACTCAATGTTCCTGAATGCATTTTGATAATATACAAAAATCAGTAAATTATTTGGATGATTTTAGAGGCATGAGAAAAATCTATCTATAACCAGTAGCTGATGTTGAATTAGAAAACATGATGGTTTCTGTGCTAATTTGCAAAAGCTATTACTCACTGTATATTTAGAATTTTGACATTATGTCTTTTGCATGATGTTGGGTATGATGTCTAGTGTCCCCACCATAAATTTTGTGTCAATTGGACAAGTTTGCAATTTACTGTGATTTTGTGATTGAGCACTGTGCTGTTTTCAGCCAGTTTTGATACTCTATAAAGATTGGGAAATTGAGACCTGTTAGGGGCATATTTTGAGGATTATGACCTAGTAGAGAGTTGTAGTGGACACCTAGACCTTTCCAAAAAAACTTATTTGAGGCAATTCCAGTAAATGGTTGAATTATTATGATTTTTGTAAGACTGGACAGAGGACTAGAGTAGAGCTGAGTGGTCTGAATTGGAGATACCAATTGTGTGGATTGGTGTATCGATGATAGATGAGTGTGTTAGGGTGACTTAATGGTAAAATTTGGACTCATGACCAACTAGAGAGTTGCTAAGGACACCCACACCCTTCTACAGAATTTGAGTTTGTGTTGTTCTGATGAACGAGTAGGATTTTGTGTTGCTGGTAAGGTGCAGCCCGTGCGTAGGAAGCACGTAGGTTGGAGCTTGAGAAGCTATTTCGAGGACTTAGGTGGTTGAATTTAAGCTCATGATCAACCAGGAAGTTGTAGCCTAGGATCATACATTTCCAGGTTGGGCCCATACACTCCAATTGGAGTTGTATCGATAGAGGGATGACCATTTTGAGATTCGGGCAGAAACCCGTAGGTCGCTTAGTCTGGGTTTGGACTAAGGGTTGTGAAAGCATTTTTCCCTTGTGTGTTATTTGAGTCGATGACTCGTGTCTAGGAGTGGTGGATCTCTGTTATTGAGGTTGTTGACTACCCGAGTGGGATGGGTGACTCGAGTTATTCACTAGGATAAAGGATACCCTGCACCTATCAAGCCTATATTATTAAACTTCTACCGAGCGTAGGACGTCCGAGCATGCCAGTGAGTGGAGCTCACGGGGCAATTATATATTTACTGCCGGAGTAGCAGTAGGCGTAGGCCATTATGCTGGATGAGTCCAAGCAGGGAAAGTGGCGAACCGGACCGGTATCGCCAGGGGCCAGAGGCTGATAGGCAAGTGTGGAAGCAGTAATTCTTACCCGAAATAATTAGAGTAAGGTAGGGGTTAGAATGGTTTATTAAGGGGTTGGGAAATTGCATTAGTCCTAGTAAACCATAGTCGGTGTTGTATCTTCCAGTTGTAGGGATACGTTCTCGGCCGCTAATGGATTGCGTCCCCGGCTCGTATCTCGATCTGTTGATTCCCAAAGTTCTGTCGAAGTAAGGTGCAGGAGGCCCGGTGGACTTGACCTCCCGTGGTGCTCACGTCCCTAAAGCGCAAGTTTTGTATTTTGTGTTTTTTGGTATATATATCAGTTCATTACCCGATGAGAGGTGAACATGCATGCGTCAGTCCATGGGTGGACATGTGGAACCAAGGGTCGTAAGGACCAGGTTCAACGTGATTTCTAAGGAGGTCTGTACGCGGGTACCAACTGGCGGTGACCACTTGGGCACTGCAGGACGGAATTAGCCCGACCGCTGCAATTTCCTTGGGCGACGGACAGTCTATTGGGTACTGGAGTGTGTACAAGAGTTGGGTGCATGGTAAGGGTTCGAATCCCTAAATTGTGGAGAAAGACGGCTAGATTTGGGGGCGTATGTAGTATGGGATGCATTCGTGCTCCAAAGTCTTACTTGCATTAGAAGTTAGGCATGTAAGTTTGTTGCATCTAGTCATAGGGTCATGTCATAACACTGCACTAGAACCCGAATCCACTAAACCCTTGTTTTGGCACGACACTTTTCCTTTTTGCATAAAATATTGGTTGTGATTGAATTTTAAAGGATCGCTGTTATCACCAGCTTTGTGTCAGTCGAAGTACTGACGTTTTCCACCTTTTAGGTATCAGTTATACCTTCCGAACAGGTGCAGAGATATCAGAGTCGTGCTATCATGCCCCGCTTACCAAAAATACGGAATGCGAGCACGTAACAAAAGCCCAGCGAATGATTATTATCATCCTTAAGCTGTTTCAAGAAATCCTTACAACATGTCACAGTAAAATCAGAGTCGGAAGCCAGAAAAGTCAACCACATGCACATATGAACCAAATACCAATAAGAATACTTGAAATAAAATGCATTAATCTCAAATAGTCATGATCTGAATAACACAAATAATCCTGGGTCACATCGCCCAAATACAAGAAATAATACAAATCTCAAAATACAATATTGTCCAAAGTAAGCAACAAGAATAGTAATAGCAAATTTCAGCCTCTAGCCCATCATCTTGCCAATACCTTTAGGAACCTGTCCTCCAAAATCTGCAATTCATAGAATGCAGGAAAAAGGAAAAGAGAAAACACAGTACCCGTCAATGGCAAGTCCGGGTCACAAAATAGAGTAGGATACAAGCACACGGAAACTAACTAACCACTGGATATACTAATAGGTAAGGGTAACATATGTCAAATGTAAAGTCAACAGGTAAACAGGTAGCATGTATAATTATCAGGTAATCAGGTAGTCAGGTAAATATGTATCAAGTATCAGGAAATCAGGTAACAGGAATATCAGGATAATCAGGTAACAGGTATACAGGTAACAGGTAATCATGTATTAATATCTTGTATTATTACTATCTAGGTAACACTTCATGTGCCATCCTTTTATCACATGGTTGTTACAGTCAATGCAGTTTTGCTTTAGATTTCGTAGTGGACCATAGCAGGGCAGTATACTCAGGTACAGGAAACAGTATTCCAAATCATATACCAAATTCCAAATAATCCAAATCATATACCAAATTCCAAATAATCCAGATCATATACCAAATTTCAAATAATCCAAATCATATACCAAATTCCAAATAGTCCAAATCATATACCAAATTCCAAATATGGGAAACACGGGCCCCCTTCTGAGTACACATTTCTGAATTATCCACTACTAGATCATTCCCTTAACCCCGGCTTATTTCTTTTATTATTAAGATCATCAACAGGCATGAGAGTGTACTAAATAATGTCAAACTAACAGGTTATAATCAGGTTTAGACTCAGGGAATTATATCAGCAAGTATAGGTACTATACCTTCACAAATACGAGCAAAATAGTGTATGTTTATAATCAGGTCAGCAAGACCAGTCTGTACTAAAACAGTGATCCGAAGATCTACAGGCATGCAAATCATGATCCGTCGAAGGACCTGGAAACTAGACATCCTCACGCTTCTAACGGGTATAATAAATCTATATACTAGTTCACGACATCTCGACTTAAACCACATTCCAACACAGTTTTCAAGTACAGCAAGAAAATAGGGAAATGACTTCCTACACATAAAAACAGCATGCAAAGTCATCAAATAAATCCACAACAATTCTGGGATAATCCCCTATATATGTATAGTCAAAATAATAATTTTCATAATTTTCCAGAAAGTATAGATATGGTATCAAAAATAAAAAGCAACGCAAATCCTGGTTTTGATGGATCTGGAATTCCTTAACACTGCTATACAAAATTAGACATATCTTGCAAACAGCGCATCGAAATCCACTTCCGCCAAAACGGGGTGAAAGTAGATACAATTCTCCAACTTTCATATCTCACATAAAATATTCATACAGTAATTAAATACAGGGTGAACACGGCATTCAACATACGACAACACGCAGTTTACAGCAAAAGTGCATTATGGAAAAGAATATAAGACATCACTCAAAACTCATCTTTTAATTATAACAAAAATCAGCGAACTACCAAACATCATGGTGAAACACTGGAAAAAGTCTTGTGGCATGAAATTATGTATAACTTGGATCTTGAAAATAAATTGTCCACAAAACTACCCCGAACTGAATCTGGAAACTACCGATATACAGTCACTAAAATAATCATAACTAATTCATACAAACTCCAAACGGGGTGAAATAAGTGGGGTTAGAAATTAGATTCAATTCTCTACAATTTACTGTGAAATCTCCAAGTTGAGATTCGGACTCTAACCTAGGTGAAAACAGCAAACAATCCAGTACAACCCGAATTTCCAGATTTCTCACATCATCTTAGAATCGTCATAACTTCTACAAAAATTAACCAAACTCATCCAAATTCGAAACGCAGCCTACCCATTATCTAAATATCATATCTAAGGGTTTCTAACATGTCAAAATCTAATATTCTTCATAAAGGCGTTCAAACATACATCGGGTATACAATATATCGCATAAGCGATCCAAATCGCGTTTGGGTGAATCCTAAGGCATAAACCTATCAAACTCCATATCCTAAGTCATCTATGGCCTGTTTTGAACAATAGAGACGAAACCCACAAATAAAAACATGATCTTTGGCTGTCTGTAGTCTCAAACTACCCTATGTGTGAACTTTCGACTTGTATCAACCTAAGAAATTTAAGTACAAGTTACTTGCCTTGTTGATGATGAACACGGCGCTACGAAGCCTAGCAATGAAAACCCACGTGCAAAATTCCTTCCACGCGTGATTCCAAGCGAACCCACGAACCGAAACGCGCCTACGATCGATTCCTTGATGCACAAACTCAAAGCGGGAGATGCCCACTTCACAAAATCAGCAAGGGGATGGTTGGGGGCTGTTTGGAAAGGTGGGGGTGTTTGGGAAGATGGCCGGCCACAAAAGAGAGGTTTGGAGTCGTATGGTTTGAAGTAGATGTATGGAGAAGGGTTGTATATGGAGTAGGGCAGTGGAGGGGGGCCGGTTTGGATTGGAGAGGTTCGGTTTTAGGGGAGGAAGGCAGCAGGCCGGGACTTGAAGGGAGGAGAGAGCCGGCTACAAACAGGAGAGGGAGAGAGAATATTAGGGTTAGGGATTTTTGGGATTATGGGGTGTTTAAATAGGGTTTAATTGTGGGTTAATGGGTAGTGGATATCAATAGGAATTAATAGGTATACAATTGGGTAATGGGTATTGGGTAGATTTCAAATGGGAATACAAAATAAAATGAAATCTATGGCTCCTAAAAATCTCCTTAATGGCCAAAAATCACAAACTGGGCAAAACACCACCAAAATTCCACCACATCACTAAAATAAATAAATATAATGAACGAGACCAAGAAAAAGGGAAAAAGAACTCAAAATGGCGAAAAACGAACAAACGACGTACAGTCAGCACAAGGAGGTCAAAAATGAAAGAAAAAGAAAATATATTAGAAATAATCCAATATATGGTTCCGAAGAAATATAAGAGATATAAAAATACATTTTGACAAAAGAAATTTGAAATCCGGAAAAAAAATAATTTGCGAAAATTTTTAAAATACCCAAAATACACAAAAATACAATTTTGGAAAAACAGGGGTTACACGTGCAGCAGAAGCCTGAAGCTATGGAGCAAGTCCCAGGGGAGCCGATGGGCCGCTCAGCGAAGCTCCACAAGTAATCAGTCGATTGCCATTCCAGGAGGCAGCTGATAGCTTTACAAGTGGAGTCTGTAAATACTTGTAATAAGTTGTAATGAATTAATGTAATTTGTACTCCTTGTCCAAGAACAAGTTATCGGTTGTAATCAATGATGTAATGACTTATTTGGTAAATAAAAGTTTTTAAATTTCCGTGTTATTACTGTGTTGAGATGCATTTGAAGGTAAAGATTCTGGAAGGTGTCACGGATGTCCGGTAACGGGGATTCGGGGCGCTACACCTATCCACCACCATTAAGAGGTAATCAATCTTTTGCTAGTTTCTGCTCTCTCATAATCTTTTCTGGTTATTGACTGGAACGTCGGAGGGTGCATCGCCGGGATCAACCCCGGTGTCTCACACTTTTTGTAGGTAAACGGCAGGAGTCAACGACCAAACTCCAGCGAAACAGGTTTCTGGTTTGCTATTTAAGTTCTCCAAGAATCCACAAATACTGTCTGTTTGCCCCCACAACAGATTTAGCGGTAACAGCCGTCATAGGCATGGTGGAACATCATGAGAGTTATGAAACTCTCGATGTGATCAGTGGGGTCCGACTCCCCGGTATATGACTCAAAATGTGGAGGCTTGAAGTTCTCCGGGACAGGGGCCTCCATGATGGTATGGGAGAATGGGGGTTTTGCTCGGGCGGAGGTTCCTCGCCCGTTGTTCCTCATCTCTGTCGAGTTGGCTGAGGCGCCTCTCCATCTCGTAGAGACGGCGGTAGACCGAGTTCTCCCTTAGGTCATATCTCGCTGAGCCCCGGGACTCGTCTTCATGTGGAAGGGGGCTGGGCCTGCGGTGGTGATAGCTTGGAGTAGGTCTGGGACTGGGGGTGCGACGGCGATGGCTCAGAGCCGGTCGAGGACTGGGGGAGCGAAAGCGATGGCTCGGAGCTGGCCGAGGACTGGAGGAGCGAAAGCGATGGCTCGGAGCCGATCGAGGACTGGGAGTGTGGCGGCAATGGTTCGGAGCTGGCCACTGGGGACCCGTCGGTCGTTATTGAGGGCGACAGTGAGGGCCCGTAGGACTGCCTCCTGAAAGTCCTGGAACTCCACACTTGTGACAGGTGCCTTTTGGTCTCGGCGGTGCCTTGGGGCTGGATGGTCGGTAGGAGAACGACTCCTCTGGCGGCACTGGGGAGACTCCCTCTGTCTTTTGGGGGAGTTCGACCTTGGGCGGTTGGGCCTACGAGGGGATCGGTCCCTTTGATGCTCCCGACATGGGTTCCCATCACGTGTCCGCCTCTCGTCCAAGCGGGTCCGAAGCTCTATCTTGTTCTACCGGTTGAGGATAACGTCATGTAGATCTTTCGGTGTTGGAGGGCTATGGGCGGCCATGGAGTCGGAGGAATGGTTTTGTATGGAGACATGGCCCTGATAAAGGGGTTGCTTTTGCCGACTTCGGCGAGGAGGTTCTCCAATAGCCCTCTGAGGCCCTTGAGGGGCTAGTTGGTGGTGAGGTTGCTGAGGAAGAGGTTGCTGAACAGGTTGACTGGACTGGCTGGATGGGTGGAGGGAGAGCCTCTGGAGGCGGAGGAGGAATGGAAGTTGTTCTACAGTTGGGGACCTTGGACTTCCCTTTCTTTGGAGGCATAGCAAGGAGCTGCTTTTGCTGATGGAATAGGGTCGGATTGCTATTCGATTCCCACAGACGGTGCTAATCTATTGCCACTGATTTTGGTGTGAGGGCAAACAAATGAATTTTTGGGTTCGTAAGGAATTGAATGGGTCAAACCTGAACACATCCACCACTGTTTGGCTGGCTTCTCGCTGCTGCCGTTGACCTGCACAAAGTTCGAAACACCGGGGTTGATCCCAGCGACGAACCCTCCAATGCTCTTATTAGTACTCAGAAAAGAATTTGAAAGAGATTTAGGTTGACAAAGAGAGATCACCTTGTAATGGTAGGAGTAGGGGGGTATTTATAGTCGTCGTGGGGATCTGTTTCGAGATAAGAACAAATCTCTACTCCCCGGTGTGGATGGACAGAAGTGGTTAGAACCATCTTCTAGGGATAAGGATGAATTAGGATTTCTCCATATCCTTTTGAACTAGCTCGTAGCGGGTTGGGACCCGTATCTAATTGAACAAATCCGTTTATAGGTTATTGGGCCCTGGAAAGGAGACCCGGTTCCCATTTTGGACCCGTTTTGTAGGTGAAATAACTGTTTCGCCCCCGAAAGCTTTAAGATCCGTGCCTGATCTGAACGATCCTGATTTAATCCCATTTGTATCCATATCACATGTATACACCAAGAACTGATTATCTATAAGTCTAAATTCATGTCGTGTGTGTAATGAGACAACTACAAGCAAATCAACAACTAGAGACAAGATCAACAATGGTTTTGCACAAGAATTTTCTCTTGAACAAACCTACACTACAGGCGGTATTTAGTACTTGTATTACACAACAAAAAGAATACAAGTTACTTGCCTTAGAGACAACGGCAAAAACGATGCAGAGGATGAGAATAACGGGAACGGATTCCTGGGCACGAACACGAGCAAATGAATCATGAACCAACCACGAACACACGATCACAATCGCAATCATGAACACAAAGCAAGGATTTCAATAATCAAGAGGATGATCACGATCAAATCAAACGGATGGTTTAGATTGCTAATGAAGATGATGATCAAAATCAATCGGATGGTCCAGATCTAATCTGATAGTGAAGATGATGATGAAGATCAAGATCAATCAATCGAACGGCTGCGATCAAAGGAAGTTGATGATCATCATGATCGTGATGACCAAGAGGAGATCGGACGGCCCATAATCAAAGATGATCAAAACCAACATCAACAACAATGGCTAGCTCTGGCTCGACGACGGCGGGGAGAGTGGTGGTGCGGCGAGGAGAGTGGGGCTGCGGTGAGGCGACGACAGCTAGGGGGAAGGCCAAGGTGCACTGGCTACACTGTCGATGCTGCTGTCGACGCTGCTCTGGCTGGCTGTGCTGGCAACTGCTGGTTGCTGCTATCGACGACAGGAGGCAAGGCGACGGGGGGTCGCGACTGGTGTTGTGGCTAGCACCGGCTGCTAGGCGTCGGGTGTGCTTGCTTAATGATAATAATAAATAGCAAGCCGGGGTTTAAGGGAAAGACCATAATAGTGGACAATATAGGTAAGTGTACTCGGAAGGGAGCCAGTGTTTCCCATGATTTTACGTTAAATGGAACTAAGCTCCACGTAGAACTAAGTGTCACGTCATGGGTGACAGGGGCCACCTCTAGTGCCTGCAGGGGTTACCTTTAGATCTCATTGTATGATTACATTATATGTATTTGGGATCAGATGGAACTAAGTGCCACGTAGAACTAAGTGTCACGTCAAGAATTGACGGGGGCCACCTCTAGAGCCTGCGGGGGCCACCTCTAGAGCCCATGGTTTGATCATATGCTCGTATTTCCTACATGACCTGAGTACACCGCCCTATAAAATCCACCACTAGACCTAAACGAAATTGCATTGACTGTAGCAACTATGGGATAAAAGGATGGTACATGAAGTGCTACATAGATGGTAATAACTATAAGACTTGACACATGATAATCGAACATGACACAAGATTACTTGATACTTGATGACATGATATATGAGACTTGATACTTGAGCATAATACTTGACACTTGTTACTTGATACTTCTACTTGACAACTTGACACATTAGATTTGTTTCTTGTTACTTGACACATGCGCGTGATACTTATTCTAAAACACTTGTTACTAATTTATCGACTCTTAAATTTGAGAAAGAAAATTGAATATGTTGGATGAGGTCGGGACGAAGGGATGAAGGGGTTGGATTGATTGGGAGATGGCTAGGAGGTGATCGGGATGTGCAGGGATGAAGTAGGGAGGGAGATGAAGATGCTTTGGAGGTAAATAGCAGCTAGGGGATGAATAGGGTTTGGGAAAATATATATACAGGAGTATATATATAGAAGCATATTAGGGTTAGGGTGAAATGTGGGCTAACGGGTAAGATCGTTTATTGGGTATCCAATAAGGAATAGGGTTTTAGGATAATGGGCCATAGAAATCCAACAAAAGATAGGAAAGATATATAAATAAAAATAGGATTTTTAATATACAATCAAAAGGTAATAATAATAAAAATAATAATACTTATAGTAGTAAAATAATAATAATAATAATAATAATAATAATAATAATAATAATAATAATAGCAGAAACAATAATAGTAATAATAACAAGAATAATAGGGTGTGTATTACAATATAAAAATCATTGGAAAAATAGCTACAACTAAAACTATTGATCATAAATAGACTTTAATAGGAGATCCAAAAACAAATTTTAACAAAAAGATTTTAAGAGCGGAAAAAATAATTTACAAAAAAATCAAAAATCTGAAAATACACAGAAAATACGTATTTATAAAAATAGGGGTTATATTCCTGTTGCTACAGGAATGCAAATCTTGATCTGTCAGAATATCTAGAAACTAGTCTCTGTGCCAAATACAACGCATATAAACAAGATACATAGAAGTTGTAGCAACTGGTGTCAAGACAGCAAACTACACAGAATTCATGTTTAGCCAGAATTTGTAAAATTGTATTTAGAAACATGAAACATGTCTGAAAGTTCATCAATTAATCCCTGGAAAATTAGGAAAGGTTCTCTAGTGTGTCTGGTATCAGCATGCAAAATTTCAAGTCATTATCTTACAGGTAGAATAGTCAATTTAATTTGGAAAACAGAGTGACGCAGCGAAATTAAGAATATGAAATTTCATACACAACAACACTAAAACAGTGATAATTCACAAACTGTAACTCAGAAAACAATTCTGTCAAAAAGGTAGTAAACTAGACATCTGGGGCGACATTTTATGTTTAGAACTCAAGTCCAGATTCTAATGTTATCAAGGTCGAAACAGCAGACTTAAAACAGGACAGTAGCAAACAAGGATATTTTTGCATGAAATGTATTATAATTATACTAGTTGTGAAACGAGTGTATCAACAAAAGACCGTGACTCTTATGATCATGGAATTGATAAAGATGGCAATGAGTAAAATGAGATCATCAAATGATAAGCCAAAGGAGAGTCACAACTACAATCTACTTGCGGTATTTTCAAATAAAAGCTTGTACTAGAACAACGAATTGTACAAGAAGATCCTTGCCTTGATTGGATGATGACGTTGATCGACGATCGAGATCGAATGGATCGGATTGGCCCAGACCTTGATGGCAATCAAAATCGAGAAAGATCGATGGCTGAGATTGCTCTTATATGATCTGATGATGATGGAGATGATGATCAAGATCAGATCAAGCGAACGGTCCAGATCAAGGTGATCAAGTTAGATCTGATGATAACCATGATCTTGATGCTGATGATCTGATGATGGCGACGATCGTGAGGATATCGGACGGTCGAGATTCAAAGCCATGATCAAGATGTGATGATCAAGATCATTAAGGCAATCGACGGCCAGGATTGACTGAGGAGCTCACTGATGATGGTGCTACATAGTGGTGGTCGGTTTTGACTCCGATGGCGGGAGGCGGCGACTGCAGCATTGAGGGTAGCTCGACGGTGGAATGGAAAGACACCAGTGACAAAGGTAGGCGGCAATAGCAAGGATAGCGGCGAGAGAGGGCCGTGCAGTGGCTGTCGACTGTGGCGGCAGGGCGTGGATAGTCAACGGGGATGAAGGATGGGTTCGAAGAGGTTCCAGGCGATCGGGGAGAGGACGAGGAGGCTCTGGAGGGAGACAAGGCAGATGGGTTCGAAAGGAGGCAGGGTTGAACATGGCGGGGCTAGGTGGTGGTCGAGGAGATGGAGCGGCGGAGAGATGGAGGGAGGCATGGTGCAGTGGCGGAAGGTCAGAGGGATGAGGCGGATGTGTTTCACGAAAGACATGGGAAGGGGGACGGGGTGACAGGGATGAACAGGACGGTGGTTTGGTGGCTGGGGTAACAGTAGGGGGGTAGGGTTTTTGGCTAGGGTTAGAGTATGAGGGGGGTTAAATAGTAGAGGGAACGGGTTACGGGTAGGATCCAATAAGAATGAGTATATGGTTTAAAATCCAATAAGAGATGTACATAATCAATAAAATAGGGATTTAAATATTTATATCAATAAACAAATATGTAAATAGATGGTACTATAATAGCACAATAAATCAAATAGTATACATTAGGTTAATACTCAAATACTAACAAATACAATAGGATTTTATAGTAATAATAATAATAATGACAAAAACAATAACAAGGTCATATGAAAGAAATAGGATTATATGAAAACTATTTGAAAATAACTGCAAATACGATTAATGAATAGAATTAAATTTTTAATAAATAATCAAGAACAACAATAATAAGAATAATAGTTAATACTAATAATACTAATAATAATGATAATAACAGAAATAATAATAATAATAATAATAATAATATGTATCAAAGTCATAATAATAATAAGAAGAATGTTCGTATTGGAATATAAAAATCATTGAAAACTAATTACAAATAAAATCATTGATTAAAAATATACTTAAATAGAAGATCCAACAATACGTTTAAAAAAAAGAATTTGAAAGCGGAAAAAATTAATTTGCAAACATCGAAAAACTGAAAATACGCAGAAAATACATATTGGCTGGAACAGGGGTTACATCCTGCCTAAACACTTTTACAAACTTGAAGATCTCTAATTTTCTATGCAAAAAAAGGGAATGCACGCTCCAATAGGCAAGTTCAGGCAAAGTCTACCAAGTTGTTCGCCTAGCGGCTCATCAACTTGAAAACCCCGAGGGGTTGTGGTGGTGGTAGAGATATCAGTAGGAACTTGGAATGAGGAACACCTCATGAACCTCAACGAGGGTGCTTAACGCCTACCTCCTCTATATAGTTTCAACTTTTGTAATAAAGGCCAGCCACTAGAGCAACCACTTAGTTTAATTTTTTGAATAAAATTTGTCAATTATTGTAACCCCCATTTTCGTTCAAGGAAAAAAAAAATCGTATTATTGTATTTTGCTTGTCTATAAATCTCCCTACTCTTTTAAATCCAATCACATTCACTTGGATATTCAATTAATTTGTAACAACCCAAACCCTATTAATTCTACAATCTATCTCTTTTCTTGTTGATTATATCTTTTAAACCAAAATTTTATTTCATTCTATAATCTAATTCAATTCTACAATATTATTTGTTTTCTTACTTGATTATTTTGTTATTGAGTGAATCACAAACATATTCCATTCTATATTTTATTTGATTATTATTTATTCATTTTATGAGCCCAATCCCAAAGCCCAATTCCCACATTCCGAAGCCTCAAGCCTGCCTATTTCTTAACCCCCCCTCATTATTAACTTAATCCTATTAATCTAATCCTTTGTTATTCAACCCTAACTAATCACCAAATCATCCCATCTTCTCTTCAGTCGCCCTATTCATCTTCTCATTCTTTCTTTTTACCCGATCACCACAAACCCATCATCTTCACCTCGACTTTCCTCTCCTTCCACCATTACTACATCTCGAAGCTCCCCTTCAGCACCATCACCGAACTCCAAACAACCGGCACACTCAACACTCCATCGAAGCACTCCTCCTCTTGCTGCAAACTCCACTTCCGAGCATAACACACCCACTTCTCTGCAACGCGAAGCCCCAACATTGCCTCGCCGTCCTCCTCTCGTGGCCCCCCTGATCCACCTGTCTACCTCATCCTGAGTGTCACCCTTGCTGCCGCACCACAAAGCACCCAAGCTCCACACCCGCAACCACCGTCGACAAGTCCACTGCCACCACCGTAGTCTCAACCTCCTCACTGATCGCCGCCAGACTGTAGCCGCTACCCCTCGCCGTAGCCTCTAACCCTTCATCCCTTTTTGCATTAATCCGTGGACCATCGAGCTCCCTCATCCTCTCGATGTTGTGCTGCATCCCGACAACTCCACTGCTGTCCCAACACCATATTCTCCTTGCCATGTGTTGTCTGCTCACTGTTGTTGCGTGTAACACCTGTCTTTTAAAAATAATTAAATATTTGATTTATATTATTTTTATTTATGGTTTTGAGTATATTTTCTTATATTAATTGATTTTATATTAGTTTATAATGATTAAATTGGATGTTCGGGGTTAAACAGGAAAAATTGAAATATAGGGAGTGATATTGCTAAAAATAGGATTAAATCGGGATCATTCAAATTGGGAACAGATCTTAAAGCTCCCAAGGGGAAAAATGGAAATTTCACCTACAAACGGGTCCAAATTGGGAAATGGGTTTTCCGCAGAGCCCAATAGCCTATAAACGGTTCTGTCCTACTGGGTAGGGGTAGAAACCCGTTACAAACCAACCCAGATGGATAGAGAGTAATTCAAATTTCGATTTATCCCTAAGAGATGGTTAAAACAGTCCCTTTTATCACAACTAACACAAGGATATAATACATCATTTTCTCATAAATAGAAAGCAAAACTACATGGACTATCCTATAGATGTCGTGTTGTGTTGTGCACTTAGTCCTTAATGCAGTTGTTTATATTATATGATACTAATGCGCACTTATTCGAATTCTATGCATCCCATACTACATAGGTCCGAGTGCAAGCTCTTAATCGTACTTCATTTTGTAGGGTCAGTCCCTCGTCATAACTTAAACTAGTACGGTAACTTCGGTAAGTAACCTAGATGTTCTATGAATTACGAGCCCATGTCCAGACAATCTGGAGGAGAATCCCACGCACTAACATGATGCATCATGCAGGTAATCTATGGACAATTCAGCCTCCATCATGGAATGATGGCACCACCTGTAGTCACCAAACACCCTACAAGCGTCGCCACCGGGATGATAATTCCGGAGTAGTGCTTACGTCGTGTCATGACGCATCAGGCAGGCAATCTGTGAATCACTCTCACACCGCCAATCGTATGGCCCTCATACTTGTGTTTTTCTCTCACTTTCGTTACATCACCACTATGTGTCTAGTCCTTAATTGTTTGAATCATGAATATAATCAACCCCTAGAGTTAGCTCTTTCATCTATATTGGTCTTAAACATTAATCAGCAATATGACCAAACTTGGTCTTTTCTATTGAATATCTCATCTCAAAAATATCTTTCAATGCCGGTATAAGGCTTAGCTACCCTCTAGCTTTCAATTCCATTTTATGTTCATAGTATTTGTGTATTCATATTAATAAGGCTTTTCATAATTCATCATGATATTTGATTTCACTTTCATGTACAAATTTCATGCACAAGACAAATAAATTCATTTTTCTAACTTGTCACATTCATTCTTCATTCTTTCTACAGAATTCTCTTATTCTCATTTTACCAATACTAAATCTAACATTCATACTTTCATTTTTTTTTTTTGATTATCAAATCTTTTTTCAAACTCTTTTAATCAATACATTTTTCTTTATCCAAAGACAATATAAACTAACAATTTATAGTAAGTTCTTTCTTGCAAAAATAGTCTCAAATTCTCATTTATACTAGGCCAACGGTTATAGAAAATTATCTCATGAAATCTAGATATCATTTGAACTTCAGGGCAGTCGACTGTTAAAACATAGTCGATCGACTGTTCTGCGAGGATATAAAAACTCGAAAATTATAAATATTCAGGACAGTCGACTGTTAAAGCATAGTCGTTCGACTGTTCTGTGAGGGTTTGAAAACTCGAAAATTAAATAGTCAGGATAGTCAACTGTTAACGCATAGTCGGTCGACTGTTCTGCAACTAAAATCCGAAATTTGGACATTGTACAATAACTCAAGATTTTAAAAACCATTTAACTCTCATTTTTCATAGAAAAGACTATTCTTTTATTTGTACAAAATGTTCACAAAAACAACATTATGTTTTATTAATTACTTCTTTTCCAAAGAGAATTTCCACTTAAATACTTTTTTATTATAATTGGGTTTCTCTTTATCGAATTAATCCAATCTTTTCTTAGACTTAGTCCTAATTACAAAAATGTTCATTTTTCCAACAAAATAGCATGCAACTTTAGGATTCTTTAATATCAATCTTACTAACAATAACATACATAATTATTTAATAAATCTTACTTCATAACGTGAAGATTTATCATAATTCACACTTTTCACATAAACGCATTTCTTCATATTGCATTTTCCCCACATACATGAACATTTCAATAAAGATATTTCGTTCTTTCTTAATTAACATGCTTGTGCAATATCAAATTACCGCAACAATATTTCTAATCACATCATTCAATATAATTTTTACTAGTCATTTCATGCAATTTCACAAGGATCCAGTTTTTCTCCTTAATCTGCCACTAACATAAAGCAATATTTTCTCTTGTTTATTCTAGCATGATCAAAACACAAACCTAGCATGGTATCTATTTAGAAGTTGGAGAAAATTACCCACCTTATTTGGAGAGAAAACAAAAGAAACTCCTAAGAACTCACAGAACGATCAAAAGATGCATTATTCTCCTAGTTTGAGCCACCAATTTGTCGTCTCCTCCTTGCTTGATGGTGCTTGTCCTTCTTCTTGATCCTTGGGATGTAGGCCGGCTAATATAGGGGTAAAAACACACAAATTTGCAATCCTCAATCTTTTGAACTCACTATTCTCTCAATCTCTTACTCACTAGTTGTATTTCTTTCTCTTTCTCTTTTCATGTAGATTAGGTGCAAGGATAACTAATGTAGAGGGGGCATTTATACAAATTTTTAGTGAGAACAGAAGGCTAGGATTAGATCAAATGGTTAAGGATCAAGGGCCTAGATGAATTAGGGAGTTGCCATAACTTCCCATGATGGAGTAACCACCTCTCTACCTCATCCACTCTCCCACTCCTCTTGAATCCCATCTGGCCACACCTCAAAGGTGTGCAATGCATGTGCTAGTGCATGCACGTGCCACCCTAGTGTCCCCCTTTAACAAGTTGTTCATGTTTATTTAATTAATTGTCTAGTAATTGAGTCTACACTACAAGTTAGGCTAAATAAAAAAAGAATTAAATTAAATGGGCTTACTAATGGGTCCAAAAACCGTGGGCTCTATTAATTTAATTAATTAATTAATTGATGTGGGCTACAAAGAGACAAATTGGCCAAAGATTAAATTAGGCTTTCTAAATAACAAAAAAGAAGAGAAAAATTAGGATTACTATTTTATGATTTTTTTTGGAGAAATACGTGCATAAATTTGCACGTGCACAACACGTTAAAATCAAAACAACTCTAATTTAAATAAGATTTGAAAATCCAGGATGTTACACCCACTCCACAAATCATTCTGGGGCCTATTTCATCCATCATCTAGAATGCTGGGGAATATCTCACTCCGTGGATCATTCTGGAGCCTCCCTACTTACGATTGTTCTTGCTTCATCATATCTCCCTCCTAGTGTCCGAGTCAAGTTCTCAGCATGCCTTCTAGCTCTCAGTTGCACTACTTGAGGGTCGGTGACCACTCCCTCCTTAGAATAAGGATAAGACCGAGATATGCAACTCCAATTTCGCTGCAATCCACCACAACTTTGGTTGCAAGGTTGCCTCCCTCACACCTTGCTAGTATTCCAAAAGAATTTAACCCCCACGAATAGCATAACACACCATTTCAAAACACAGCATCATAATTAACTTAGCATCCCAAAAAAATCCTGGTACATAAGGGAGATTACAACATTTCTTTACCTAATCAAAAGACAAAATGATCCACTATGGATCCTCTATGCTAGTGATAGCATCGCAGTTTCCCGCATCTCCTTCAATTAAGGTGATATTCATCCCTGGCGGAAGGGTTTCTTCCCCTTATCAACCACTTTCTGGCCATCGGTGTTCCCTTACAGTTGTGGATAATCCGACTTCTTGTGTCCTGCCTTTCCGCAGTTATACCAAGTACTTGCCTGAGCCTTCTTGGGGCACTGACTTTCAAAATGTCCTGGCTCTCTACAGAAGTAACATGCTATTGTCTTGGCGTTTCCCTCATGGCATTAGGTTTCTTAAACTTTTGAGTTGTGGTTTGTCCTTCAAAACTTGCTGTAGTTGCAAGTCTCTTCGCCTGGCTCCTTCTTTCAATCCTTCCCTACATCTGTCGGTCCTGGTTCATGTCTAGTTCGATTACCGCCGCCCTACGCACCAGCTTATCGAATCTCCGAATGCATAAGGGCACCACTCTCGTCCTTAGTGCAGGCATACGTGCTTAAACCTTTTTGTCTTTTTCACTCATCATGCACCATCTCGGGGGCATAGCAGGACAATTGAGTAAACTTGGTTTTGTACTCCCTTACGGTCATCTTCCCCTACCGCAGATTCATGAATTCCATCGCCTTCTCTTTTTGAACGTCCAACGGGAAGTAGTGCTGTCGAAATTCCACCAGAAAGCCATCCCAAGTGATTGGTCCATCGCCCAGTCCGCGCTTGACGGACTGCCACCACACACCAGCATCCTTCTATAGGAGGATCGTTGCAAGCTTCACTTTGCTTCCTTCGTGGGTTTCAAACATTTCAAAGATGGTTTCCACCTGGCGGATCCAGTCGTCCGCAGTAGTGGGGTCCGCCTATCCCTCGAAAACAGGAGGCTTCATCCTTTTAAAGAAATCCACCATCTTTACTGGGTCGGGGATAGCGTTCCCCATATTGACTACAGGGGCTACGGGTGGCGGCACGAAATTTCGTTGTGCCTCCATGAAGGTGGCCATCGCCTGATACATGTGAGTGAACTCGGTCTCAGCCCCAACTCCTTCATTTCCGGCTCTGCCTCTGCTATGAGTGCTCCTCGACATATAGATAAAGAAAATCAACACAGGGTGTCTAGAGCGATAAATATCATAACAGCAACAATTAACCGCAATCTAGATCCATATAAATCAAAACATCATGCCCAAAACATTCATTAATATAGTTTCATTAAAGAGTACATCAAAATATCACATCATAAAGATGGTACCAAGAGTTCACAACAAAAGACAAAATATTCAAAATAACACATATTACTAAAAGATCACTCCTCCCTGGCTCCCGGTTGGTCACCTGCTGACAGCCTTCCGCCGCATTCATTTGGTCGAGCTGGTCTTGCATATCACAGACCTGGGATCGCAGCTGCTGATACCTGGGCTGCAGATCCGTTATCCTTTCCAGGTTCTGGTGCCTCTGCAACGACAACCTCAGCTTCCATTTCTGCCTCGACCTCTCCAGCTTGGCCACCCTCCCCTCGGTAGCACACAGGGCATAGGCACAATTCTCGGGTTATCCGTGGCTCCACTTGTACGCGGTAAGCTCACGGGACAGCTGGGCTACTGCCCTCTTGATGGCAGTGGGTGGTGGAGGTAGGGGAGTCTGAGCAGTAGCGGCTGGTACTACTGTACCATTGCCATTTGCCCATCCATTCGTGCCCGCGACATCAAAGCTCGGTATCTGCAAGAGAAAATATGGGAATCAGCTCAGATAAAGAAAATTATAAAGCATATTGTAAAACTGAAGTATCAGTATGAATTATAATCGTCTACTATCTAACTAAACCCAACTCTCGCATTGCATTCAAGTCTAATCTCCTGTGGTGTTAGACTACAATTTGAAGTAAGCTTTGATACCACTTCTATAGCGTCCCGAATTCCTAACTTAGGAACTCGTGACACTCTCCAGGATCTTTCCTCAAATGTGTCACAACACCACAAAAATTATAGGAAATTTAAAACTTTTATTACAACAAATCGTTATTACAATGTCCAATGATTACAATAATTACAAATTAATTGTTACAACAAGAATGTACAATAAAATTTGGATAGTAACTTTAACTTGGATGCTTTTCCCTGCTAGAGCTTTCCGATCCCGAGTCGGTAGTCCTGCATTGATAACTGTGGGCACGTCAGTTAATTACAACTGACGAATAGTATATTTGGCTATCCTCTATACGTCATAATATAGCGATTCCAACCTCAACAACCACAAATAATATTTGATGGAAAGGAAAAGGTGGCGTCAAACAAGTGTCGGTGTATGCCACGGCCTAAACTAATGCACTCACTATGCACACACGCTCTTAAGGCTAATACACGCTTAGTTGAAAGATTTCATCCTATACTACACGTCCCCCATCCAAACGACGTTCTTCAGTTTAATGGGGCTCGATCACCCGCTATGTATCCTACTCTTGTGCTCTCTCCTGTTTCTGATTCCAGTGATGGTGAGGCTGCAGGCTTACCCTGCTAGTCGTTAGTGTTGTCCAATCCTCATAGTTTTGTCCACTATGCCCAGGACTCCAGTCACATGCTTACCTTGCGTGATTGGTCAGTCGCAGGCTTACCCTGCATGACTGAAATCATGGTCAGTTGCTGGCTTACCCTTCGTGTCCGTAATCAACTCGGCTTACCCAATATGTTGACTGTAATCCAATCGGCTTACCCGATATGTTGTCTCCCCAGACCTTACGAAAAGCTGATATACGGGCACCAGGGCTTCCTGCCGGAAGACTTAGAATATTTCCCGCAGAGTCGCTCTGTGGGGACTTCCTCTAAATCTCCTGCCCGCATCGGTCAACAAAGGACATGACGGATATAAGGTTTTTCCAACTCCGCTACACTCGTCCTTACACTAGAGCACAACTTGCAGTCGAGACGAAGTCCCCCCTGACAGGCGAATACCCTCGCTAGTGCATGTCCTGACAATCAACCAAGACTCGATCTAGCCCTACCAAAGTATTCATGCTACACCTTTCCCTTAGTTAGGCGATCTATCTACCATTTCCAATCCCTAACTCGATAATCAACTTGCTTGCCATGAACAACTAGTTAAGTTCCACTTGCATACTCTTTCTAATTAGTCACCCTTATCATTAATGAATCTCAACCCATTTCACACTAAGACTCAACTAGCCCTCTAGTCCTGCCCAAAAGTTGACCCGCCTCGGCCCACACTTGGCACGAACCCTCGGCGAATCGTCCCCATCGATTACCGCAACCACATTGATGCCTGGAGTTTGATTGCAACCTCTGCCCAACCAACAAATTGCTTCCTGCTAAACATAACGCTCCACGTTCCTCAAGAAGTGGCAGCTCCAAATACAAACCATGGAATCCATCCCTGCACGGTAAGTACGTCAGCACACGAGTCATCTCCTCCAATGCGTTCGAGTGACACGAGTCTTATTCTACCCGTCTAGGTTTACCATAAGACTTAGTCCTAGAGTCTCAAAACTCAACCAACGTACCCAAACAAGGTACACCACACTAGGAGTAAGTCCTAACCCATGAATACCCAAATAAAGGTTCTTAGAGTCCTAAAATGACAATTTAGGATTCCAAACAACAAACACACTTGGCGTTTATGCCAAAACAGAGTCATTCTCGGTCCCATTCCCTTGAGAAATCGGGATCGGGCGCTCCCCATGCTTCTACTCGAAGTAGACACCAAATACAAACACACAATGGACATGAATTTCATCCCAAAGTGGTCTACAACCATACCCCAACATCCAATACCATTTTCACTTTGAAACATTGAACAATGTGGTCTATAATGGGGTCTAC
>CM030362.1:228658145-228697670 GCA_017893485.1 Hemerocallis citrina | reverse complement strand
AAGCAACTATGGGCAACTCTTAGCAAGAAAAATTAGATAATTTGAGTCCTAACCCTAGTACACATCTTGGACATGAGTCTTGACCTCAAACATCAACTCTAAGCCAACAAGATACAAGTTTAGACTCATCTCAATGATTATGGTGCAAAACAGTAAGCTCTAAGATGTACTGTGTTTCTGTCGTCCCTTGTCAAAAATCATATAAAATCGAATACCTGTCCAAATCGGGATTTATTGGTCATTCCAGAAAGGTATATATGTCTACTAAAACTTCTTAGTTTCAAGTTCCTTCATAAAAGGTCGTTTACAATGTCTTATGGTCTCATCTTTAACAAGTGTATAGAATTTCAGAACAGAACATCATGTCAACACAGTCATGCGGTAAAATCAGATTAAAATAGTAAACGGTGTCAGATCATCATTAAATTTTAGAATCTGGTTCCTGACCGATGATTATACAACTCTTCCAAAAATCAAGTGATTCCACCAAGTATATTTCCATTTATGTCCTTTTGAATATCATCGAAAAACAGGGCAGTAACAACAGCATATCTATTCACTAAAATATCTAGCTCAGTTTGCATGATTTTATTGACATAGTTACAGTGGTCCAAAAGAAACATAGGTCATATATACACTTAAGAAAGATATACTAAAATTTTAGATCATTCCCGTAAGCTTGCCGTGATATATAAGTCATTCTTTCCACAACAGTAACAATAAAAACTGCTTCTTTCTATTCTGACCAGCATGCAAGTTCGTAATTTATTTTAATAGCAGGAAAAATCATAAAAATCCATAAACAATACTGAAGGTGTACGACACCTATATGATCTTTCTCTAAAAATCTCAGATGAAAATTCCAAGTGGTGTTCATGCAATGAGCTACGGACTGACAACAAAAATTCAGTCTTTTAACACGATTTTCTGGTTTGGTCTACTTAGCACAAAACGAGTTGTTAAAGTTCATTCCTAGGACATGCATGTCAATTTTTTAGTCATCAAACACCATTCAACCATTCAAAAACAAAACAAGAGATTGGAAACACACACACTTGTTAGTAGCTTGTTTTTGCTTGAAGGCCCTCCTTCTTGACTCTTCTAGCTCCTTGCTTCTTCTCCTTTGCTTTGGCCTTTTGTTCCTCTTCTCCTTGGCTTCCCTTCTTCTTTTCTCCCTAAATCAGTAGCTAAGTGTATTAGGAATGGGGTTTGGAGGTATAGGAAGAGAGTAAGAGTAGTAGGAGAGAATGGTAGAAGGGATGGGGTTTTAAAACAAATAAGAAGAGAGGGAGAGACGGGGTGGCCGGATTTCATGGGCTTGGAGAAGAAGGAGAACATCCCATCATGCAAGGGGTTAGCTTGTTTGGGTGGTGATGTAATGTGCTCTTATAAAAACTCATCATGGTGTTTTAGGTGTTCAAAACTCTAACCTCTCTCTTGTTTCCCTCCATAAAGTGGCAGGCCTCCTGGGGTTGGGCTTGACCCACTTGATTGTGTTCAAGTGTGGTGGGTTGTTCTTGTTTCATTTGAGCTCACAAATCCAACTTCAACATGTGCATACATTCATATATACATCTATACATATATTCATATAGGCTATTAGTGAGAATAACAATTTTTTTAACCAAAAATATCATTTTATAGCTAGTAGGATCTAGTTCGTTTACAAGACATATTCGTCGAAAATTAGGGTTGTTACACTCCCCCCACCGTAACAAGGTAATCAATCTTTTTCTACAGAAAGCTCTTTCATAATCCTTCAAATTACTGACAAGAGCGTCGGAGGGTTCGTCGTCATGATCCATTCTGGTGTATCGAACTTTGTGCAGGTTTACGGCTGCAGCGAGAAACCAGTCAACACGCCGGTGAAAGTCAACAGGGTTGCTTACTTGTTTACTTCAAGAACCCACAAATTCATCTATTGGCTCCCACACCAGAAATCAGCAGTGACAAATTGGCGCCGTCTGTTGGAAACAGAAAAAGCAATCCAGTCTTATGTCATCAGCAAAAGTAGTTTCAAGCTATGCCTCCAAAGAAGTGGAAGACGACGGCCTCTAACCATAGAGTCACTCCTGCCCCTTCTCCTCATCCAGTTCAGGAGGCCCCCCTCAACCTGCTCATCAAATCCAGTAACCTGTACAGTCTCTCCTTCAACCCGTCCAGCAATCGCAGCCTGGATGACCTTTTCCTCAGCAACCTCAGCCCCAGCAGGCTCCTCAAGGGCCACAAGGGGCTTCCGCGGGACCCTCCCGCCGAAGTCGATAGGGGAACCTCCTCATCACGACCATGTGTCGATACATAACCCCTCTTCCGACTCCATGGCCTCGCGCCGTCCCTCAATGCTGAAGGATCTCTGGCACATAATCGTCAACAGGCAGCATGGGATAGATCTTCGGACCCGCTTGGATGAGAGGCAGACCCGTGACGGGATACCCCACCGATAACACCAAAGGAGGCCAGCGATCCGATCTCCTAGAGCTCGATCCCCCCAGCAGACGACATCGTAGAAGATCCAACTCTCCCAGGAGGCAGAGGGAGTCACCCCAGCGTCGTCAAGGGAGAATCTGCTCTCTAATCGGTCGACCCACCCCCTGGGACCACCGAGAGTGGGAAGCACCTGTTACAAGGGCAGAATTCCAGCAATTTCAAGAGGCAGTCCTGAGGGCCCTCAATGTTGCTCCTGACCATGATCAGCGGGCGCACAGTCCTCAACCTTCCCCAAGCTATCGGCGCCGTACTCCCAGTCCTTAACCTGCCCTGAGCTATCACCATTGCACTCCCAGTCCCCTTTCACGCGAGGACGAGTCTCGGGCCTCAGCAAGGTATGACTGAAGGGAAGATTCGGTCTACCACCGTCTCCACGTGATGGAAAGGCGCCTTGGCCTACTGGACAGAGAAGAAGAGCAACGGGCGAGGAATTTTTGCCCCAGCAGGCCTCCGTTCTCCCGATCCATAATGGAAGCACTAGTCCCAGAGAACTTCAAGCCCCTCATTTTGAATCATACAACGGGAAGTCCGACCCCGCTGACCACATCGAGAGTTTTAAAACTCTCATGATGATCCACCAGGCATCGGACGCGGTTCTTTGCAAAACTTTTCCAGCCACACTGAAGAAGCCTGCGAGGGAATGGTACACACGACTGGCCCGGGCTCCATCTTCTCCTTCGACCAGCTCGAAGTCTTCTTCCTGACTCACTTCGTAAGTAGCCGTCAAGCTGAAAAGACGAGTACCTCTTTACTATTGCTTCATCAAAGGAAGGGCGAGCGGCTAAGAGACTATGTTAAACGTTTCACCGTGGAGGCCTGATCCATTGCCTCCCTAGACCAGTCCGTGGCCTCTGCTGGCTTCAAATCCAACGTCACTAACGACAACCTCAGAGCATCTCTTGCCAAGAAGCCTTGGGGTTTCACAGATCTCCTTAGGAGTGAGAAATACATCCGAGCAGAAAAGGCTCTCACCCGCCCCGCTTTGAGGGATCGTCCTCCGGGAACAAACAAAATGGCGCTGAAGATGAAAGAGCTAAGAAGCTTCAGAAAGAAAATGGAGGCCAGCGTCGCCCTCCTTCCTGCTTCGAGAAGTTCACTCCATTCAGCACGAGTGTCTCAACCATCCTGATGGAGGTTGGGACGGAGGGTCTTCTCCCACAACCTCCAAAAATGAACACTCCGGGCAAAAAGAGGAACAGGGACAAGTGGTGCCACTTCCACAGGGACCACGACCACGACTCGGATGAATGTCAGGTCCTAAAAGACGAGATCGAGGTCCTTATTCAAAGAGGGCAACTCTCCAGGTTCGTGAGAAATGACAGGGCAGATCATCCTTCGCCCACTAGGGGGGCTAATAAGCGAATTGAGCGGCACGTAGAGACCCTGGACTCCGAACCAGAGATCATCCCACATCTCATCCACGGAGGCCCAATGAGGGAAGATTCGAACTCCTTCCGAAAAGCCTTCACCCGGGAAGTAAATTTCTGTGCAGAGCCGTCCTCCCCCCAAGGGCCTTGGGATCCCCGTCACTTTTTTTGATATAGATTTGGAGGGTGTCCGAAAGGCTTATTGTGACGCCCTGGTAATAAACCTCCATATGGCCAACTTTGATGTGCGCCGAGTCTTGGTCGTCAACAGAAGCTCGGTCAACATACACTTTCCAGAGGCCTTCCTGGGTCTTAAACTGTCCAAGGATCGACTTAAGCCCACCGGCTACACTCTCCACAGATTCACAGGAGTGCCAGTTACGATTGAGGGTGTCATAATTCTCAACGTAATCGCTGGCAAAACATCCATCACCCGAACCGAGCCAATGGACTTCATGGTGGTAGATATGAAGGCCGCTTACAACGTCAACTTGGGCCGACTAGGCCTAGCTGCTCTCCAGGCCATACCTTCAGCCTACCACATGAACATGAAGTTTCCCACCACAGCAGGTGTGGGAGAAGTTAGAGGGAGCCAAGAGGCAGCTCGCAAATGCTACATGACCTCGGTGGAAGGACCGGTCCTCTCCCTTGAAGCTCTTGAACTCTCCCAATGGAGTAGCCAACCTATATCAGAGCCGGTCGATGAGTTGGAAGAGGTGGCCTTCTCAGAAGGAGACCCAACCAGGACATTCCAGATCAGCAAAGTCCTTCCTCCCCCCGTCAGATCCAACATTATCCACTGCATAAGAGGAAATCGCGATCTATTCACCTGGACTGCAACTGACATGACGAGAATCTCCGAAGAGCTCCTCATGCACCACCTCAGTGTCACTTTGGGGGCCAGATCTGTCCAGCAAAAGCAACGCAAATTTGCCCCCGAGCGCCAACATGCCATCAAAGAAGAGGTTGAGAAAATCTTGAAGGCTCAGTTCATACAGGAGGTAAACTATCCCGAATGACTGTCCAATGTCGTGATGGTCAAGGAAGCCAATGGGAGCTGGAGGATCTGCATTGACTTCATGGATCTAAACAAAGCCTACCCCAACGATCCATTCCTGCTACCGAGCATTGATGCCTTGATTGACGCAACCTCTGGTCACGAATTCTTAAGCTTCATGGATGCATTTTTTGGGAACAATCAGATAAGAATGTTCCCAGACATTCCAAAGACCTCTTTTATCACCAACCAGGGTCATGCCCTTCTAGCTCAAGAAAGTCGATCCCACCTATTAGCGCATTTTTAACAAGGTCTTCAAGGAACAGATCGGGCGGAACATGGAAGTCTATGTGGACAACATGTTGGTAAAGAGCGTCAGCAAATTGGATCATGTCTCTGATCTCCAAGAGGCTTTTAACGTGTTGAGGAGACATGATATGAGACTGAACCCGAACAGGTGTACTTTAGGCGTCTCATCCGGCAAATTCCTGGGGTTCATGGTCAGCCAAAAGGGCATAAAGGCCAACCCTGAGAAGGTTCAGGCCATACTCAACATGGCTCCCCCCTTAAATGTTAAAAATGTGCAGAGACTCACCGGACGCCTCGCAGCCATAGGGCGTTTTCTCTCCAAATTCGGAGAAAAATGTCTCCCATTCTTCAAGGCCCTCAGAGGGGCTAGAGGTTTTGAGTGGGGGCAATAGCAGCAAGAGTATTTTGATCAGAACAAGGCCTACTTAGTGAACCCCCCACTCTTGAGCAAGCCAAAGCCCGGTGAAGTCCTCTACATATACCTCCCCACTTCAGAGCAGAGGCTTATCTACTATGTGAGTAAGGTCCTCAGGGACGCTAAACTCAATTATCCGAAGCTAGAGAAGATGGCCTATGCATTAGTCATGGCGGCCCGACACCTCCACTCATACTTCCAGCCTCACTCCGTGGTTGTTCTTACCGACCAGCCGCTCAAACAAGTTCTCCACAAGTCTGAAACCTCAGGGCGCCTTATGAAGTGGTCTATCGAGCTGAGCCAGCATGACATCAGCTACCAGCCTCGAACCACTATCAAGGATCATGTAATGCCCCGATTTACATATATTGGAAAACCGTGAGAAGCCAGAATCATTCCATCAATTAGCCACAATACACAGAAAAACAGGAAAATTTAAAAACTTTTTATTCAACACAAATATATTACAAGTACGAATGTTATAAAACTGCAATACATTACATCAGTGTTACAATAATATCCTTAAAAGCCCAAGTGTTACAACCTTCAGCAAATTTACATCAGAGTATAATGAATAAAGAACAACACTTGGTACTTCACTTGGATGCTTTCCAAGATATAAACAAATTACAATAATTGTTACAAATGGAACAATAGTAAACAACATATAATACAGCGGAAATAACGTCTCTTGCTTCTCTCGCCTTGAGTCCTCCTGAATTTTGTACCAGTACTTCTGCAATCCAGTACCTATTGAAATGGGGACGTCAGTACATATACTGACGTTTTAAGGTTGGTGACTAGTAGCGATTCTCCACTTTAAGCAAACAGATTGATGAAAAGAGAAACATGTGTATATAATTGATGTGTCAGTGTAATGTATGCCTTAGACTCTAATGCCTAATTAACTAATGCAATGATGCTCTTATTCTAATGCAAGCAAAACTCTGGGACAGTATGCAGCCCATACTACATATGCTCCATATCAAACTGTTTCTTCATATATAGGAATTTAAACCCGCGCCATGAATTCTACTCTTGTACCCGACTTGTTTCTGAAGATAATACATCACTGATGTGGTTTCCCTGAAACGTTCTAATCCTGCCAGACGCACCGGACCTCACTCAAATATCTGACGAATCTTTGGAGTTTCCGTAGTCATGAGGTTAGCTCGAAGCATCCCCTGTCGCCCCCTAGCCAGACCGTAGTCTGTGGCTCTTCTCCCTTTGATACAAGACAAGACGGAGTTTCGGGGGGGGGGGGGGGTGTCATCACCCTAGCTCCGACAGGAATAGCTCTCGCTTATCAAGGCACTTCTGAAATTAATAGACGAGATACGAATCCCGTGCTCCCAACTTGTAATACCCCAGATTGTACAATGCTTATATATATATATATATATATATATTATCTGTGTGTGTGTGTGTGTGTGTGTGTGTGTGTGTGTGTGTGTATGTATACTGTCTATATGCGTGCATATAATTGCAGTGCTTTGTTTGCTTTTTGCTATCTTTGGTATGCAGTTAGGTTTGTGGGGCAGTTCATGAGGATGGTTGCGTTCTAGAAGATGCACGAGAATGAGGAGGACCGATACTGGTATAAACACTAGTTTTTGGTACAGTACACATACAAATATTTCATTGTATGATACTACGATGGGTATATCTTGCGTACACTTGATAAACCTCTCATCTGTCATTTAAGAACCCAATTAAGGACTAAATAGGGCAGCCAACCATTGTACCCCAAACCAAGAGCTAAAGACCATGGTTTTGTGCCAAAACCACCTAGTCTACCCTACACCCCTACTACCCTAAATCCGGCCTCCACCTTCCTCCATCTCTCCTCACTAATTTTCCCATTAAAAACCCTTCATTTCTTCTCTCATGTTCTGAAAATTTAAGAACTCAAACCCAAGAAAAAAAAGAGGAGAGAAAGGAAGAAGATTGAAGAAGGAGCTCTTGGAGAAGTGAAGCTCAAAGCCATAAACTACTCCACAATCAACTTAGGGTGGGAAGTTTCTCTAAACCTTTCTTTTTTTTTCTTGTTGATTCTTACATGCATGTGTAGTAGTAGGTGTTAGAATGATTGTTTAAAAGATTGGAAGTTGAATCTGAAACTAGAACTGGAATCTTGACCTGCATGCCATTTTTTAGAATTTTCCGAGAGCAAACCACAAGAATTTGATTTATATGAAATTTTCACACATTGTTCTTTTATATGTCTAGATGATTTAAGAATTATTTCGGATTTTTATGAGGTTGTTCATATTTTAATAAAATCCATATGTGGAACAGTGCTGTAAGGCAGTAGCAGAAATTGTTTACTGTAATACCTGAGATTGTTGGATTTTTCATAATTAATTGGCACATGGTCTTAATCTGAAATTTTTACCATGTTCTCTCATTTGTATCTATACTCTATGGAAAAATCAAGAAGTTAAACTGATTAAGTTACTGTCATGTTCAAAATTAATCTATCAACAGTATCTAGAACTGTGACTGAAGAACCGGATGATCTTTGTGCTTAATTGAAACATAATGAACACAATGTATGCTTAGAATTTGGACATGAAACCTTTTGTATGTTGTTTATTATGAAGTCTAGTTTCTTTACTGTAAATGTTGTGACTAGTGGATGAGTATACGATTTATGATGATTTTTATAGCACGTACTGTGCTGCATTCAGTCAGATTAGACACCCTGTAGAGATGACACAATTGAGGCTCTTTAAGAGAAAATTTTGAGGAAGTGTTTCCTTAGAGGATTGTAGTAGACATCAAGACCTTTCTAACAAGACATATTTGATGTGATTCCATTGAGTGGTTGATTTAATATGATTTTTGCAATATTGGACAGAGACCAGGATTTGAGCTGAGTGCTCTGGTTGAAAAAGTCTTAGTGTATGACTTTGTACACTTGAGAGTAATGTGTATTTTAGTGTGATCTAATGGCATATTTTTAAACTTGTGACCAACTAGGGGATTGTTTAGGACACTCACACCTTTTCATAGAACCTGGGTTTGCAGGATTCTGATGGGTAGGTAGCGACTTATGCTACCGGTAAGGTGCAGCCACTGTACAGGAAATACACAGGCTAAGGCTTGAGAGACCATTTTGATGACCTAGATGATAGAATTTGAGGTTATGATCAACTAGAAAGTTGTAGCCTAGGTCTTTACCTTTTTGGATTAGGCTTGTACACCCAAATCGGAATTGTATTGAGGGAGTTAGGATATTTTTAAGTTTCGGGCAAAAACATCGTAGTTGCTTAGTCTTGGGTTTTGACTAGGTGTTGTGAGGACCTTTCCCCTGTGCACCATTAGAGTTGATAACTCTTTGTCTGGGGACGTTTAGTATCTGTTGTTGGTTTTGTTGACTCCCATGGTGGATTTTGTGACTCGAGTTAGTCACTTGGGTAGGATGATGACCTACGTCTATCGACCCTAAGTTATGAACTTCCACCAAAGCGTAGGATGTCCGAGCCATGCCATCAATTTGAGTTCATTACCCGGGGAGGGGTGAACGCACCAATTCTTCACCCGGTGACGGCTAAACACATCAGTTCATTACCCGGGGAGAGGTGAACACGCACATTCATTGCCCGAGTAGGCGTGAATGCAGGCCACGGTACTGGACAAACTCCAAGCTAGGGGAAGTGGCGAACCGAACCGGTATCGCTAGGGCCAGAGGTCGATAAGCAGAATTTTTGGTAGCTATCTCATTGCACCCAAGTGTTTAGAAGAGGCTAAGATTAGAGTGATGCATTAGGAGTTTTGTAATTGCATTAGTACTAGCAAACCATAGTCGGGTGTTGTACTCTCCTGTCTTAGGGATACGTTTGCGGTACTCATGATTGAGTCTTCGGTCTCGTATCTCGATCTATTAATTTTCAAAGTTTGCTAGAGTAAGGAACGGGAGGATAGGGGGATTTGACCCTCGAGGCCATCATGTTCCTATGCACGTGGGTTACTTCATACATCAGTTCATTACCCGGGGAGGGGATGAATGCACATATCATTGACGTCAGGGTATCGGGTAGGTACGGGTACCGAGTAGGTACAACAATCTTGCGACCGCATAAAATGCGGCTTTTTGAAGAGGTCCGTACGCGGGTACTGAGTGGCAAACACGACCACCACTTAGGCACTGCAGTGGCAGAACTAGACTGACCAACTGCAACCTCCTTGGGCATGGACAATCTATTGGGAACAGGTTGAGTACAAGAGTAGGATGCATGGCGAGGGTTGAAATCCCTAAACTGTGGAGAAAGACGACTAGATTTGGGGGCGTATGTAGTATGGGATGCATTCGTTGTTAAAGTCTTACTTGCATTAGAGTCAGGCATGTGATTTGTTGCATCTAGTCATAGGATCAGGGCATACCACCGCACTAGAACCAGAATCCATTAAACCCTTGTTTGGCACATCAATTTTTTTTTGCATAAAATTATGGTTGTGATTGTAATTTAGAGGATCGCTGTTATTATCAGCCTTGCGTCAGTCGTGGTACTGATGTTCCCCATTTTTTAGGTACCGGTTCTACCTTTCGAGTAGGTGTAGAGATAACAGAGTCACGCAGCAGAAGACTCCAGCTGAGGAGCAAGCCCCAGGGAAGCAGATTGACCGTTCAGCAGAGCTTCGGCAGTGAGCCGTCAACTGCCTTTCTGGGAGACAACTGTTAACTTTTCAAGAGGAGATGATATATATATGTAACAAGATATAATGAGTTAATGTAACTTGTATTCCTGTTCGAGAACAAGACATCGGTTGTAATCAATGATGTAATGACTTTATTTGGCAATAAAAAGTTTTTAAATTTCCGTGTTATTACTGTGATGAGATGAATTTGAAGCAAAGATTCTGGTGTGTCATGGATGTCCGATAACGGGGATCCGGGGCGCTACACAACTTGTGAGAAGACACAAACTGTATCCCTTTGACAAGAAGGGTACAACCCAATAACACCGCCTAGTGTCGGCCTATAGGACAGGTCGGATCATAAGGTATTACCTTTAACACCAACTCCTTCCTTTCGGCGAAAAATGATAATAAGTAAATGTTAAGTAGTAATAGCCACAAGTTACTACCCTAACGATGTCACTAAACCCAAACAATCTCACGTGGTTTTCAATAAGAACTTTCTTAAGATTATCCAGATCCAACTCATGGCCTATCGATCCAAGACACCGGTGACGGGATCTCCCTTACTCATCACTACCCCTAACTCGGATCTCGTCAACATACTCGGCCCGCAATCAACCCACATCAGTTAAGATCCGTCGATGCTCGAGGTGTGATTTATCCATAATTTCCAAGGTGGTAAGATGCGAGTCTTGATGGTCGATGACCCCTAGGGTAACCATAAGACCCTAGACGAGCTTTTATCAAAGTAACAATCCTAGTGACTTTCCCAACCATTATTACCTATATATTGAAGGTGAAGCATGTTCAAATCATATGTTCCAATTTCAATTAGAACCGCATACAACTAGAACACATGGGTTCTTTTTTCCAAATTTGCACTATGACAACATGGGACTAGGTTCATGGGTTCTTTCTCAAGGTTGAGCTAGAGTCACCTAGAACCTAAATGCATAAGTTCCTCGCCAATTCGAGCTAGAACTATCATGGAGCTAGTTTCATGGGTTTCTTCTTAAAATCGATCTAGAATAACTATGGAACATGGGTTCATTTCAATAATTCAGTTGGATTAGCATATAAGCTAAACTCATGGGTTCCTTTTAGAATTTAATAAAAACCACTACAACATATAACTTAAACATGCATGGATTCTTTTGAATCTGAAACCACCATACAAACTCAAGCATGGGTTCTTTTAAATCTAGAACAACTACACATCTTAAATGTGGGTTCTTTACTAGAACTACTACAATAACACAAGCATGGGTTCTTTACTAGAACTACTACAATAACTCAAGCATGCGTTCTTTACTTAGAACAACTACAGTAACACAAGCATGGGTTCTTTACTAGAATAATTACAATAACTCAAGTATGGGTTCTTTACTTGAATTACAACTCAAGCATGGTTTCATCAATCTACAACAACTCAAGCATGGTATGCAACATAAGAATGGGTTTCTTTACTACATCAACCTACAACAACTAAAGCATGGTATCCAACTGAAGCATGGGTTTCTTTACTACATCAATCTACAACAACACAAGCATGGTATACAACTTAAGCATGGGTTTCTTTACTACAACAACCTACAAAAACTTAAACATGATTCTTACTACAACAATCTAGCATGATGAGTTGCTTTACTACACAACTTAAGCATGAGTTTGTTTACTACAACAACCTACAACAACTTAAACATGATTCTTACTACAACAATCTAGTATGATGAGTTTCTTTACTACACAACTTAAGCATGGTTTCTTTACTACATCACAAGATGAATGGGTTTCTTTAGGAACATATAACTTAAGCATGGTTTCTTTACTACATCGCAAGCATGATGGGTTTCCTTACTACAACAACTTAAGCATGGTTTCTTTACTACATCACAAGGATGACGGGTTTCTTTACTACAACAACTTAAGCATGGTTTCTTTACTACATCACAAGCATGATGGGTTTCCTTACAACAACAACTTAAGAATGGTTTCTTTACTACATCACAAGCATGACGGGTTTCTTTACTACAACAACTTAAGCATGGTTTCTTTACTACATCACAAGCATGATGGGTTTCTTTAGCAAGATATAACTTAGGCATGGGTTTCTTTTAGCATATACAACTCAAGCATGGTAGTAACTCATAAAGCTACTAAGGACTTATCTAGATTATTACATAAACTACCACTTTTATGAATTACAAGTCCTACTTTTTACATACTAAATTTACAACCTCTACTACTTATAGAATTACAATTTCTTACATATTACAAAAACTACTTGTTTTATGAGTTACAACTATCCACATATTACAAATCTACCTTTATTTAATCTACAATTTCCTACATACTGCAAACCCCATTTTTCTTCAATCCTACAAGTTCCTACATACAACAAGATCAACTTTTTATGAACTATGGTTAATAAAGATTGATCTTAATAAAGGTAGAGAGCAACATACAACAAAAACTTATCTTTTATTAGGCTAGAAGAGTTCTACAACCCCAAAATTGGGTATGTAAGTATTCTCACTACCTTAATCTTTATATGCACATAGTTTAGGTCCAAGTTGTAGTTTTGTGTTAACAAAACAACTATAATAAAAACAACAAACATAACAAGTATAAAGGTTCAACCTTTATGTGTTTTATTTAAGTTCCACCATCCAACTTTTTTATGAGATCATTTTGATCCCTACAACCACTTTAGGCTTAATATTTAGTCCAAGTCATTTTTTAGAACACACACACAACAAAAGAGGAAAAGAATCAACATAAATAAAATAGAGAAATCCCACCTTGATTTTCAACCATTCTTATGCACAAATCTTAGTCCAAGTAGTTCAAAATAATTATCATGACAAAAATAACCATAGCAAGGTTCAAGATTCTATCTTTATATGATTTTGTTGAGTTCTACCATTCCATCTTTCTCATGGGATCATTTTGATCTCTACAGTCATGCTTATGTTTAGGATTTAGTCCTAGTAGTTATAGAACATACACATACACAACCACACATCATAAAGATGAGTTCTTTTTAACCTACAACAACCAACCATCAAAGATGGGTTCTTTCTCACATACAGCCAAAACTAACCCTTAAAGATGGGTTCTTTTTGACATATACAAAATAAAATGGAAAGAAACACATAAAGAGAGTAGAGAACCCCCATCTTGATTTTTGTAGGAAGGACTAGCTAGCTTTCCTTCTCCTTCCTCCTTAGCTTTCTATTACAACTTGAATGAAAAACACTCTTATGCAAAAACCACCAAAATAAAGAACACTTAGGGTTCCTTCTCTTTCTTTTCCTCTTTTTTTTTTCTTGTAAAATGAGACAAAGAGTGAAGGGGGGGGGGGGGGTTATTGGACAAAAGAGAGGTGGAGAGTGCAAAATACACCTACACAATTGCACAAACCCCCTTGGGGTTCACTTTGGCTGGCCATAGCTGTGGTGAGGTGGAGGGGGTGAGGTGGATGGGTGAGGTGGAGGGGAGAGTTCCAGTAGAAACACCTATTAAACTCTTATGTATCTCAAATTAATCTTAACCCTAGGTTTAAGCCTCCAAACAAATCCTAGCCATCCAATTTTGATTAATCATGACAAAATTAAGATACTTTTCTCCAAAACACATACTACATGATTTGTACAAACGTATGAAATCGGTACATTACGCATACTTATGTATATATATATATACCGATAATTTCCATTTGTAAAACCGCATAATCCTTATAAAAATAAATTAATTCCAAAAATAATAATAAAATAAATTTTATTATCAGCTCGGAAGATTCCAGTACCAATTTGATACAATATAGATGTATACAGACTGGTATGTATATACAGATAATCTTTATTCACAAAACCGGGTGATATCCACCAAAAATATATCAATTCTGAAAACAAAAATAAAATAATAATAAAATAATAATTTTAAATTCCTGCCTGGGATTTTCCAGACATTTCTCAAAAACACATTTTACAGGGTTTTGTACAAGTGCACAAAACTGATACAATACCTGTATATACTTATTAGTATATATATCCAGATAACTTTTTATTTAGAAAAACCAAGAAATTTCCATAAAAATATTTTAATTTAGAAATAATAATTATTATAAATATAATATCCGTCCGGGATATTATAGCGCAAGCCCTAGCATAGTTCATAGTAGATAGCACAATTCCCGACATCAGCAAAGAGATAGAGGAACCCCCGTTCTGTACAGTGTATGTTGATGGGTCCTCGTGCACCGGTGGGAGTGGAGCAGGGGTCATCCTTGTTGGCATAGATGATTTCATCCTCCAATTCTCACTCCGTATCAACTTTCGGGCGTCCAACAACGATGCTGGATATGAAGCCCTTATAGCCGGCCTATGTATGGCTTGCAAGGTCGGGGCCAAGCGTGTCAAGATATTTAGCGACTCGCAGCTTGTGGTGAACTAGGTATCAGGGGAATACGAAGCATGAGATGCTCGCATGGCCAAGTACTTGGCCAAAGTCAAAGATCTGATGGTCTCTTTCGAGGATGCACAACTTCAGTGAATCTCCCGAGAAGAGAATGCACAGGCGGATGCCCTCTCGAAGCTAGCTTCCTCTTCCCTCCAAGGGCTCGAACAAACTGTCTTAATAGAATTTCTTCTGAGGCCCAACATCGAGGAAGAGGATCCCGAGCCAATGGAGACGTTGCCTTTAGAACTCGGGGAGAATTGGATGAGGCCCCTGCTCGAGTTTCTCAAAAATGGGATCCTCCCCTTAGACCCTAATGAAGCTTGAAAGATCCGAACCAGAGCCGAGAAGTATACACTCATCGAAGGAGTCATGTACAAACGCTCCTACACTCAAGTAGACAGCAGAGCCTACTTTAGATGTCTCTCCCCTGAGGAAGCTCAGTATGCATTGAAGGAAGTCCATGAAGGAATGTGTGGCGCTCACTTGGGAGCAATGTTTCTCGCCCGCAAAATCTTGAATTATGAATACTTCTGACCCACTCTCCTTAGCGATGCCGAACAACACGTTTGCCAATGCGGCCCCTGCCAAAAATTCTCAACAATCCACCGCTTACCTCAAGCCTAGCTCTCATCTCTATCCAGTCCAATCCCTTTTGCAATATGGGGAATGGACCTGCTCTAGCCTTTCCCTCCAGCGTCGGGCCAACTAAAGTTCCTTGTTATTGTGATCGACTATTTCTCTAAATGGAACGAAGCTGAGTCCCTAGAGATGATCACAGAGAATAGAGTGCAGTGCTTCTTTTGGAAAAATGATGTCTGCAGATTCGGTGTTCCTCGAGTCTTGGTAACGGATAATAGGACCCAGTTCACGGGGGTACCCTTTCGCACTTTTTGCGCAGACCTGGGCATTCAGCAATGATTCTTTTCAATCTCCCACCCACAGTCCAATGGTCAGGTAGAGAACGCCAATCGATAAATTCTCTCTGGCCTGAAAAAGAGACTAGACAAATCTGCCAAGGGTTTATGGGTAGAACTTCTCCCCAATGTGCTCTGGAGCTATCGTACTGCTAAGAGGACCCCTACGGGAGAATCTCCCTTCAACCTCACTTACGGCTCCGAAGAGGTTATCCCACTGGAGGTCGGTCTACCTTCCCCCCGCTTGATCGCCTACAAGGAAGAGCAAAATGCGAACGAGATTCATGGTAACTTGGACCTCATCCATGAGATCTGTGAGAGATCCCCTATTCGGCAAGAAATTTATCGACGTAGGGTAGAGCAGTCCTACAACAAGATGTAGATTCTTGATTTTGATGACTACAACACAATACACAATTGTTCTATCTCACATATCTCTTGCAGTGTGTACTTAACGCTTTCAAGGCCACAATACAAGGAAGCTTTCAAAAGAAGCTTTCAAAAGCTCCAGATCAAGCCACAAAGACAAGAAAGATTTCAAGACTCAAGATCAAGACACAAGACAAAGATTTTTCATAACATCAAAGTGTTAAAAGTGATGAACTAAAGAACAAGTGATCAGAAAAGTGTCTTGTAATTTCATTGCAATATTTGTTGTGTCTTAGAGAATTTGTAAAAGCCTTGATACACGTACTCACACATCCCCTAGGAATGAAAATAAAGTTCATTAAAATCAAAATGTCAAAATAACTCTTGTATAAGTTCGGCTGTCAAAGTACCAGTCGACTTACTTAGGTAAGAAGTCGGTTGTTCTAGTACGAAACAAACTAAACTTACTCAAGCTCTGACCAGTCGACTCTTATTGCAACCCAGTCGATTGTTCAAGCAGTTTTGACAGTTTTTCTGAAGTTTAAAATTTGTTTGTCAAACTCAAATCTTTACTGCCATTTAATGGGAGTTGAGGAACCATTTTTCAACGTCTTGGAGATTCTCACTCTATAAATAGAGTTAAGAATGAACTTGGAAAAGGTTACCCTATTGTTTTATCAAGTCTTTGCTTATTTGTGAGAAAAAGAACAAAAGTTATCAAAGCACTTTCTTTCTCTAGACTTGGTTCTCTAATTTGAGTCTTGCATAACAAAGATTAAGTTCTAGACTGAAGTTAGAAGGTCGCTTATAACCTCTATACATAAAGCACTCAAAATCAAGTCTTTAGGTTGTTGTAATCTTCAACTTTTGTTGTTCACTCTCGGGTTTTGAGAGTGTTCCTCTCGGTTGAAGAAAAGGACTCTTGATGTAGAGACAGTGACACTCTAGGTTGTAGAGTGGGATCTTGCTCTCTCTAGTGGTGAGAGAGGTCTACAGATTTGTCATAGTTGTTGTCAAAGGTCGTAGAGTATTCTTGTTCTTTACAAGAATAGTGGAAAATCTCAAGTGGGTTGCTTGGGGACTGGATGTATGTCGGAAGGACTGAACAAGGATATATCACCATGTTAGCATTGTTGATTCTCTGTGTTTTGAATTCTCTAACTTGCAATTTCATTTTCGCTGCATTTTATTGTAAATTTTGTCTGTTCATTCGACTAGTTTCCGCTTTAAGTCGACTTAACAGACTCGCAGTTCTTCAGTTGACTTACTCTCCTTTATCTGGCATTGTAGTCAACTGGTATTTCGTTTTCAGTCGACTTAACAATTGAGTCAAGTTTAAATTTTTATTTATTTTTATATAACACTATTCCCCCCAGTGTTATTTGCCTTGCATACAAGATCCAACATAAGAGAGTCCGCCCAACCAATGTCAAAGAAGGTGATTTAGTGGTCAGAAAGCTATCTATTTCTTTTCCAAGCAAAAAAAGGCAAGCTAGCACCTAATTAGGAAGGACCATACAGGATTTGCAAAGTTGTCCGACCTGGCACCTATCAACTTGAAGACTCTAGAGGCAAGAGAGTACCAAGGACATGGAATGCGGAGCACTTATTGAAGTACCAAGAGGGTGTTAAAACAGTAAAAACACCGCTCCAAACAACTTCTAGCTAGGTCTAGAGATTCTCTAAGTTGTTCCTTTCTTATTTAGTCTTTTTTTGCACATTTAATAATGGCTTGCAACTCAGAAGCAGGCACTCAGTAGTTACTTTCAATAAAAAGCAGTTCCCTCTCTCAGAAAAACTATTGTCTTAACGTTCTTTCACCAAGCACAAACTCTCTAAATGACAAGTTCGGAGTCCAACACTTTGTTCGATGCCACTTTAGCTACTTGTGAACGAGCAAGTACAAAGTAGCTCACCATTCGAAATTGCTCCTACAACTATTGATACTCTCTAAACGACAAGTTCGGAGTCCAACACTTGGTTCGATGCCACTTTAGCTATTTGCGAACGAGCAAGTACAAAGTAGCTCACCATTCAGAATTGCTGCTACAACTGTTGAAACTCTTCTAACGACAAGTTCGTAGTCCAACACTTGGTTCGATGCCGCTTTAGCTACTTGCGAACGAGCAAGTACAAAGTAGCTCACCATTCGGAATTGCTCCTACCACTGTTGATACTCTCTAAACGACAAGTTCAGAGTCCAACACTTGGTTCGATGCCACTTTAGCTACTTGCGAACGAGCAAGTACAAAGTAGCTCACAATTCAGAATTGCTCCTACAACTGTTGAAACTCTTCTAACGACAAGTTCGGAGTCCAACACTTGGTTCGATGCCGCCTTAGCTACTTGCGAACGAACAAGTACAATGTAGCTCACCATTCGAAACTGCTCCCACAACTGTTGAAGCTCTTTAGCAAACATTAGCAAAATGCAAACTCTCAGAAGAAACTCGAAGGCTTCAATATATTATTTCATCAAGATTTGAGATACAAGTCTGATTGTAGACCCCAAAACTCATACATTATTTCATCGAGATTTGAGATACAAGACTCATATGAAACAAAGACTACAAGATTACAAAATTCTGCCCTAGCCCCTCCTAGGGAGCAGGATGTTTATATTGAGCGACACGCGGGGACGGCGAGCGCTATGTTGCTGTCGCCTTGTTTCTATAGAGGTTTCTAGACCAGCGAGCCGAGTAGCATCGCTGGCACCCAAGAGCCTAACAGTTGCCTCGACAGATGCCCCGCTCGACGAGCCGGCCACTCCGCTTTGTGCATCCCCAGGGTGCTGCGAGACAGGAGGCGAACAAAGCGCCGATTCGTGGAACAACCTTCCTTGAGCATACTTACCTCGAGGGCAGGAAGTGCTTCTGACATTACTCCCCTCAGAAAGTCATCGCAGACGAAGGTTCTCCGCCTCTAGCTTGATGACCCACTCCTTCAACAAGTCGTCTGTCACTTTAATCTTCAAGCGGGGCATTCGGCCCAAACTGCCCCCACGAGAAACATTGGAAATAGTCCTTCGAAGGTGCGCCGCCTCCAGACTCTTCTCTAGCACCACGTTCTTCAACTCGTCCCTCTCGAATCTCGCTTCAAATATGGAGTAGCGGAGGAACTTAAGTCTCAAGCCTTGACTGATGGCCATCTAGGGGCAGGAATCCTCGCCATCGGGTGGCACTTGTTGAATCCTCTCCTCAAGGCGCCTTATCTCAATGTCCCGACGAGCCAGGGTCACCCTTAGATGACCTACCTCTCGCTCGGCCTTATAAAGCATCTCTCGGGACCGAGCTAGCCCCAACTTGACGACGCTGAGTTCAGAACGAATACGAGGCACCTCGCTATCCTGGAAAATTCTACAAAGGAGAGACAAAAATCTCTTAGATCGAGAAAAATCAAAAAACATTACTCCATATCCAACTAGGACTACAAGATAGTTCTACGTTGCATAAAAGTTCTATGATTAATGAATGACACAAGTGTTGCCGCAGAAAAAAGGGTTTGCATTACTTGGGATAAAAAAGCTGTGGCCAGTTCGCTATTCGGCATTGCTACAACCGGACACGAAGAGAGATCTACGACTAAAATTGAAATAAAAGAAGCTACGAAGGAGGTCAAGTGTCCACCTCAGCGGACGAATCCGCGAGGGGTGCTAGTGTGTGGCCGCTCCCTTCAGCCATCTCCGGCACTGTCACTATGGCCGTTTGGGGGTCCGCCACGGCATCTTCCTCCCCCCTTGCTGCCTGTCTCTCCTCCTTCCTCACCTTCTTCCTCCTCTTCTGGAAACAAGTGATACCCCGAGCAATCAAAGTTAGGGATACGCTCACCAACATTGTGCAAAGCCTTGGCATATGTTTTCAGCATGTTCCTCTACAAGTATCCGATGGCCTTCTTCTCCGTCGTGGCCTCTGCCTCTCACACAACAGCATCCTTCCCTTGAACCACCTTTTCCCTCTCTGTAGCTCTTTCTCGAGTGACTTCCCCCCTCTCTAGTTCGGCACTCTCCTTCGCCTTCGCCAGTGCTGCCTCCAGCCGAGTGATCTGAGCGTCTTGAGATTCTGCCAAGAGAACGGCCGCTTCAGACTTTTTCTTTGCCTTCGACTGCTCGACCTTCTCCCGGTCTTGCATGGCCTTCAACTCCTTCTCCTGCTCTGCCACTTGCCTGAGCAGGTGGCTAAAGTGGCAGATCAGCTGCGAGAAAGCAAGAACCATGGGTTGAGAACAATATGAATGAAAATCTCCTGCAAATGACTAAGGGAAGTTTACAATGTAAGGCATATGGCTAAGCAAAACACCAAGAACTTACTGTCATTTGCGCTTTTGCAATCTCCAAGGCCAAGTCTCCTACAGTTCGGTGCTCCATCGAGGCCTTGTCCTTAGGCGTGGCTAGGTGACGGACGGCGTCCATGTAGCGCCCCGATTTCCAATACTGGGAAACCGTGACACGAGCCAAGACCTTTTCTTCAATTAGTCACAGTACACAGAAATACAGGAGAATTTAAAACTTTTATTTTCAACACCCAATGTATTACAAGTCTGAATATCATACAACTGCAATACATTACAATAGTGTTACAATAATACCTTTACAATCCCAAGTATTACAACCTTCAACAAATTACATCAGAGTACAAGGAATGAAGAACCACTTGGTAACTCCCACTTGAGTACTTCTCAACTAATAGATAATCAATACATATACTGTAGCGGAACTAAACATAACACTGACTCCTTGCTTTCCTCGCCTTGAGTCCTTCTGAATCTCGCCATTGTACTTCGGCGATCCAGTACCTATGGAAGTGGGGATGTCAGTATTCACTGACGCTTAAAGGCTGATCATATAGCAGCGAATCTCCCAAACAACATACAAAATATAGCAATGGTATTGGTGTAGTTTAAGTGTTCGTGAGTGCTATGACTAGACTCTAATGCGATATTTAAATAGAACTAGGATGCTTCCTATTCTAATGTCAGCAAGTCTCTGAAAGCAACATGCAGCCCATACTACATGCGCCCCCATCTCAAGCCGTTTCTCCATATATAGGGATTTGAACCCGCGTTATGAACTTCTAATTGTACACAACCTGTTCTTGACACCCACACGTGACTGATGAGGTTGCAGACGTGGTCATGTCCCACTGATGCAGTACGCTAGTGGTGTCTATGTTCTCCACTGCTACCCAGCTAACCGGACCTCACTCAAAAAAACAGACGATCGTCATTCCAAAATCCAAATCATAGGGTCTCGCCAACGCAGGGTGGCGCGAAGCCTACCCTGTGGCACCCTCTAGGGTCTCGCAAGCGCAGGGTAGCGCGAAGCCTACCCTGTGGCACCCTCAGCCACGGCACTTCAGGAATTAACAGCGCGAGATACGCAATCCGTGTCCTCAACTTGTGAGACGGCACCGTACGTATCCCTTTGACGGGAAGGTACAACCCACTATCACCACCTAAGGCCTGCCTCAAGGGACAAGTTGGTCGTAAGGCACTCCCTACCACCAACTCCTCTCTTTTCGGCGAGGGTCTGAGCAAAATGATCTTTATAAATCACTACCTTAATGATGTCCCTGACTCGACAATCCTAGGGACGATAATATTATAAACATAACATGCTAGACCTTAACTTAGGTTTCGCAAGACAACTCTACTAGGCTGCTCAACCTAGACTCACCAGAATCCCTTGGGATCCGGTTCCTGGCCCATCGATCCAAGACCTCGGCCGTGCGAGTATACATGCATGCCGCTACCCTAAACTTGGATTCCGTCTATACTCCGGTCTATCCTGGTTAAGATCCGACGGTACACAAGGAGTGACTCCTCCACAGTTCCTTAGGGTAAGAAAACGTATGTCTTGATGGTCAATAGCCCTTAGGGTGGTAATATCACCCTAGACGAGCACAACGCTCAGTGTACTAGCTAACCAGCTATACACGAGTAACAACCACATACGAGCTAATAAGCTACGTATGAAGCAATAACTACCTACGAGCCAGGTGGGCCTCGTAGGAGATAACCACGTACATACCAGCCAAATAAGCCGCGTATGAGACCAACAGCTACGCACGGGCCGGTCGAGCCGCGTGCGAGACAACAACCTACATACGAGCCAAATAAGCTACGTATGAGACCCACAGCTACGTACGGGCCAGTCGAGCCACGTACGAGCACAACCATATGCAAACAACCATACAGGTAATCAATCTTAAAAGCAATCAAACGTGCTTACAAGTAAACTTGATCTTCTATTATTAGAAGCAACAGAAGAATCTACTAATAGTGTATGATCGGTATTCTACTAAGGAAGAACCGAAGGCGACATAACAACCATTATCAAACTAACCATTACTAGTGGCCTCCCAAATCCTTATTACTTCAATTTATAGCACTTTAAGCATGGCATACAATTGCAAGCATCTATCCACGACAATCTAATTATGGTACATAACATACCTACTCGCCACAATACTCCTAAGTACGAATATGATTAAGCATGTGCTTATATCAATCTTAGCATGAAAATCACTACGATCTAGACATGAAGTCCACTACGGTCAAGCATAGGTTATAACTTGAGCGTGAATGCTTACTACTTATCATGACTAATCACCACAACCCAAGCATGGATATATAAATGGTATGGACATAAAACATTCCAAGGCACGGTAGGCATTCTAACATTAACCCTACAACATTCTAAGCATGCATTTACACTTTAGCATGGTGTGCCTCATTCCTAGACATGGTATCCTACTTTAACACTAACATATGGCATGGTGTACATTTTAGTAACATTCTAGTCATGTATACTAGTTAGGTATCTACCTACAACATAGCATGAGTTTCTATAACAATTCTAGCATGGATAGAACATAACATAAAAGTCACTACAATAACCATGGATAGTTACTCTAATCTAAGCATGGATATCATTAGTATGGATACCATTAACTTAACACAACCAATAATTAGCATGACACCTACTAATTTATCATGAATAATGATTAAGCATGATCATCTACTAACATAGCATGAACATATACTTATCTAAGCATGGGTATCATGTAAGCATGAATATTTATTTAATCTAGCATGGTATACAACTTTCCTATAAGCATGTAAGCATGGATAAATTTATATATCATGATATCCACTTTCCTACAATTATCTAAACATAGATAAGTGAATCTAGCACGGTATGCAACCTTCCTACTAGCATGAATCTTATTAAGCATGAACAACTACTAGCATGAATATCTTACTAAGCATGGATAGCTACTAGTATGAATATCTTACTAAGCATGGATAACTACTAGTATGAATATCTTACTAAGCATGGATAGCTACTAATATGAATATCTTACTAAGCATGGATAGCTACTAGTATGAACATGCAACATTTCTAAGTATATAGATATATAATTCTAAACATGGTAAGTAATTTTAGCATTTATCCTACAACATTCCAAGTATGGTTATACACTTAGCATGATATACATCATTCCTAAACATGGTAGGGATTTTTAATTTAAATCCTACACCATTCTAAGAATGAATACATTAATCTAAACATGGTAGGAAATTTTAGAATGAATCCTACAACATCCTATGCATAAATATCCTTCCTAAACATGATAGGAAATTTTAGAATGAATCCTACAACATTCTAAGCATAAATATCATTCCTAAACATGGTAGATAATTTTAGAATGAATCCTACAACATTCTAAGCATAAATATCATTCCTAAACATGGTAGGTAATTTTAGAATGAATCCTACAACATTCTAAGCATAAATAACACTCCTAAACATGATAGGTAATTTTAGAATGAATCCTACAACATTCTAAGCATGAATATAACATAAGCATCTACAACTATCTACTACTACTACTACTACTTTATTTTAACATAACATAAAGCATCTACAACTTCTTCTTTTTATCATCTACTACTACTACTACTTTATGTTAACCATGAATATAACATAAGCATCAACAACTATCTACTACTACTACTACTTCATTTTAACATAACATAAAGTATTTACAACTATTTCTTTTAATCATCTACTACTACTACTACTTTATGTTAACCATGAATATAACATAAGCATCTACAACTACTTCTTTTAACACTTACTACTACTTCTTTATTTTAACATAACATAAAGCATCTACAACTACTTCTTTTTATCATCTACTATCACTACTACTTTATGTTAACCATGAATATAACATAAGCATCAACAACTATCTACTACTACTACTACTTCATTTTAACATAACATAAAGTGTTTACAACTATGTCTTTTAATCATCTACTACTACTACTACTTTATGTTAACCATGAATATAACATAAGCATCTACAACTACTTCTTTTAACACTTACTACTACTTCTTTATTTTAACATAACATAAAGCATCTACAACTACTTCTTTTTATCATCTACTATCACTACTACTTTATGTTAACCATGAATATAACATAAGCATCAACAACTACTTCTTTTAACACTTACTACTACTTCTTTATTTTAACAACATACCACTACTACTTTATTTTAACAACATACTACTACTACTTCATTTTAATAACATACTACAACTACTTTATTGTCTACTATTCTTTATTAGCCTTTATTTATTACTAGTGATAAAAAAAAGAGATCTTTTTATTCAACTAACATCTAATTTATGTTCTTTTTACTTAAGATTATAAAAGAAAACTACAATAATAAAAATAAGGTAAGAACCTTCATTTGGTTCAATCAACATGTGCTTATTTTTTAGTCCAAGTCCCATACAAGTCCTACAACCAAAAATGGTTGTATAAAATGTTCATATGCTTTGTCCATGAATTTGTATCAAGTCCTACAACCCCCAATCGGTTGTATGTGCAAGTTCATATGCCTTATGTCATTTTAGTCCAATAACAAACACAACAACAACTACAACTATAAAGATTTAATCTTTATGTGTATTTAACACTACCATTTGTTTATTTTCTTTTTATGTGGTTATTACCATTTACAACCATACATACAACAATATCATTACAACAAACCATTCCAAAGAACCAAAGAAAACAAAACAAGGAGGGTAAGAAGAAGAAGTCAAACAACAATACAAACAAACAAACAAACAAAGAGAAACCCCCACCTTAATCTCTTTGTTTGGAAGGACTTGCTAGCTTAACCTTCTCCTTCCCCTAGCTCTTAGAACTCCTAGGAAAACCTACAAGAAAACTCTCTTGTTAGTATGAGGTTCTCTCTTTCTTTTTCTTTCCTTTCTTTCTTTCTTTTTGATCTTTCTAAAATGAGACAAGGTGGAGAAGGAGGGGGTATTTATAGGAGGGGAGAGGAGGGGGAAAGTGCAAATGTGCACTCACATTATGCACAAAAACCCCAAGAAGAGGCAAGGCCGGCCATGCTTGGTAGGGGGGTAGGGGTGAGGTGGAGGTAAGGTGCTAGGTATGAGTTGGAAGCAATGTGAAGGGATAAGGTTTCTAGAAGGGATTTAATCTTATCATGCATACAAAACCCTAGTTTAGGCCTCCTAATCAAACCCTAACCATCTTATTAAGTTGTCATGACAAGATGAGTACGTTGTCCATGGGTACATGCTACATATTTTGTATAATGTACTAAGTATAATACAATGTATGTATGTGTACATGTATGCGTATACAAAAATCCTCATTTAATTCCCATAAATAGTTTAATTTGAAAATAATAATAAAATAAGTTTTATTATCAATTCGAAGGATCGTGTTGTCAATTTGATGTACTTCGGGTGTACACCGACCGACATATGCACGTAGACAATGTTTGTGAGCGGACCAGCGAAAAATCACCAAAATAATTTGATTTTGGAATTTAAAATAAAATAATAATAAAATGATAATAAAATAGTGATTTATACGAGGTAATATCCGTCCGGGATATTACAGTCCATGCAGCTCGTCGAGTCCCCAAGGAAGCCATCGTGCCTTCGAACCTGCCCATCAGGGATGAAGATCCTCTTCAATTCATCGGTCATGATTGTTTCGGCTGCTGCTGTTAGTGGAGAAGCCTCTAGAGAGAGCATCACCGAGAGTGAGGCATCCCCCGCCGAGGCAACGGATGAAATCACAGGCGTGGCCTCCAAGTCCACAATGGGGTTAACATTGCTCTCGACCCTAGAAGCCTTCGACGGCGATGGCTGAATGACCGTCCTCTTTTTCTTCCTCTCTTCTGTCTGCATGCCGCTTAGCAATGAGTGCCTATTCATGATATCTTCGAAGTCCATTCATGTGCTTCCTGCGAGTACAAAGTGCAAGAAAGTGTAAATAAAATTTGGGAAATTCAGCATAAGCATGGAACGACGATTAACAAAGAAATCGTAGTAGGGTTCATCAAACTAAGGCCTCCCCTAAAGAGACTCTCCTCTGAGATCTCTCTCCAATGCAACGTGGGTCAGTCCAAAAGAATCCCGACCATCTTCTCTTCTTTGGGGCTTAGGGTCGGCTCCAACTTCGCCCTCTTCGGCACATATTCTCTCCCCATCGTCGGGATGTCCCACGGCTTCTTACCCCAATCAAAAGTACTTATCTCTCCATGCCTTCACCGAGTCTGGGTTGTCAACCAACTTAACACCCTTCCGAGCAGTCGGGTAGAATCGGTACTCCGTACGCATCTTCTGATGGATCTTGTACAACATACGAATGACGTTGAGTCGAGGCTCGATCCAGTAGACTAACAGTGAAGCAAAAAACCCTGTGACGTGCCTCCAAATGTTCGGCATAAGCTGGATCGGGCCAAAGCCATACCACTACAACACTATTTTTACGAACGGATCAAGAGGAAGGCAGAGCCCCATGTGAAAGGCATCGAAGGGAAACACGCATAGATTAGAGGAGAACGAAAAACAAGATCTAACCCTGGGCCAGGGAGGATGAGGTCGAACTCTAGAAGGATCAAATAGAACTTCCTGTTGGTGCGCAAGTCTGCCTCTATGAGCACGGTGACAATGTCGTTTGCCTCCGTACGTTCTCGTGGCTCGTTCTCCTCATAGAACTGCCCCATGCCATGCTCCACACTTTTCAGCACTGTACTGGCAAACCCCTCCCAAGTGAGACACGACGATCGAATGCCTTCCGAACCCGCCTATCCTCCGATCTCTCCCCATAATAGTCTCCACCACCGGCGACGGAAGAACCACTGCACCCTACCCCTAGTCGATCCCAGAATCTTTCTCCGCGATTGTCTCCACCACCGGCGTAGAACGAACCGTGGCTCCCTTCCCCTTGTCCTCCTTAGAAGAAGAGGTCGAAGGGGGCACTTCAGCCCGACCAGAGTGGGAGGCCTCTTCACCAGAGGATACCCTAGACATCTCTTAAAATAAAAATAAATTGTCTGCTGATGCGACAACTTCGGTCGGAAAACTCGTCGGAAAATGAAAAGGACCACTGGAACCTTCCGCAGGCACTAAATAGAGAGATTCTGAGGTGAGGTAAAGTTGAGGAAGTTAGGTAAAATGGGGAGGGGGGATTTATAGCAAAGCTTGGAGGGTTTGGGCCAACAACATATTGGGCCCTTAGGAAGCCCAAGAGGCATGGAATCCTAAATTGTTGGAATGCAAAACGACAAAAGAGTCAGAATGCAAAGCAACACAACTGCTCCCCGACCATAAGAGCGGGTCGCTCGATCGTCCGCCGCAACATATCGAACAGACGATGTTCCGAACGAAAAACGGGCAAAATGCCGTTGACCAGTGAATGGTCTAGAGCCACATGTCGCCCGCCTCTAGTTTGACATTCGCTCGCCTAACTTTCGACATTTGCTCACCGCGCTCGCCACAACATGTCGAACAGACGATGTTTCGAACGAAAAATGGGCAAAATGGCATTGACCCGTCAATGGTCTAGAGCCACATGTCGCTCGCCTATAGTTCGACATTCGCTTGCCCATCGTTCGGCATTTGCTTTCCATGCTCGCCACAACATGTCGAACAGACGATGTTCCAAACGAAAAATGGGCAAAATGGCGTTGACCAGTCAATGGTCTAGAGCCACGTGTTGCCCGCCTGTAGTTCGACATTCGCTCGCCCAGCGTTCGACATTTGCTCGTCATGCTCGCCACAACATGTTGACCAAACGATGTTCCGAACGAAAAATGGGCAAATGGCGTTGACCAGTCAACGGTCTAAAGCCACGTGTCGCCCGCCTGTAGTTCGACATTCGCTCGCACAACGTTCGACATTTGCTCGCCACGCTCGCCACAACATGTCGAACAGACGATGTTTCGAACGAAAAATGAGCAAAATGGCGTTGACCAGTCAACAGTCTAGAGCCACGTGTCGCCCGCCTGTAGTTCGACATTTGTTCGCCCAACATTTGACATTTTCTCGCCATGGTCGCCACAACATGTTGATCAGACGATGTTCCGACTGAAAATTGGCAAAAATGGCGCTGACCAGTCAACGGTCTAGAGCCACGTGTTGCCCTCCTGTAGTTCGACATTCGCTCGCCCAACGTTCGACATTTGCTCGCCACGCTCGCCACAACATGTCGAACAGACGATGTTCCGAACGAGAGACAACCAAAATGGCATTGACCAGTTCACAGCTTAAAAGCCAAATGTTGCTCGCCTGATGTTTGATGCATCGTTCCCACGTTCGGCGCTACACGCCGGATAGACGATGTTCCGAATGAAATGCAGGGAAAATGCAAGTCTCTGATTGGTCGTCCGAACACTTCGAAGACCGCGCCAGAGCTCGATCAACACTCTTAATTGCGCCACGTCGATATTCGTATGATTAATTCTTTTATTTTAATTATAATTTGAATTAATTATTTAAAAATGGCAAAAAAATGATTAAAAATTCAAAAAAAATAATTAAAATTCTAAAAAATAATTATAAATTCAGGGAAGTACTTTTTTGAGCTCCTGGATAATTAATTATTAATTGGAACGATAAAATAATACTTTTTGAAAATAGATCATCACTTCGCAAAATTGAATAAAAATTTTGGAAAATAATTAAAAAATTAGAAAAAATCTAGAAAATTCCCAGAATAATCTTGGGCACTTTGCAAGCTCAATTTAACACCGTTACACCTCGAGCAAGATCAAACTCCCTTAAGAACTCCGATAAAATCTCGTACGCCATTAGAACAACCAAACTACTCCTCAAAGACTGTTAAACTTAGTTTCCAAGATTGAAGGGCTCGTGATATGGCTAAAAGTAGGATTAAATCGGGATCGTTCAAATTGGGCACAGATCTTAAAGCTCTCAAGGGCAAAATGGTAATTTCACTTACAAACGGGTCCGAATTGGGAACTGGGTTTTCCTGCAAAGCCCAATAGCCTATAAACGGATATGTCCTACTGGGTAGAGGTAGCAACCCATTACAAACCAACCCAGATGGATAGAGAGTAATTCAAATTCGTGGTTATCCCTAAGAGATGGTTAAAACAATCCCTCTTATCACGAAACGAATCAAACTCTCTTCTTATCCATAAACATTGGGAAGTAGAGATTTATCCTTATTTTGAAATTGGTTCCTAAGCGATTATAAATACCCCTCTCCCCCACCGTAACAAGGTAATAAATCTTTTTCTACCAAAAGCTCTTTCATAATCCTTCAGATAACTTACAAGAGTGTTGGAGGGTTCATCACCGGGATCCATCCCGGTGTATCGAACTTTGTGCAGGTTCATGGTAGCAGCGAGAAACCAGTCAACATGCTGGTGAAAGTCAACAGGTTTGCTTACTTGTTTCCTTCAAGAATCCACAAATTCATCTGTTTGCTCCCACACTAGAAATCTGCAGCAACAGGGAGTTTGAGGTGAGTTTTCTCGGAGGAAACGATTATGATTTAACTCGTTTTTTTTCCTGTGCACACGTCTATAGTAGAGGGTTGGATAATTGATAGTTTGAAGGAGTTGCTTGGTCCTAGTAAGAAGTTAAAAATTTTGGTGTCCAGGGTTGAAAATAAACCTTGAAATGTGGATTTTATTTGAAATTGGGCTTAAGACTATAACCCTAACCCCTTTACTATTTAAACCCTTCATATTTACAAGATTGCCACTCCATTCTACCTCATATTTTCTTTCTTTCTTCTCCCTTGGCTGACTGAAACCCATTTACCCTAAACCCTAGGGTTTGTGAAATCAAATCCTCCTCCCACTTCAAGCATTGTATTGTTTGGGGATTTTAGGAGATTTGGACGTGCTCTTTCACCTGGTTGTGTTGGTTTGTAAAGGGAACTTCATGAAGGTGCGAAAAGGTGAAGTTTGATTAGTGACTGGGCCAGCGAGAAGCGTATTCCTGTCCGTACGTCAAGTGAGTATGATCATACTAGATATACTTTATGTTGTGGTAAAATTTTAGACTTATTTAATGTGAATCGTGATAGTTATGGCCGGATAAAGAATTAATAGAAAATACAGAATTTGGATAGTTGGAATTGTGATATATGATAATATGATCATGATTTTAAGTATTTGGTGTTATTAGTGATATATTGTGTTTATATATGAAAATTTAGGGCATGGTGTATGCATGATATGTGGGTGATAAATAGAAAATATCTATGATATTATGATTTGTTAATTGATAGGTGTACATATGACATATGGGTGATAAACGAGAATTGATATGATAAAAGATGAAATTATTGGTTTGGTATATGTATGACATGTAGAAGATTAAGGTGAAATAATATGTGATAAATGGATATGATAGGATAAATAGCATGGTATATACATCGTATGTGATAATGTGACAACATAAATAACATAGGGTATGTAACATCCTGTATTTTTAAATAATTAAATTTGTTTTTACATGTTTTGCACGTGTAAATTAATGTATGTTTTTTGCATTAAAATTATTTTTTTGGCATGATCAAACATTTTTCATTCTCTTCTAAAAATCCTATTATTATTTGTTATTAATTCTTAGGCTTAATAGTCTAATTCTAGCCCATCAAAAAATTAATTAATTAATTAATTAATTAAGAGCCCATGGATTTAAGCCCACCTAAATTAGCCCACTAGTTAATTCTAATATTATTTAAGACAACTAGTAGGGTAGACTTGATCAAGTAACAAATAAATTAATAATTAAATGAAAAAACAACTAGTGTGCATGTGATGGCACGTGCAATGGCACAACAAGGTGAGGCCGGCCATATGCTTGAGTGGGAAAGATGGAGAGAGTGGAGAGTGGTTACTTGATAATGGGTAGTTCTTCTAATTCGCAAATGTATCCTAACCCTTCATCCAAACTCATCTTAACCCTTCATTTACTCGTGAGATGTGTATAAATACCCCTCCCTTGTCACTCTTGTCATTTGCATTTAGAATTTTCGAAGAGAAAGAGAAAGAATAAAGGCATTTGTAAGAAAAAGATTGAGTAAGAAAAGAAATTTGTGTGAGAAAAGAAAGAGAGTGTGTGTTTTCCTTCCATTGGAGGCCGGCCAAAGCAAGAAGAGGAGGAGAAGGCTTGGGTTCAAGCTAAACTAGGAGGAGGAACTCAATTTTGCACAAGCTAGGAGACGGGGAGACGATCGTGCTTTCAAGTAGTTCATTAGGAGTTTTTCTTTGTTTCTTCAATAAGGTGGGTGATTTCTCTACTTCTAATATAGATACCATGCTAGGAATTTAATTTATGAATATGTTAGAAACAAATAGAAAAATTTGCCATATACTTGCCTGAAAAAACTAGGGAGAAAGAGAGGAAACTCTTGTTTGTCTACATGAAAAAAATTGTAAAGTGAATGGAAATTTGTTGAGTAAGATTTGTCAGGATGTTTTATTAATATTTTTCAAGCTAGAATACATATAAATTGATGAATCATGCTTGTATGAAAATTGTGCTTGTAAATGGATTGTAGAATTCAAAATAACACCCATGGATTGTAAAATAAATTGATTAGCATGGAAAAGTTACAATAAGTGTTATATTTTAATTGTAATGTGTGAGTAGTATTACATTTCCTTGATTGTCAAATACATTTGTCTCTTTGAATCTTAAGAAATGAGTTAGTTTTGTAAAAGATAAGATTAACTTAAGGGCATTGACTATGTTAAAGAGTGAAAAAATTGTATAAACACATTGTGAATAAATGGGGAATAGGTCGATAAAAGATTCATTTGGAACAGAAATTTCAATGTCAAAAAATATACTAATGTTCTGCTTTTCAAAAGAAATAAGAAGAATAATTCTGTTATATTGTTGAAAATAAGAATTTGCAAATTAGATAAATATACTATACTGTTTTTCAAAAAATTTATTATGGAAAAAGATTTAGATTTTTAATAAGTACAAATTGATTGAAAAATTAGGTTTATTAAAGGAAGAGTTAAATACAGTACGATTTATACAAAAAGTATTTAACCAGACTTGTATTCGTTAGTCACTCAGGACCTACTAGTATTCAGGTGCGCTTTAGGTCTGTTACTGTAGCTGGGCGGAGGCTCCAGTCTTGGGTTCGAGTCTTACAAGGGCTCTGTATTACTAAAATTCCGATTTTTAATCAAATCCGGAAACCATAGTTTAATTATAATCCGTGTCCACCTTATATCGGTTGGTCACTCAGGACCAAGTGGTCGTTGGGTGCGCTTTGGGTCTGTTACTGTAGCAGGGTGGGGGTGTTGGTCTGGGTTCGAATCCGACCCCTCCCTTTTGTTTTTTTTGGTGTTTGACTTTTTTTATAATTCGAGTTTGGTGGGTATTTTAATAGTTTTAAGAGTATAAAAAAATTGAGAAAAATACTAATATTTTTCTAAAATTACCTAGACTTCATGAAAATTATCTCTACCGTATTTGACATATTATAATGAGAATTAGAAGTAATTTTGGGAAGAAGAAATCGATAAATTTCTCTTGGAATATGACTTTGATTAATTAAAGAAAAGGAATATTTTGAAGATAAATAAATTTTGTGTAGAGATAAAAATTGAGATTTTCGACATGGAAAAAGTGAGCAAGTTAATAAATGAATTTGATGTTTAATATGTGCAAGTGTTCATGGAAAATGAAATAAAAATATCATGATGAAATGTGGAAATTTGTGAGTATAAACACTTATCTTTGGTGAAGATGAAAAGAGATTGAAACTGGAGTTTAGCTAAGTGCTTACATCGGTATGAATGAAATTTTGAAAGAAAAATGTTAAAATAAAAGACCAATGTTGGTTCGTGGTTAACAATTGATGCTTAATACCGGTGTAGACGTAACACTAACTCTAGGGTATTAATTTTATTCATGATTCAAATATCTAAGGACTACACTATAGTGAAGATATGATGAAAGTAAGAGAAAAACACAAGTATGAGGAACTCGGATCTACGGTGTGAGAGTGTTCACAGGCTGTCTGTATGATGCGTTATGTCATGACGTGGATACATCTCCGGAATTATCGGGACCGTGGCGACGCTTGTGGGGTATTTAGTGACTACGTAGTGCCATCGTTCCATGACTGAGGTGAATTATCCATAGGTTGTCCACATGATGCGTCATGTCATCACGTGGGATTTCCCTCCAGGCTATCTAGGCATGAGCTCGTAATTCATAAAACATCTAGGATACTTACTGTAGTTATCATAGTTGCTAAACTCATAACGAAGGATTCAACCCTACAAGATGAAGGACGGTTAAGGGCTTGCCCTCGGATTTATGTAGAATGGGATGCATAAGTTCAAACAAGTGCGCATTAGTGTCTTGAAATAATAAATAACTGCATTTAAGACAAAGTGCACACTCACACACGACATCAATAAGATAGTCCCCCTTAGCTGTGTTTGTGAACACGTGTGTGCTTTCCAAGTAAGAGAAATTGATATAGTATATTCTTGCGTCACTTGTATGCAACTGACATGCCCACAGTTTCCATGCAGGACAAAATGAATGAAAGGACTAAAGAAGGAATGATGCTTAAAGAAATGTTCAATTTGCTATTTATTTCAAGTGTCATGTTGTAATTTTAATTTCGATGAGTTGATATAAAACATTGTTGTATAAAAAGTTTAAAATTCCTTGTAAAATTGTACGAAGTGAAGTGTAAAGATCCTTTGGAACTTCGAATTCAGACTTATTTGAAATTCTGGGTGTTACAGAGTTGTATCAGAGCCACGCTTCTAAGTAGTAAAAATTTATAAGGAACGACACCCTAGAGTGGACATTAGAGTGTGAGTTGGGTATAGAGATTTAAATGTAAACTACTTACATTTGTGTTGCTTTATGAATAATGCTTCTTCTTTTCCCTCCCTATGGATGGCGAACCACCACGACCGAGCAGAAAATGATGATTGGCACATAATTGAAGAGGACTACTACCCTGGACAAGGAGATTCCGACGAAGAAGATCCCGAGGAGTATGAAAGAGAATGGCCCGAGTCCTGAGAGATCACTCTACCTCCGGACTCATTAGACATCTCATCCGACGAGGAAGAACCAGTTCCGAGAGGTCTTATCTAAGCACTTCAGAGGCAAGTGGAGACTCGGAAGGAGGGAGCAGACAAATTGCAGGCCCAGTATGAAAAATTCAAGGAGAATATTACAGCCCTCAGTCATCATATTTGGCAACTCGAGTAGAGAAAGAACATGTATGATGTGTTGAAGGAAGAAGTAGCAGAACTACGGAAAAAGCTTAGGAAAGCCAAGAGGAACCGTAGGAATTAGAATGTTGTATCATCTCAATGTTTTTCGCTTGATGTCAGACGATGTTTTAAATTTGAATGTACAAAGTTTGAATTCAATGAAATGAAGAGTTCATTTAAATTCATGTTTTATACTTTGAATTTAATGGATCTTTTGAATTAGAGTATGGCTGGAAGAAGAGCAAGGAGTGGAGAAAGGCCCAGTTGTGGACTCGACGTGGAAACGGAGTTGGCCAGAGTCTATTAGACCCTCACCGCCGTTGCCATGAACCAAAACAATAGGGAGATGCCTCCAAATCCAGTTCCTGAGTCGATCAAACTTGTGGAGTCATTCAAGAGGATGAAACCACCAGTGTTTGAAGGGAAGTCAGACCCAGATGAGCTAACAATTGGATTCGGCAAGTCGAGATTATTTTTGAGATCTTGGAAACTCCAGAAGATAGTAAGGTGAAGCTGGCTACATTGCAACTTGACAAGGACACAGCTGTATGGTGGCAATCCATGAAGCAGACTATGGAAAATTGTGTTATCAGCTGGGAGGAATTCTTGGAAGAGTTCCGCGGTCACTACATTCCATTTGACATCCAAGAGAAGAAAGCGATGGAGTTCCTGGCACTACAGCAGGGAGGCATGTCTGTCAGGGAGTATGAGACAAGGTTTACTCAACTTTTGAGGTATGCACTCGAACTTGTGATGGACGAAGTGAAGAAATCTGGGAAGTTCGAGCACGGATTGAGGCCGAGTCTAAGATCAAGGATAATAACCCTTGGTATCAGGAGGTTTGACAAGCTAGTTAAGCGAGCTGCAGTTACAGAGGAGGATATGGAGCAGTTTCATGCCGCCCAGAATCGGAGGAACAATTGGAATGTCGGGAAGAGGCCCGCAGTTTTCGGAAATGTCAGGGGGCAGTCGCCCGCTTAAAGGTTCAAACCTACGGCGGCGAACGCTCTCAATGTGGCTGGAAGACCCGGAAATGGTTGGATGAGACCTCATTTGGTGACTTGTTTCAATTGTGCAGAGATAAGTAATTACAGATCTCAATGCCCTAAGCTGCGAGATGTCGCCCGGAAGGCACCAACGCAGCAAGTTGGGAAGAAGTTGTACCAGCAGGGGCGACTATTCGCTTTGACTGAGGCCGATGCTGATGAAGTGGATCACGTCATTACTGGTACGGGGGCGAATGTTTAGAATTTTCTGTTGCTCTTTTTCCTGTTTATTTAGAAAAGACTGTTATGTAATTGGAGTGTATTATGTAACAGGAGAACTTTTATTAAATGAAAGAAAGCTGTTATTTTGTTCTATACTGGATCCTCTTATACTTTTGTATCTCCTAAGTTTGCTAAAGTCTTGGGAGTTGAAACAAAGGTCTTGCCAGGCAAGGTCCTAGCAGTAGCTACTCCATTAGGGGAGATGTAATATCGCGGACGGATATTACCTTATATAAATTATTATTTTACTATTATTTTATTATTATTTTGTTTTAATTCCAAAATCGAATTATTTTGGTGATTTTCACCCGGTTTTAGACATTATCTGTACCCAGATACCGGTCAGTATACATCCGTACTGTATCAAATTGATACCGTGATCTTCCGAACTAATAATAGAATTTATCTTATTATTATTTCCGAGATTAAATAATTTTTATACGGATTATGCGAGGATTTTCGGTATACATACATATATGCGCACATACGTGTAGTATGTCGATTAGTACATTGTACAAAGTGTGTGGTATGTATTTTATGGATAAAATTGTTCCCCTTGTCAGGACAATCCAAATTAAATAGTTAGGATTGTAGGAGAATTAAACATAGGATTAAGAATGTGCATGAGAGAATTAGGAGAAAGAAGCTCCCTCACATAATACCTCCACCACACCATACCTCCACCTCACACCCCCCCCCCTCCCCTAGGCAAGGCCGGCCCCCAATTCATGGGGGGACCTTTGTGCAAATGTGTATGTGCACATTTGCACTCTCCACCACTCTCTCCACCTATAAATACTCCCTTCCTTCACCTTAGTCTCATTTTAGAAAGATCATAAAGAAAGAAAGAAAGAAAGGAAAAGAAAGAGAGGAACCATACTAACTTGAGAGTTTTTCATTGTAGGTTTCATAAGGATTTCTAGGAGCTAAGGAGGAGAGTTAGTCTAATTCTTCCAAAAAAAAAGAGATTAAGGTGGGGGATTCTCCACTTTCTTTGTTGATTTGTTGTTTTGACTTCTTCTTCTTATCTTCATTGTTTTGTTTCTTTTGTTCTTTGAGAATGATTTATTGGGATGGTGTTGTGGTGTGTAGTTCTTATTTTTGTATGGTTATGGATGGTTAAAGATAATAACCACATGAAAAAGAAAAGAAATGAGTGGTAGTAGTAAAGAACAAAGAGATCAATCTTGTAGTAGTAGTTGTTGTTTTATGTTTACTAATTGGACTAAAATACACATATGCATATGAACTTGTACATACAACCATTTGGGGTTGTAGGACTTGAATGTGAACTCACACATAAAGCATATGAACTTGTATATAACCATTTGGTTGTAAGACACACACATTGAACTTTGGACAAAAAAAAGGAAAGCATATGTTGGTTGAACCAAAATGGAGAATTCTTACTTTACTTATTTTGCTTAGTTCTTTCTATTAATATTAAATAAAAAGAACCCATTTTTAGATGCTAATCCTAGTATGAAAAGATCTAATTCACTAGTTGTAGAATGATTAAAAAGATCTCTTTTTATGATCACTAGTAATAATAAGAAATAGATGCTAATAAAGATCTAGTAGATATTTAAGTAGTAGATGTTTTATGATTAAATAAAGTAGTAGTAGTATGTTTAAGTAGATGTTAAAATAAAATAGTTGTAGATGTTTATGTTATGTAAAATTTTAGTAGATGCTTATGTGTTAAAAATAAAGTAGTTTAGTAGTTGATATTTATGTTTAGATAAAGATTTTAGTAGGATTTTTAGTAGTAGATGTTATGTTGTAGTAGATGTTATGTTGTAGTAGATATTATGATTAATTAAATTGTAGTAGATGCATATGAATATTAAATGGATGGTTATGCTTATTGAAGTAAGTATCTACACTTAGATTAATTGTAGGAAAGTCGTATACCATGCTAGATTAATTGTAGGAAGGTCGTATACCATGCTAGATTAATTGTAGGAAGGTTGTATACCATGCTAGATTAATTGTAGGAAGGTTGTATACCATGCTAGATTAATTGTAGGAAGGTTGTATACCATGCTAGATTAATTGTAGGAAGGTCGTATACCATGCTAGATTAATTGTAGGAAAGTTGTATACCATGCTAGATTAATTGTAGGAAGGTTGTATACCATGCTAGATTAATTGTAGGAAGGTTGTATACCATGCTAGATTAATTGTAGGAAAGTTGTATACCATGCTAGATTAAATAAATATTCATGCTTAGATGATATCCATGCTTAGGTAAGTATATGTTCATACTAAACGTCATTCATAGTAGACGTTCATGCTAAATATTCATGCTAAGTTAGTAGATGTCATGCTAATTATTGTTTATGTTAGGTTAGTAGATGACCATGCTAATCATTGTTTATGTTAAGTTAGTAGATGACCATGCTAAAGACTGTTTATGTTAAGTTAGTAGATGACCATGCTAAGGATTGTTCATGCTAAGTTAGTAGATGATCATGCTTAGATGATATCTATGCTTAAATAGTGTATGTTCATGCCTAAATATTGTCCAAGATCGAGCTAGAAGATACTCGTGTTTAACAAACGCCATGTTTAGATTAAGGTAAGAATTAATCTACCATGCTTAGAATGAGGAGTTATAATTCATGCTTAGAATATTGTAGGAGTTATAATTCATGCTTAGGAATATTGTAGGTTAATGCTAATTATATATCCATGCTTGGGTTGTGATGATTAATCATGTTAAGTAATGAAGATCCATGTGTAAGGTGGTAGTAGAGATATATACTCTAAAGTAGTAAGCATTCACGCTCAAGTTGTAACTTATGCTTGACTATAGTAAACTTCATGTTTAGACCATAGTGATTATTCATGCTTAAGCTTGATATAAGCACATGCTTAAATCATATTCGCACTTAGGAGTATTGTGGTGGGTGATTATGTTATGTACCATAATTAGATTGCCGTAGGTAGATGCTTGCAATTGTATGCCATGCTTAAAGTGCTATAGGTTGAAGTAATAAGGATTGGGAAGATCACTAGTAATAGTTAGTTTGATAAAGGTTGTTATGTCGCCTTCGGTTTTTCATCGGTAGAATACCGATCATAGATCATTAGTAGATTCTTCTGTTGCTTCTAATAATAGAAGATCAAGTTTACTAGTAAGCACGATTGGTTGCTTCTAGGTTGATTACCTGTATGGTTGTTTGCATATGGTTGTGCTCGTACGTGGCTCGACTGGCCCGTATGTAGCGGTGGTTCTCATACGTAGTTTATTTGGCTCGTATGTAGGTTGTTGTCTCGTATGCGGCTCGACCGGCCCGTGCGTAGCTGTTGGTCTCATACGCGGCTTATTTGGCTGGTATGTACGTTGTTAGTTCATACGTAGCTTGTTGGCTCGTAGGGGTTCTGGTTACTCGTATACAGCTTATTAGCTAGTACCCAGTTGTTGTGCTCGTCAAGGGTGATATTGTTACCCTAGGGGCTATCGACCATCAAGACCTATGTTTTCTTACCCTAAGAAACTGTGGAGGAGTCAATCCTCGGGTACCATCGGATCTTAACCTGTATAGGTTGATCGAGGACCGGAGTATAGATGGAATCCAAGTTCAGGGTAGTGGCATGCATATATATTCGCATTGCCGAGGTCTTGGATCGATAAGCCACGAACCGGATCCTGAAGGGTTCCGGTAAGTCTAGGTTGAGCAACCTAGTAGAGTTGTCTTGCG
>CM030362.1:228368097-228657645 GCA_017893485.1 Hemerocallis citrina | reverse complement strand
TTTTACACAAGAATAACTAGCCAGGGGGGATATTTATACTAAAAATCAAGGAGAATGGAGGGCTAGGATCAGTTGGTTGGTTGTAAGATGGAGGGTCAAGATGAAAGTAGGAGTTGCAATAACTACCCACAACCAAGTAACCACCACACCATGATCACCATTACAATTTTAATTTCCCTCCAAAAAGACTACAACCGGCCTAGTTGAAAAAGTGCATATTGCACGTGTACGTGTAGTGCACGTGCATGCAACTAGGCCCAAAAATTGTACATTAAATTTTTGTATAAAAATAAAATAGTCTTTAAATTGACAAGTTGTATAAAAATAGATTAATCCAAGGGCTTTAGTTTATGGGCCAAAATACTTATTATAAAAATAATAAATTTAATTAACTTTGGGCTTTTAAAAGAAAAGGGCTTTTTGTCTATTTGAAAGAAGGCTTATAGAAAAATAATTAAAGGCACATATTAAATATCTTTACTCATCTTGATGAAAATATTAACCAAAAATATTGTACGTGCACACTACGTGCAAAATAAATAATTTTTCATTAAATGAAAAATCAGGGCATTACAGGTTTTCCGCTATAAGTCGACTGATAAGACTTGTAACTCTTCAGTAAATACTCTTCTTATCTGACGCAACAGTCGACTTTATATCTTTTTCAGTCGACTTAACAGTACGAAAAGTTCAAGTTCTTAATTTTTTTTAAATAACACTATTCACCCCTCCTCTAGTATTATTTGCCTTGCCTACAGGATCCAATACTTGGTATCAGAGCTTGGTTGAGTGCAATGACATCTACTTCAAATGCAAGCCAATATCATGAAGGGCAATCCACACAAAGGCCACCCCTATTCAATGGAACAAACTATAACTATTGAAAGTGTAGAATGAAGATCTACCTTCAGTCTATCAACTATGGGATTTGGAACATGACTGAGACAGAATTCAACAATTCCCTATGCACATTAGAACACTGACATGAAGAGCAACACAATGAATAATGTGTAACACCCCAAATTTTTTTTTGAAAAACTATATCTCTAAATGCAATTCCTTCAATTTCTATATCACTTTAAACATAAACTAAAATATTTATATTTCAATAAAAATTTGGGCAGAGTTTTTCCTGTAATTTCTGCCCCGAAACACAAAAGGCTTACAGAATTCTGCTCTAAATTCCGTAGCTCACAACACAGGCATTATAATCATGGGCTCTCCGGGCCAAAATGAGCAGAATCACACAGGCAATATAAATATCATGCTCTGGGGGCCAAACTCATAACATAATATCAATTATCAATTAAAAACCATAAATTTCCTTTAAAAACTTATATAAGTAATAGAAAAACTAAAGAAAAACTTTCCAAAACCAAACACAGGACCCAATACTCCACAACGAGGTGGGTACGGGCTTTCTCATCTCCTCACAGCACTATATATATATAGGTTCACTTTAATACAAATAAATACATCTACTGTCCAAGTTTCTTTATATACTAAATACATAAATAATCTATCATTGCAACAAAATAAAATTTCTGTCTTTATAACTACCTCACCAGGCTACTAGTAAACCTGCAGGAGAGTTAGGGTTGTCCATCCTCAAGGAGGGAACCCCCTAACCCCCAGAAAATAATAGGGGTTAGCTATTTCTAGTGTGAGTATAACCATTAATCTAATAAGTAAATTAAAATGATATAAAGAAAATATCTTAAACTTACAACGTCAAGTTAAGATGATGCAACCTGAAATCTGAACATAAAAACATCACCAATTCGATTTTATATCAAAGTACTCTTCAAAACTGCATCCGATTATATAATTATCCATAATTCACACATTTCACTATATGCTTCACAACAACCTCATATATATATCCTTATTTTACGTTCGCATAATACAAATTCCCATACAATCCATTACTTCTCAATTTAAATTTCCTAACACGAATATTCATCTTTCCACAATTATCGTCATATCATCATTTCGTTATTCATAAGAATATACCCACATGATGTTACTATATCTTTTCTTCATCTCTATTTAACCATGCACTTCATTTACTTGCATTCTATCAACAACTCACTTACTCATCCTGGAAGTGGTGCCAAGGTAGGTAGTTCCCTGACACACTTCCAAGATACACAAACTCATATCACGACATACTTCCCTTAATAACCATTTTCATAACCACTCTAATAATACATGTATTTATTTTATCGCACTATATCACGTATTACATCATAAACATATGCATTCATTCTCATAATACCGCGTTCCTTCATGTCGTGTAACACAAACATAACGTCTCATTACACATTATAATTTACTTGCAATACATCATATCCTTAACACATCACTTATTAGAATGCTTATTCTCATTGCATCAAAAGCATGTTCTACAGCTCATTCCCATCCCATTATATCACTTAGTTACTACTCAATCATATTGAGAATTAAACTTACTTTCATTTTCACTTCTATCTCAAGTTACCATTAATTTCACTTTCATTCTCATCAATTTATACTCCATATCCCAAACATAGTTTGGGCAATCACATATCACACCCCAAAGCCGATTGCTTGGGTATTAATCACCACACCCCAAATACATAGTCTAGATAATATCACATCACATCTCAAGCCGATAGCTTGGTTATTAATTCACTTCAATTACTTTTCATCTTTACTGTACTTAATTCTTCATTTCCATTAATTATTACCACTGTCATGCCAACTCACCCTGTGAATTATGCCAAGGCAGGTAGTTCCCACCATTTCCACAGAAATAGCGGGCAGGCAGTTCCTTGACACAATTCCAAGGTGTAACAACTCATACCATACTGTATTTTACTTTAATCATTTACATAATATAATTACTTCATACTGTTCATAATAACATACGTCTCTTTTACTTTTTCATTTTAAAAATTAACCACATACTGCAATTCATCCACATCCACTTTCTTTCACATTCACAATTCACTTTCTTTTCACAACCACTTTCTTTACTTACACATTCTTATTTACACTTATTTATTTTATTAGTCTGTCGACCAGTGAGCCACAGTATCCCAACATACTGAAAGCCGACAGCCCAGTAAACACGCGGTCCGATGCTCTCCCAGAGTCTTACTCGTCCGAGGCTACGTCTTCCTCCAAGCCGAACTAGCGAGGGAATACCATACTCAGGTCCCACCTGAGGTATCATCTCTCTCTCTCCGGTCTATCCGGAGATATCTGCTCTCCCAGGTCTATCCTGGGTTGTCAACTCTTTCTCAGGTACCACCTGAGGTATCATATCTCTCTCCGGTCTATCCGGAGGTATCTGCTCTCCCAGGTCTATCCTGGAATATCAACTCTCTCTCAGGTCCCACCTGAGAGGCAAACCGGGCCTCAAGCCGATAGCTTGGGCGATAAAAACCACTTACTCCAAACATAGTTTGGGTCCACTATTCCCACGCCGGTCCTTGGGCGTTAAGAGGTGTAGCCCAAACCCCCAGGATTGCTGTAGGTACTGGTCAACAAAACCATCTGTTATAAGCATTAATCATTTCATCTTTCCATCTTGCTTTATCACACAAGCATTTCACTTTTTAATATAATATATGCCACATCCTAGACTTTAATCACGTGAATTAGTAACACATTTTATTAGCACGTACCATCTTATCTTTTATCTTACCATTTGATGCATATCTGTTGTCCACAATATTAATCATCGTATCATATTGTTGCATCATATTAATGCACCAAGATATTTATTTTGCCATGACATCCACATTAGGAACACCATATTATTCATTACCTCATTGTATCATATATAGGCATACGCCAAGATTATAATATTAATAAAAGAACTACATTATGTTATTCCATATCGTAAAAGTATCAAAATGTATACTTCATCACATTATAATGTCATATTATTACCCATTAATTCACTACAAACACAATAATAATACTACATAAGCTATATCATTAATTGCATGTCACAACTGTACTGTATCATTTATTTTATGATTACCTCATACCTCATGAGTATACCATACTATTTATTATATCATTATCACATGTTTGCATACGCCTGGTTAACTAATTAATCAGATTATGACACCACATTATTTATATCAAGAATGCATTGAATGATCTATTCTGCCACATTATAAAATTAAGAATAAACCCAGTTAAGTAGATGATTATATCGTATTAACACCCACTAGTTTCACTTGACACCTCCATATATTATACACACTTACTCGTTACCTTTATCAATTACGATACCACGATTCATTGCCACCCATATATATCACATACATACACCAAATAGGTCAATACACCATAATACCGCATATATATATATCTATACTATTATTAAGCAAAGCCCTATTTTAGCGGCTTTTTACTATTATGCCCCCATCAACATAAAAGGCTAAAAAAATATTTAGGGTTAAAAAATGTAATTTGCATGACTAATAAATTAACACGGCTTTTTACTATTATGCCCCCATCAACATAAAATGCTAAAATAATATCTATACTATTATTAAACAAAGCCCTATTTTAGCGGCTTTTTACTATTATGCCCCCATCAACATAAAAGGCTAAAAAAATATCTAGGGTTAAAAAATGTAATTTGCATGACTAATAAATTAACGCGGCTTTTTACTATTATGCCCCCATCAACATAAAAGGCTAAAAAAATATCTAGGATTAAAAAGTGTAATTTGCATGACTAATAAATTAACATTTGCATGCCAAATTTGAATAGTTATATTCAAACTCTATCGTTATTTATCAATCAATCAAAGATATGTACAAATATTAAATGGTTTTGATATAATTTAGTTAAAGATATATCAATATAATGTAACAAAGAACATGACATTACTAATGTCGAGGAGTTTGAGTAGCTATGATCAACCAATTAGTCAGCACGTTAGAGGCAACACATTTAAGTGTATTGTTGATATAAACCCTATCTAAACTTTGTTGAAATAAGAAACCAATTAAATAATTAGTATCTCATTCATGGAATAATTAGTAGATCATGCAGTCCTTTTGTTTTCCCATAGTGGTTCGTGCACGTTTAAGAGTGGAGGGAGATGCAGAATTTGACTAAAATGATTAGTATCTAAACTTTGTTGAAATAAGAAACCAATTAAATAATTAGTACCTCATGCATGGAATAATTAGTAGATCATGCAATCCTTTTGTTTTCCCATAGTGGTTCATGCACGTTTTAGAGTGGAGAGAGATGCAGAATTTGACTAAAATGAATGGCCCATCAATTAATGGTACCTCAGTCATGCACGTTTTAATTAAAGAATTAAAGAAAGAAAGAAAGAGTTAATCTCTCAATCATGCATGACTAATAAATTAACATTTGCATGCCACCCATTTAATTATGAATGGTCTCGGTATGCTATGCTGCATGACTTTAATTATAATGGGTGATTACTAGAAGGTGATTAAAATCCATTCATACCCATTCACACCCATTCATACTCTTTATTAATAGAAGGTGATTAACCGACTGCAGCAACCTAGACCCAAGACCGCCTCACACTGATGGTGGCGGTTGCTTACTGCAAGAAGAACGTACGATGGGAAGGGGTGGCATTGCAAGAGGGCAGCTCAGCTTCCGCAAGTGAAGGTAGGTGGGGTTGATTCGAATTTCTATTATTCTTGGGCCGAGGAGGGCGATCGAAGAACAGAGGTGGGGTTAAGACGGAACAGTTAGATCAAGAGGAAGTTCATGAAGATGAAGAAAATCGTAACGATAATGTTAAGGATAATTGTAGGAATAATGTTGCAGGCGCGCGCGGGGGGATAATTATGGGCTTGATGTTTGTTACGACGACAACAATGTTGATGATGACGACGACGACAAAAAATGTAATGGGGAAAGGAAGAGAGGAGGGTGATTAAGAAGAAGAAGGCGAGGACTCGGTCGCTTAAGTCTCCTGATCTTTAGTATGATCAATCTCTAGGTCAATTTTGGATCTTTAGTATGATCAATCTCTATGTCAATTTTGGTTTTGTTGTTATAGTTTGGGAAACTATATATATTCCAAATGACAAGTTTGTTCTTCTTTATCAATCTTCTTTGTAGTAGACATTTTGGTCGGTTCAGGTTAGCACGTTTTTTGAAGAGATTGGTTTTGTGTTCTTTTGCTTATGTTTGTTTATATTTGTTTGATGTGGAAATTGTATTGATTTGATGAATGTATGTCAAAATTTTTATCGAAGTATCTAGAACCTAATTGCGTAATTAGATGGAGAACTGATACCTGTACTTACATATTTCCTTTGGATACAAAATTAATCTCTAATCTCTAATATCTATCTATACTATTATTAAGAATTTTTTTATAGACATGCAATGCACGTGCATTATACTAGTCATCTTTATCTATCTTCTGTATATCATACGTATATCAACACCAATTACCTCATATCATCATATATATATATATATATATATATATATATATATATATATATATATATATCCACTATATCACCCATAACACCACATATTCAATACCAGACAAATTCACCATATAACGCAATTCCAACATATAAAAAGTTTCGTATTTTCGGTTAAACTTCCATTTGGTTGCATTTCACACAAATCACATCAAACTCGCATAAGATTTTGTCAAGGGAGACTATATCCCTAGTATAAGTGTACTCACATATTCCTTAAACCACAAAAATATATAAATAAATTAATACTCACTTAATTTTGCGAAGATCCAAAGCGCCACCATGCCACCTCACATCCAATGTCGCAAATCTATCTTATCATCAATTTCAAAGCAATTAAAACTCAATTCATTCAAACCAATCACAAGAGCAAATAATCGTTATTCTAAATATCACACAAGCATTTATAGAACGCTTGGGATATACACGTGCGATGCACGTGATAATCTAATACCTATGGTATTTTCATCCCCAATAATTACTAAAATTGCCCCCAAAATATTCTAATAGTCCAACTATACTCTCCACTATTATAAGAGAACTCGTTCATACTTATATAATTCTCTTTTTCAAATCCAAAACCCTAATTTACTAACAACTTACAATTTCCCTAATAATCTACTTATTCCTCAAATCTACCACTTCCAACATCTCTAAATCTCTCTACCATAATAATCCTACTCAATAGAATTTAACCCAACTTAATTTTATACAATAAAATAGTTAGGGTTTACCTTTTCGAAATCCATTCTAAAATCCGACGCTACAACGATGTAGAGAACCCCTCTATTAGTTTACCCCTCGATTTAATTTGAAATCGACGAAGAATCGGAGTGGATTTGAGCGCGGGAAAGCGATCGGCGAATGGGTTCTCGGTTTGGGTCTTTTTCCGATCGGGATGGAAACAGGGAAGGGAAGAAGGAGGAAGAGGGAAATGGGGGTGTGGGGTTTCTCTCCGTCGGCTGGCATGAATGGGAGAAGGAGGAAGAAGGGTCGGGGGTTTTCTTTTGGGGTCGGGAAAGAACAGATCGGGAAGAGGAAGAAGGAGAGGGGAAGGAGAGAAGGTGGGGGTGTATTGTAAAAATAGATAAATAAGTAGATAAGTAGATAGATAATAAATAATGCAAAAGGGAATATTGCATATAAGCCCCCCAGTCTTAATACATTTCAAATAAACCCCAAATCTCAATATATTATAAACAATACAAAATACATTAAAATTATCTTATAATAATCCCCCAGAATGATAAAATAAAATAACTATATTTCCTCACATAAAATCTCAACTCTTAACTCTAATATAACAATAATACCAATCTACCACAAATATTCATACCAATATCAATATCGAAAATAAATACAATAAGATATCACTTAAAAATAATTCTCACCCCTACAAAATATAAAAAACAAATATTTTTGGTATTTTAAAATCCAAGGTGTTACATAATGCAAAGGCGATGAATGCATTATTCTATGCACTTACCAAAGAGGAGTTCAATCGTGTGTCAAATGCAACAACGGCTCATCAAATTTAGTACACCCTCGAGGTAATTCATGAAGGTACTAAAAAGGTTAAAGAATTCATAGGTTCGAGATGTTCTGTATGAAGGATAACGTGAATGTGTCGGACATGATAACACAGTTCCCGGACATTACAAACTCTCTTGTGGCTCTTAGAAAGATGTATTCACAAGCCAAAATGGTGAGGAAAGTTCTTCGTGCCCTAACCCCCGAATGAGAGAAGAAGACCACCGCCATAGAAGAAGCCAACAATTTAACACAACTCTCTCTTGAGAATCTTGTGGGAAATCTAATGGCATATGAAGTACAACATGAAGAACGCAAGAAAGATCTTGAACCTCAACAAGCAAAGAAGAAGACACTCGCTTTCAAGGCCATGTCGGATTCCGAAGATGAAGAAGAAATAGCCATGTTCACTAGAAAGTTCAAGAAATTTTTACGAAAAGGTAAATTTAATTCCAAGTTTAAAGATACTAATGAGCTTCTCACTTGTTTCAAGTGTAACAAGACACGTCATATGAAGAATGATTTCCCATTAGAAAGTGCGAAATCAAAAGTGAAGGCTCCCAACTTCGAGAAGGATTAGTACACAAAGAACAAGTATATGAAGAACAAGAAGGCATAACAAGCAAATTGGGATGATAGTGACTCTTCATCGGAAGAAGAAAATGTGGAGTCAAACGAAGTAGCGAACATATGTTTCATGGCTACACAACGCTGTAAGTAAAAACTTTGATTCAAATGACTTATTAGATGCTTTCAATAAAGTTTTTCAAGAACTTAAGAAGAAGAAAAATTAGAGTTAAAAATTTAGAGAAAGTCAATCAAACACTTTCTCAAAAAAATCTTGACTTAAATGTTGAAGTCAAATTTTTAAATTCTGGACTTTCAAATTTGGATATAGATCTTATATCTCTTAAGAAAAATTATAAAGAGATATCCAAGAATGTATCTGTTGCCGCTAAATTTGGTGTGGGGGCAAACAGATGAATTTGTGGATTCTTAGGGAAACTGAATAGTAAACCTGTATACCTGTTCCTTGGGGCTTCGATCGCCGCTCCCACCGTACACCTGCAAAAAGTGCGAGACACCGGGGTTGTTCCCGGCGACGCACCCTCCGACGCTCAAGTCAGTAATCTAGGAAGACTATGAATGAGCGCAAAAACTGGTGAAAGATTGATTACCTCTTAATGGAGATGGATGGGGGGTATTTATAGGCATCTCAGGGAACAGATTAGGGATGTAATCCCCGTGATCTGATAGGGAATATTCTCCTTGTAAACAGATTAGGAATGTAATATGATAAGGTATATTCCCCGTAATCAGATAAGGAATTTAATCCCCAAATCCCAATGAAAAGATAGATGTATATCAGGGCCGTTGATCGTCATCAATCAGGGACCTTGATTCTATCTTGTTGGAATGGGTGCGCAGCGGGTTAAACCCGCACCCTCTTGTTGGTGGATCCATTCGTGGGTTATTGGGTCCTAGGAGGGAAGACCCAATATCCATTTTGGTCCTTTTTGTAGGCGAAATTACCGTTTTACCCCCAGGTCTCAAGATTCGTGCCCGATTTGGACGGTTCCGATTAACCCCCATTTTTTAGCCATATCACGAGCCCCCCACTCCTAAAGTATGAGTGTGATCAGCCTTTGAGGAGTAGTTTGACTGTTTTAATGGCTAGTGGAGTTGTATCGGAGTCCAAATGAAGGGTTTTGAATCTTGAAGGGGTAGTGAGGTGATTTTCCAAGTGGATCGAGCTCCGAGTTCCTCATGAGTTCTGATGGTTGTGTGATATTCTCGCAGGGATATCCTCTTTGCCTTCGCAGAGCGTCAATTCGTTGTTTTGGGGGTCTTAGATATTTGGATCATGTCTTAGACTTCCCCTAGGGCTCGCTGACTAGGAGGCCGAGGTCCACATGCAGTTCGACAGGCTTTTCCGGAGAGGAAAGCGAGTTCGGCATAGCTGCGAGCGCTGGGAGTGAGTCTGACGATCTGCCGAACTTATAACAAGGTCGGTGTCACGAACGCTCAACAGTGAGTGCCAAACTTGATTTTTACCCCGTAACAAGGTCGGTGTCACGAACGCTCGGCAGTGAGTGCCGAACTTGATTTTTAGCCCGTAACAAGGTCGGTGTCACGAACGCTCGGCAGTGAGTGCCGAACTCGATTTTTACCCCGTAACAAGGTCGGTGTCACGAACGCTCGGCAGTGAGTGCCGAACTTGATTTTTTCCTCGTAACAAGGTCGGTGTCACGAACGCTCGGCAGTGAGTGCCGAACTTGATTTTTAGCCCGTAACAAGGTCGGTGTCACGAACGCTCGGCAGTGAGTGCCGAACTTGATTTTTACCCCGTAACAAGGTCGGTGTCACGAACGCTCGGCAGTGAGTGCCGAACTTGCTCGGTCGCCGATCGAAGGCATGGGGTCTCGGCGGGTCGAGCGACGTGGCACAATCTGTGCCGAGGTGATCTGTTTCCGAGGGCATTAATGGCGCCTTGGGGTTTGTGCGGCGTTCCGCTTTCCCTAGGCCATTAAGTATGGTTCCTTCAATTAATGCGTGGCGTTTCAACTTCCGAGGATCATAATGGCTGGATCTTGGAGGAGAACTATAAGTACTCCATTCCCCTTGTCATTTTCAGTCGTAGCAATGTTGAGTTTTAGACCTCAGTGGTGTCTGCCTCAGGCGTACGCCAGCCTTGTGAGGTCTTGATCTCGATAGGTTCGGAGGGGTGGTCACTCTACTGTCTTCTTCTTCTCTCGTTCCTGACGGTCCCAAAGTGGATGTCAGGAGCGGAGGGGGGGAACGAGGCAGTAGTGGTGACGACCATAGTCCGGATCCGAGGGGTGAGCTACTTCGGAAGGACGGGTGGTCGTTCTCCCACCAAGATCTTCTGCCTACTCTGTTTGCTCCGCAGCGGGTGTCAGGGTCGGCAGAGATCATGGTGGGAGAGGTTGTCATCCATGTCCGAATCCGAGGGGTGAGTTTGACGAGCGGTCGTTTTTCCGGAAGAAATGAAGGGCGTTCCGGGCAAGTTGTTTGCAACTGTGAAGGTTCTGTTGCCAGAGCAGGCCGAACCTTTGCGGTTGTAATCAACTGGCTCGGAATGGTTTGCTTCTCCCGATCTCTGAGTGTCGATCTGCTTTCGACCGGGGCCCGTGGGTCGGCGGAATACCGACCGAGACCCGGGACCTGGGGGGTGCTCACCGAGGGCGGTACCTTAAAACTTTGAATCAAAATTTTTCCTGGTTCTTCTAGACAGAGGTCCACATGCGGTTCGACAGGATTTTCCGGAGAGGAAAGCGAGTTCGGCATAGCTGCGAGCGCTGGGAGTGAGTCTGGCGATCTGCCGGACTTGATTTTCACCCCGTAACAAGGTCGGTGTCACGAACGCTCGGCAGTGAGTGCCGAACTTGATTTTTACCCCGTAACAAGGTCGGTGTCACGAACGCTCGGCAGTGAGTGCCGAACTTGATTTTTACCCCGTAACAAGGTCGTTGTCACGAACGCTCGACAGTGAGTGCCGAACTTGATTTTTACCCCGTAACAAGGTCGGTGTCACGAACGCTCGGCAGTGAGTGCCAAACTTGATTTTTGCCCCGTAACAAGGTCGGTGTCACGAACGCTCGGCAGTGGGTGCCGAACTTGATTTTTACCCCGTAACAAGGTCGGTGTCACGAACGCTCGGCAGTGGGTGCCGAACTTGATTTTTGCCCCGTAACAAGGTCGGTGTCACGAACGCTCGGCAGTGGGTGTCACGAAGCATCCTAGTTCTACCTTCCCGTCAAAGGAATACGTACGGTGCCATCTCACAGGTTGAGGACACGGGTTGCGTATCTCGCGCTGTTAATTCCTGAACTGCCGTGGGTGGGTGTCAGGAACGGGTTGTGTACAATTAGAACTCATAACGCGGTTTCAAATCCCTGACATTAGAATAGGGAGTGTCCTAGCTCTATTTTAAGTATCGCATTAGAGTCTAGTCATAGCACTCACAAACACTTAAACTACACCAACACTATTGCTATATTTTGTATATTGTTTGGAAGATTCGCTGCTATATGATCAGCCTTTAAGCTTCAGTGAATACTGACGTCCCCACTTCCATAGGTACTGGATCGCCGAAGTACAAAGGCGAGATTCAAGAGGACTCAAGGCAAGGAAAGCAAGGAGTCAGTATTAAGTTTAGTTCCGCTGCAAAATATGTATTGATTCTGTATTAGTTAAGAGGTACTCTGATGTAAGATGTTGAAGGTTGTAATACTTAGAAATGTAAAGGTAATATTGTAACTCTATTGTAAGATATTACAGTTGTACAGTATTCAGACTTGTAACACATTGTGTATTGAATAAAAAGTTTTAAATTCTCCTGTTTTTTCTGTGTATTGTGGCTAATTGAAGCAAAGATCTTGGCTTGTGTCTCGGTTTTCCAGTGTCGGAAATCGGGGCGCTACAGAGTGGTATCAGAGCTAACTTCAATTTACAGTCCAACATAGCAGGAAAATTAAACTTGGATGCCTTTTAGGAGTCGGGTCTTAGTTAGTTGTAGGCAATTGTAATTCATATTGTTGTTCCCTTCAACATATGTTTTATGATTATCCTATATCTGGGCTAATTCCAGTAGGTATATTTTAGGATGGTATTCGAAGATACCCTAACTGAGGATGTATTGATAGAGTAGAGTGAGCAAACTACCGGAGGAAATCCTAGAGATCAGAAGTAATGTCCATAGGTCATGTCCTATTCTAAGGAGGGAGTAGCTACCGAATTGCAAAGGTCGGGTTCTTTGGAGAACCAGTTCGTGGATGAGCCACTTGGGAGCCGGAAAGCGGCATAAGCTTTCTTTCCCCGAGTTATTAGGGTATGAATGTTTTGCCTGTTTTCCTAACTTAACGTAGTTCTGAGGACAGAACTATTCTAAGGAGGGAGTATTGTAATATCCCGGACGGATATTACCGTATATAAATTATTATTTTATTATTATTTTGTTTTAATTCCAAAATTAGAATATTTTGGTGATTTTCACCCGGTTTGCTCCTAGACATTATCGGTATCCAGATATCGGTCAGTATATATCCGTATTGTATCAAATTGATATCGTGATCTTCCGAACTAATAATAAAATTTATTTTATTATTATTTCCAAGATTTAACTATTTTTATACGGATTATGCAAAGATTTTTCCGGTATACGGACATATACGCGCACGTACGAGTAGTATGTCGATTAGTGCATCATACAAATTGTGTGTTGTGCATTTTTGGACAACACTTGTTTTGTTATGACAAAACTTAATTAGATGGTTAAGGATTTGATTAGGAGGTTTAACCTAGGTTAAGTTTACATAAGAAGGTTAAGAATTCTTCTAGAACAAACCCTCCTCCACATCAATTTTCCCTCACATAACACCTCCCCCCAATCCTACCTCCTTGTTTTGGGGTTATTTTGTGCCATGTGGTGCACTTACCACCTCCCATCTCCTTCTATAAATAGCCCTTCATTCTCCTCCTTCTCTCATTTTAGAAAACAAAAGAAAGAAAGAAAGAAAGAAAGAAAGAAAGAAAGAAAGAAAGGAAAAGAAAGAGAGGTCTCATACTAACAAAAGAGAGTTTTATTGTAGGGTTCTTAGAAGCTTTCAAAAAGCTAGGGGAAGGAGAAGGAAAAAGCAAGCTAGTCCTTCCTATAGAAAAAAATAAGGTGGGGGTTTCTTCACACTTGATTTCTTCCTTTGTTCGTTTGTTTGTTTGTTTGTTTGTTGTTTGTGTTTGACTTCATCTTCTTATCTTCTTGTTTTGTTTTGTCTTTGAGTTGTTGTATGTGGTGATGAGTAAAGAGTAAATAAGTAGTAGTAATATCTACTAAAGCACATAAAGATTACATCTTTGTTATGGTAGTTTTTGTTTGTATGACATGGGACTAAAAACTTACATATTGCATAATGTTGGACATACAACCATGGTTGGTTGTAGGACTTGATTCACATAAGCATATGAATATTCATTTTACAACCATTGTGGGTTGTAGGACTCTTTATGAAACTTGGACTAATAAGAACATAAGTTCTAATAAAAAGATATTTCCTTGTAAACACTAGTTGTAGAATTAATTAAAAGGATCTTTCTTTTTATTTTAATCACTAGTTGTAATTAACTAAAAAGATCTTTTCTTTTATTTTTAATCACTAGTTGTAATTAATTAAAAAGATCTTTCTTTATTTTTAATCACTAGTTGTAACTAATTAAAAAGATCTTTCTTTCATTTTTAATCACTAGTTGTAGTTAATTAAAAAGACCTTTCTTTTTATTTTAAGCACTAGTTGTAGCTAATTAAAAAGATCTTTTCTTCTATTCTAATCACTAGTTGTAGTTAATTAAAAAGATTTTCTCTTTTTATTTTGATCACTAGTTGTAGAAATGATGAAAAGATCTTCATTTTCTTTTAATCACTAGTTAATTAAAGAGATCTTTCTTTTGTAAAGTAAAGTAAAATAAAATAAAAATGATCTTTTCCTTATCACTAGTAATAAGTAAGATTAGTAAGCAACTAAGTAGTAGTAAGCTAAAATAATAAGTAGTAGTATGTAATAAATGAAGTAGTAGTAGCATGTATGTAATTAATAAGGTAGTAGTATGTTTATGTCCATAAAGTAGTAGTAGTAATAGATGGTTGTGTGTGGTGATTTTGTTGTGAATGAAGTAGTAGTAGTAGTAGATAATGGTGTGTTATGTTTTGATTAAAGTAGGAGTAGTAGTAGTAGTAAAATGTTGTAGGATTGCTTCTAAAAATATTTAGAAGCCATTCTCATGCTACTAATGTTGTAGGACCATTTCTAAAAATGATTAGAAGCCATATTCATGCTACTAAGATTGTAGGATTGCTTCTAAAAATATTTAGAAGCTATAATCCATGCTTAGTTAGTTGTAGGATTGCTTGTAAAAAAATATCCTACCATGTTTACCATGCTTAGTTAGTTGTAGCTTTGCTTCTAAAGATAATTAGAAACCATATTCATGCTACTTATGTTGTAGGATCATTTCTAAAAATAATTAGAAGCCATATCCATGCTTAGTTATTTGTAGGATTGCTTCTAAAAATATCCTACCATGTTTACCATGCTTAGTTAGTTGTAGCTTTGCTTCTAAAAATATTTAGAAGCCATATTCATGCTTAATTAGTTATAGGATTACTTATAAAAATATCCTACCATGACTCTATGATTAATTAGTTGTAGGATGTTTTATAAAATTATCCCATCATGCTTTATGTTTAGGAGGTTGTAGGACTTTTTCCTACCATGATCCTATGCTTAATTAGTTGTAGGATGTTTATTAAAATTATCCCATCATGCTTTATGTTTAGGAGGTTGTAGGACTTTTTCCTACCATGATTCTATGCTTAATTAGTTGTAGGATGTCTATTAAAATTATCCCATCATGCTTTATGTTTAGAAGGTTGTAGGACTTTTTCCTACCATGATCCTATGCTTAATTAGTTGTAGGATGTTTATTAAAATTATCCCATCATGCTTTATGTTTAGGAGGTTGTAGGACTTTTTCCTACCATGATTCTATGCTTAATTAGTTGTAGGATGTCTATTAAAATTATCCCATCATGCTTTATGTTTAGGAGGTTGTAGGACTTTTTCCTACCATGATCCTATGCTTAATTAGTTATAGGATGTTTATTAAAATTATCCCATCATGCTTTATGTTTAGGAGGTTGTAGGACTTTTTCCTACCATGATTCTATGCTTAATTAGTTGTAGGATGTCTATTAAAATTATCCCATCATGCTTTATGTTTAGGAGGTTGTAGGACTTTTTCCTACCATGATCCTATGCTTAATTGGTTGTAGGATGTTTATTAAAATTATCCCATCATGCTTTATGTTTAGGAGGTTGTAGGACTCATTTATATACCTATCATGTTTAGTAACGCACTTATGCTAGAATTTGTAGGATTCATTCCTAAAGTTTCCTATCATGTTTAGTGACTTAGTTATGCTTAGAATGTGTAGGATTCAATCCAAGAGTTTCCTACCATGTTTGGATAAATTTTATTGTGCCTAGAGTATTGTAGGATCCATGATAAAATCATATACCATGCTAGCTTAATTGTAAGTATTTCGCATATCATGCTAGTTTAAATTATATGCTAATTGTATACCATGCTAGATAAATGGTAGAGAAGTGTATACTATGTTAGTGAATGACCGTGATTCATGCTAAGTAAGTAGGTATCATGCAAATTATTGATCATATTAAGTTAAGGATACCCATACTATGATGTTCATGCTTAGAGTAAAGAAACTACCCATGGCTAGTTGTAGTGATTTATGTGGGGTTCTATACCATGCTAGAGTAATACTTGCTTAGAATGTTGTAGGAGTAGTGTTAGGACTACCTACTATACCTTGGAGTATTGCTTAGTTGGGTGGTGGTGGTTGGTTATGATAAGTAGTAGGCTTCCATGCTCAATTTGTAACCTACGATTGACAATAGTGGACTTTATGTTTAAGGTCGTTAGTGATTTTCATGCTTGAGCTCAATGTAAGCATAAAGCATTAATCACATTCATGCATAGGAATATCATGGGGGTTGTGTTATATGATTGATTGTCGTAGGAAGCTGCTTGTAATTGTATGCCATACTTAAGGCGCTATAGGTTGAAGTAATAAGGATTGGGAAGACCACTAGTGATAGTTGGTCCGATAAAGGCAGTTAGGTCGCCTTCGGATCCTTCCTTAGTGGAATACCGACCATAGAATATTAGTAGATTCTTCTGTTGCTTCTAACAATAGAAGATTAAGTTTGTTAGTAAGCACGTTTGGTTGCTTCTAAGATTGATTACCTGTATGGTTGTTTGCACACGGTCGTGCTCGTACGTGGCTCGACTGGCCCGTACGTAGCCGTAGGTCTCATACGTAGCTTAGTCGGCTCGTATGTAGGTTGTTGTCTCGTACGTGGCTCAACTGGCCCGTATGTAGCTGTGGGTCTCATACGTAGCTTAGTCGGCTCGTATGTAGGTGGTTGTCCCGTACGCGGCCCGACCGGCCCGTACGAAGCTGTTGGTCTCATACGCGGCTTATTTGGCCGGTATGTACGTGGTTGTCTCCTACGAGGCCCGCCTGGCTCGTAGGTAGTTGTTGTTTCATACGTAGCTTAGTTGGCTCGTATGTGGTTATTACTCGTGTATAGCTTGTTAGCTAGTACACAGTTAGTTGTGCTCGTCTAGGGTGATGTTACCACCCTAAGGGCTATCGACCATCAAGACATATGATTTCTACCCTAAGGAACTGTGGAGGAGTCACTCCTTGTGTACCGTCGAATCTTAACCAGGGTAGGTTGATCGAGGACCGGAGTATAGACAGAATCCAAGTCTAGGGTAGCGGCGTGCGTATATATTCGCAACGGCCAAAGTCTTGGATCGATGAGCCACGAACCGGGTCCTGAAGGATTCTGGTAAATCTAGGTTGAGCGGCCTAGTAGAGTTGTCTTGCGAAGCCTAATTTAAGGCCTAGCATGTTGTGTTATAATATCGTCATCCCTAGGATTGTTCGAGTCAGGGACATCACTAGGATAGTGACTTATAAGGATCAGTTTACTTAAACCCTTTTGCCGGGAGAGAGGGGTCAGTTGTAGGGGGCCCCTTACACTAACTCGTCCCTTGAGGCAGATCATAGGTGGTGTACTGGGTTGTACCTTCCCGTCAAAGGGATACGTACGGTGCCGTCTCACAAGTTGAGGACACGGGTTGCGTATCTCGCGCTGTTAATTCCTGAAGTACCGTGGCTGGGGTGCCACAGGATGCATTGTGCAGTCCTGCGTTTGCCAAACCCCAGAGGGTGCCACAGGGTAGGCTTTGCGCTACCCTGCGCTTGCGAAACCCTTTAGTTTGATTTTGTAATGACACCCGATACATTGGGTTCGTCTATTTTGAGTGAGGTCCGGTTAGCCGGGTCGCGGTGGCGAACATAGACACCACGGACGAAATGCAACAGTGGCACATGACCACATCTGCAGCCTCGCGAGTCACGTGTAGTTGTCAGGAACAGGTTGTGTGCAATTAGAATTCATAACGCGGGTTCAATCCCTATATATGGAGAAACGGCTTGAGATGGAGCCGCATGTAGTATGGGCTGCATGTTGCTTTCGGAGACTTGCTGACATTAGAATAAGAAGCATCCTAGTTCTACCTTCCCGTCAAAGGAATACGTACGGTGCCATCTCACAGGTTGAGGACACGAGTTGCGTATCTCGCGCTGTTAATTCCTGAACTGCCGTGGGTGGGTGTCAGGAACGGGTTGTGTACAATTAGAACTCATAACGCGGTTTCAAATCCCTGACATTAGAATAGGGAGTGTCCTATCTCTATTTTAAGTATCGCATTAGAGTCTAGTCATAGCACTCACAAACACTTAAACTACACCAACACTATTGCTATATTTTGTATATTGTTTGGAAGATTCGCTGCTATATGATCAGCCTTAAAGCTTCAGTGAATACTGACGTCCCCACTTCCATAGGTACTGGATCGCCGAAGTACAAAGGCGAGATTCAAGAGGACTCAAGGCAAGGAAAGCAAGGAGTCAGTATTAAGTTTAGTTCCGCTGCAAAATATGTATTGATTCTGTATTAGTTAAGAGGTACTCTGATGTAAGATGTTGAAGGTTGTAATACTTAGAAATGTAAAGGTAATATTGTAACTCTATTGTAAGATATTACAGTTGTACAGTATTCAGACTTGTAACACATTGTGTATTGAATAAAAAGTTTTAAATTCTCCTGTTTTTTCTGTGTATTGTGGCTAATTGAAGCAAAGATCTTGGCTTGTGTCTCGGTTTTCCAGTGTCGGAAATCGGGGCGCTACACGAACGCTCGGCAGTGGGTGCCGAACTTGATTTTTACCCTATAACAAGGTCGGTGTCACGAACGCTCGGCAGTGGGTGCCGAGCTTCCAGACTTGTCGTTTTTTGGGGGTTTGTTTTTTCTGTGCGCCATTTGAACCTCTGGTGGCTCTGACAGCTCTGACAGCTCTGACAACTCTGACAACCCTGACAGATGGGACGTTCATTAATTGCAGTGGCCTCTGGGCTTCCATCAGACGAATGCGCATTAAATTCAACTCATGATTCGTTGCGGTTAGCGAGGTGACGATTGGGATCGCTCCGCCGTTTCGTTTAAATGGGCCGGTCGTACAAGCCCATTATCCTCGTTTGAAGTGCCCCCCTCTATAAATCCTCACCCCCCTCTCTCATTTCTCATTTCTTCTCTCATTTCCTCAGACGTTTTCTTGTGCTTCAGGCAAGTTTTTCCGGTGGTCGGCGCTTGACTCAGGCGTAAGGTAATTTATCATCAATTATGTCTCTAGCTTCTGTCTCTGATGAAGTCTCCTGGTCCGAGCCCTCCCTTGACGACGTCGAGGACTCGACCCCGACTCCGACCAAAGGCAAAGTGTTCGGCAAGGATTCGATCGTAGTGGATCCGAAGAGGATGGGGGAGTTCGGACAACTGCCAGGTCCGTTGACAGGGCTTCACAGAGTCAGGCAGCTCCCGGAGGATCAGGCCGAGCGAATTGTCCATGGGAGGGAGAGGTCCTTCGAGGAGAATGAAGAGAGGGAGACGACGGAGGCGGACGATGCGGCATCGATCCTGCGCGAGGAGGAGCTGGTCGTGATCCGGGATTCTTTTTTCATCCCGGAGGAGTACGAAATCATGCTGCCGGGCCCCGGAGTTAGGACCAATTTGCCGCTGCCAGTGACCATGTGTTGCTGGCCGGTCGATGCCTTTATCGCCGGTGCTCGGCTACCTCTCCACGCGTTCGCTATTACCGTGGTGAGTTGGTTCGGGGTCAGCCCCATCCAACTGATGCCGAACGCGTGGCGAGTGATTAATGGTTTCGTTCTCCACTGCCAGGCCGCAGGGATCGAGCCGCAGCTGAACGTGCTTCGGGCGTTATACCGGCTCCACCAAGGAAATAGGTCGGAGTACCGGTATTATTTGACTCCGAGGCACGGCGGCAGACTCGTCGTTTGCCCTGACTCCATTAAGCACTGGCGAGAGAAGTGGTTCGTCGTGCGGAGTTGAGAGGAATGGCCGATCCCCTCTGACTGGGTAGAAGGGGTGCCGAAGAGGGCGAAGGCGGTGCCGAAGCTCTCAGTGGAAGAAGAAGAGGCGGTCCGGATCGTCCTTGACCGGCCGAAGTACGACTGGAAGGAGCTGACGGAGGACGTCCTCTACAAGGGAGGGCTCTGCCGCGTAGATCCCAGTACGCGGCTTTCGTCAAGTTCTTTTATCCGTACCCTTTGCCTTGTTGTTTTTGTATGCTAATCACTTTTTTACTTTTGATGCAGAATCCATGGACTACGACGCGGTCTTGGCGCTCAGGGCAGGGTTTGCGAGTAAGGCGCCGAAGAAGCGCAAGAGGGTCGCGTCGAAGCTGCCCTCGACCTCGAAGACGCCGAGGATTGCGGCCCCTGACGAGGGGGTGGAGATCCTCGACGACCCGGTCGTCACCGTGGCGGGGACTTCGGCTCCCGCACCTGTGGGGGAGTTCCCCATTGCCGCCGCCCTTGCCATGCCGACACCGCCGCTGACCGTGGCAGGCGAGGAGCTCCTGACAGAGGAGCACAAGCGGATCCATATCCCGGACTGGCAAGTCCTGAGGCACGATGGGTTCCTCGGGAACTCGTTGGCGAGCATGCAGGCTGTCAAGCATCTCGCCACCCCGAAGGACCGAGCCGCCATGGAGGCAGGGAGACAAGGCGACGATGTGATCGAGATCGCTCGTTCGGCGGTATCGGTAAGCTTCTCCTCGTCTGTTGTATTTCTTGAATCAAAAAAATTTTTCTAACTCTTTTAGTTCTTCTTTGCTGCAGATCATCGTCCACTTCGGCCATCTCACCGAGAGACTGACAGCTCTGGAGAAAGAGCTGAAGCAGGAGTCCGACCAAGCTCGGAACGAGAAGGCTCGGATATCGAACGAGCTCGACAAGCTCCGAGTCGAGCATGAGGGTCGGTCGGCGAGGATCAAGCATCTTGAGGCCGAGGTGAAGAGGCTGGAGGGCGAGCTCCTTCGGGAGAAGGAGGGGTCGGCCAACCAATTGGTCGAGGCCGAGGCGAAGCGGGCGGCAGCCGTGAAGGCGGCGAAGGACGCGACCATGGAGAAGGCCCAGGGGTTCCTCGCGCAGAACATGGCGAAGGCCTTCGCTGCCGCCCTCACGCGGGTGTCGAAGGCGTACCCCGCGGTGGATGTCTCGGGATGGCGGCTCTTCCCCGGACACGTCGAGGGCTTCGACCCCGAGTCCGAAGGGGAAGAAGAGGAGGAGGGTGACGCCGATGCCGACGCCGGGGTTACTGGCGAGGTCCCCAGCACCGTGATTACTCCGCTGGCGGCGGCGTCTCCTTCGGCGAAGTCAACCCCTACTCCACCTCGTCGCCCGGGGAAAGAGGTCGGGCCTTGACTCCGCCTTTTGTTTCTTTTTTGTTTTTGTTTTTTGCTTTTCTTTTCGAACTCTATAATGCCTAATAGCGGACTAGCCACCGCTACTTTTGATATTAATGAAAAGAAAGTTTTTGCAAGTGTTGATGTTCGGAAGTTTTTGTCCTTTGCCCCCTCTTCTGCCGAACAGTCCCTTCTTGTTTTTAGAAAAGAAAATTTTTCCAAGTGTAGTGCTTCGGCAGTGTTCGACGTATTTGCTGATTACTCCGATCTCTTTGCAGCTTATGGTGATCGCCCAAGACGTCGAGCTTTCACGCTCGGATGAGGAAGCTCGAGCCGAGGTCGGCCTAGGGGCAACGAGGCTGTGTCTGGCGAGGTGCCGAGATAGACTCTACGAGGTCGAGCTCGGATTGCGCCGAGCTGAAAGCGAGAGGGCCCACCTCCAGCTCATCCTCGGCCGGCGAGATATCGAGATTCGCCGTTTGGAAAGCAGGATCGCCGAGCTTATCCCCGAAGGTGAATATTCGCCAACTGATTTCAGTAATGAGATTCGGGTTCAGTGCATCCGTCATAACTTGTCCAAAATAACAGCGGAGAGAGACGATTTGCTTTCCGAAATACAACATCTTCAGTCCGTAGAGGCGAAGCTTCGGAGTGAGGGCGAGGGGCTGACGGCCGAAGTGGCCAAATTGACGAACGAACGGGTTCAGTTGTCTGCCGAAGTTGAAGCGCTCAAGAGGGCGACGGTGGACAAAAGCATCGAGGTCACCCACCTTCGGCGCCTCATCGCCAGCCGATCTGGAGTCCCGGACTCCGCGATACCCCCACGTTTCGAAGTCGACGTTAAGGACAACTCGCTGCGGGATCGGATCTCGGAGTTGGAGGCAGAAGTGGCCCGTCTTAAGCTGCATTCAGGGCCGATCAATGTTCGAAGCACTTCATGCACTCGCGCTGAGAGCGAGCGGGGCATTACCTTTTATGAGATGGCGACCCGTCAGCGGATCGGCCAACCTAGTCCGGGGGACGTGCAGAGCTCGGTGGCAATTTCGTCGAGCGGAGCGTCCGTCGGAGTGGCCACTAGAAGTGGTGCCGAGGATACGTCTCAGTTCGCAGGCTTGGGGTCGCGCTCCGGAGACAAGCGTCACCACCCTCGGGTGTCTTTGAAGCGGAACGCCCCGGCTCCAAAAAAGCGCTAAAGTGGTCAGCTCCGCGAGTTGTTGTGTATTTTTTTTGTTTTTGCCAAGTGTAATAAGTCAGCATTGTAACTTTTTCAATGGCGAGTTATAATCCTGTTGTGTTTGTCTTTGTATCGCATTTGTTTCATCAATAAAAGTGTTGTTGCCGAACTCGTGTGTTTTACTCTTGTGACTGTTGTCTGCTGTGCCGAAGCTTCCAAAGTGTTGGACTCCGAATGGCGAGCTTCTTCCAGTTCGTTTAGGAGTGAACTCGCGAAGTAGCATCGAGCCAAGTGTGGGACTTCGGCGCCCTTGTTTGATTAGGTTCGGGTTGTGGGAGTGTTTCCGAATGGCGAACTACCCCTAGCCCGCTGAGGAGCGAACTTGCGGAGTAGAGTCGAACCAAGTGTTGGACTCCGAACCATTCAACGGCTGTGGGAGCAGTTCCGAATGGCGAGCTACTTCTAGCTCGCTTGGGAGCGAACTTGCGAAGTAGAATCGAGCCAAGTGTTGGACTCCGGAACCATCGTAAGTTTAAGGGTGTGGGAGCAATTCCGAATGGCGAACTACTCCTAGCTCGCTTAGGAGCGAACTTGCGGAGTAGAGTCGAACCAAGTGTTGGACTCCGAACCATTCAACGGCTGTGGGAGCAGTTTCGAATGGCGAGCTACTTCTAGCTCGCTTGGGAGCGAACTTGGAAGTAGAATCGAGCCAAGTGTTGGACTCCGAAACCATCGTAAGTTTAGGGGTGTGGGAGCAATTCCGAATGGCGAACTACCCCTAGCTCGCTTAGGAGCGAACTTGCGGAGTAGAGTCGAACCAAGTGTTGGACTCCGAACCATTCAACGGCTGTGGGAGCAGTTCCGAATGGCGAGCTACTTCTAGCTTGCTTGGGAGCGAACTTGCGAAGTAGAGTCGAGCCAAGTGTTGGACTCCGGAACCATTGTTAGATTAAAGAGTTAAAAGCAGAGAGATGTACTAGCAGTGAAAATATGAAAAACTTTATTTATTAATATCTAAAGATCGGCTGCTTCTAAAGTTGCTAGCCGTTATTACAATGAAAAAATAAAAGGAAAAATCACTACTAGTAAAAGGAGGGGAATGGTGTGACATCTCGAGTTACTTAGAGAGGCGTAGTGGCCTTCTCTTGGTATTTCAAAAGATGGTCGGCATTCCAAGTCCTGGGAATTTCTCTGCCTTCGAGATCTTCTAGCTTGTACGCACCGGGGCGGATCACCTTCGAGATCTTGTACGGTCCCTCCCAATTTGGGGCCAGCTTGCTTTTCTGTCCGGGGAACGAGATGGCCAATTTCCGGAGGACTAAATCTCCTTCTTTGAGGTCCGTTGGGCGGACCCTTTTGTTGTATGCCAGCTCGATCCTCCTTCAGTAGGCTTGTTGGCGTATGGCCACTCTCTCTCGGATTTCGTCTATCAGATCTAGGCTGGCTCTGAGCTCTTTTGCATTCTGCTCTTCTTCAAAGGCCATCAAACGAGGAGAGGGTATCCCAACTTCTAGGGGAATGAGGGCCTCGGACCCATAGGTGAGATTAAACGGGCTCTCACCTGTTGGGGTCCACTTGGTGGTGCGGTGATTCCAGAGCACGTTTGGCAGCTGATCGACCCACGGTCCATTGGAACACTTTTCTAATCTCTTCTTGATGCCCGAGAGAATCTGTCGGTTGGCATTCTCGGCCTGGCCATTCGACTGAGGATGGGAGACGGAGGAGAATCGGTGTTGTATGGAGAGGTCCTCACATAAGGCTCGGAAGGCGGCCCCAGTAAACTGTGTTCCATTATCCGTGACTATGACTCGGGGAATGCCGAACCGGCAAATCACATTTTTCCAGAAGAATTGAACGACTCTATGCTCGGTGATTGTAGTCAGGGGCTCGGCTTCTATCCATTTAGAGAAATAGTCGACTGCCACGACTAGGAACTTTAGCTGTCCGGGAGCTGGTGGAAACGGTCCTAGTAAATCCATCCCCCACATAGCGAAGGGAATCAGACTTGATAGGGAGGTGATCGGTGCTTGTGGAAGGCGTCGGATGTCTGCATACTTTTGACAGGAGCTGCATTGCCGAATGTGTCGTTCGGCGTCCCGTAGGAGAGTGGGCCAGTAATACCCGTAGTTCAACACTTTGCGCGCTAGAGCCCTGGACCCAGAATGAGCTCCGCCGATGCCCTCGTGGAGCTCTTGCAGGGCGTAGTCGGCTTGCCTGGGGGAAAGGCACCTTAGGTAAGGCCGACCGTCCACCTGGGTGAAGGAGCGTTTATATAAGATGCCTTCGATTAAAGTAAAACGCTCGGCTCGGGTCCTGATTCTTCTTGCGTCCCTCGGATCTTCAGGGAGGAGTCCATCCTTTAAGAATTCGACGAGGGACTTCATCCAATTGTCTTCGAGGAGGACTGGCAATGTTTCAGCGGAGTCAGGTGTTTCGTCCTCTATGCTTGGCTTCAAGAGGACTTCTATCAGTACGGTCTGCTCGAGACCTTGAAGGGAAGAGGAGGCTAATTTGGATAGGGCGTCGGCCTGAGCATTTTCTTCTTGGGGGATCCTTTGGATTAGGGCCTCTTCAAACAACGCCATGAGGCTCTTGACTTTAGCCAAGTATTTAACCATTCTATCATCGCGGGCTTCATACTCACCGAGGACCTGGTTGACAACCAACTGAGAGTCGCTGAAGATCTGTAGCCGCTGTGCCCCTGCATTTCGGGCCATTCTTAGACCGGCTATTAGCGCCTCGTATTCGGACTCGTTGTTCGAAGCTTTGAAATTTATACGGAGGGAGTATTAGAGGATGAAGTCATCTGGGCCTGCCAGGATGACTCCTGCCCCGCTTCCCTCATTGCAAGAAGATCCGTCAACATAGATTGACCAAACCGGCGACCCCTTTACTGTTTGGCAGGGCTCAGGGATTGTACTCTCAACTATGAATTCGTCCAGCGCCTGAGCCTTGATTGCGGTCCGAGGCTGATAAGTTATATCATGTTGGCTCAGCTCGATCGACCACTTCATGAGGCGACCGGAAGTTTCAGGCTTGTGAAGGACCTGTTTCAGCGGCTGGTCGGTAAGGACGTCCACCGAATGGGACTGAAAGTAGGGTCGAAGCTTTCTCGCGGCCATTACCAGGGCATAGGCCATTTTCTCAATCTTCGGGTACCGGAGCTCGGCGTCCCGAAGCACCTTGCTGACGTAGTAAATGGGCGTCTGAGCCCTCTCTTCTTCTCTGACTAAGACCGCACTAAGCGTCTGATCGGAAGCTGCCAAGTAGAGGTAGAGTGGTTTGCCAGGTATCGGTTTGCTGAGAAGAGGTGGATTGACGAGGTAGGCTTTAAGCTGGTCGAAGGAGTCTTGTCGCTGCTGCCCCCACTCGAATCCTTTAGCCCCCCTGATGGCTTTGAAGAACGGGAGGCACTTCTCCCCGGACTTCGACAGAAAGCGCCCTATGGCAGCTAGGCGACCAGTCAATCTCTGAACTTCTTTAACATTTCTGGGAGGGGCCATGTCCAATATGGCCTTGATCTTTTTCGGATTTGCTTCAATTCCTCGTTGGCTAACCATCAAGCCGACGAACTTTCCTGATGAGACGCCGAACGCACACTTGTTCGGGTTGAGTCTCATATTGTGCTTTCTTAGGACGTCAAAGGCCTCTTGGAGGTCGGCCACATGATCAACACCTCGGATGCTCTTTACAAGCATATCATCGATGTACACTTCCATGTTCCGGCCGATCTGGGCCTGGAAAACCTTGTTGACGAGGCATTGGTATGTTGCACCCTGCGTTCTTGAGACCGAACGGCGTGACCCTGTAACAATAAAGGCCCTGGTCGGTAACAAACGACGTCTTCGGGATGTCTGGAGGGAACATTCTTATCTGATTGTAACCTGAGAAGGCATCCATGAAGCTGAGGAGCTCATGTCCCGAGGTTGCGTCAATCAGAGTGTCGATGCTCGGCAGAGGGAAAGGATCTTTGGGGCAGGCCTTGTTGAGGTCGGTGAAATCGATGCAAATTCTCCACGTCCCATTGGATTTCTTCACCATTACTACGTTAGATAACCACTCAGGGTAGTTTACCTCCTGTATGAATCGGGCTTTCAACAGCTTGTCTACCTCCTCTTTGATAGCGAGCTGACGCTCGGGGGCAAACTTGCGCCTTTTCTGCTGAACCAGTTTGGACCCCGGATCGACGCTCAGGCGGTGGACAAAGAGTTCTTCGGAGATACCGGGCATGTCTGTTGCGGACCATGCGAAGAGGTCCTGATTGGTTCGGATGCATTTCACAATATCTGAGTATAGGGCGGACGGGAGGGTCTTGCTTACGAAGAACTTGCGGGTCGGCTCTTGTTCAGAGAAGAGCACCTCCTCCAGTTCATCCACCGGCTCGGAGGTCGGTCTTGCAGAATCTTGAGGAATCTCCAGAGTCTCTAAGGAGAGGACGGGTCCGAGGGTTGAGGTCATGTAGCACTTACGGGCCTGCTCCTGATTTCCCCTAACTTCCTCGACCCCGGACCGGGTGGGAAACTTCATCTTAAGATGGTATGCTGAGGGGACAGCTTCCAGTGCTGCGAGGCCAGGCCAACCCAAAATGACGTTGTAGGTGGCGGGAACATCCACCACCATGAAGTCCATTGGCTCTGTTCGGGTGGTAGGAGTTTGATCGGCAGTTACATCGAGGGTAATCCCCCCTTCAATTGTTACCGAAACCCCCGTGAACCCATGGAGAGTATAACCGGCGGGCTTGAGCCTGTCTCTGGAGAGCTTTAGGCCTTTAAAAGCGGAGCGGAAGAGGATGTTGACGGAGCTGCCGTTGTCTACTAAGATCCTCTCCACTTTGAAATTCGCCATGTGGAGGCTAATGACGAGGGCGTCACAATGTGGGATACGAACTCCCTCGAGATCTTCGTCGGAGAAGGTGACTGGCACTCCGAGGCCTTTGGGAGGAGGGGTGGTCCGGACTGAGTTGACTTCCCTGATAAATGCTTTTTGAGAGGAGTTCGAGGAGCCCCCCATTGGACCCCCATGGATGAGGTGGAGGACTCGCTCTTCCTCAAAGTCTGGCGTCTCTTCTCGTTACGGACGCTTGTTAGCCCCCCGAGGTGGGGGAAGAAGTTCGGCTCGGTCCTTTCTTACAAACTTCGTTAGTTGCCCCCTCTGGATAAGGGCTTCGATCTCGTTTCTCAGAGCACGGCAGTCGTTGGTGTCATGCTCATGGTCCCGGTGATAGCGGCACCATTTCTCTCTATCTCTTCTCTTGGCGGGGGTGTTCATCTTTGGAGCTGGAGGCAAGACCCCTTCTTTTTCGACTTCCATGAAGATGGTGGAGATGTTGTGGTGAGGGGAGTGAACTTCTTAAATCTAGGGGGAGGTCGGCGCTGGCCGGCATTATCCTTCTGGAGCTTCTTGGCTCCTTCTTCTTCCGCTCCTTTTCTCTTAGACCCGGAGGTAGACCCCTCCCAGTTGGGTTGTTGCTCGGCCTCTTCGGCCCGGATATACTTTTCAGTGCGAAGGAGAAGGTCGGAAAAGTCATGTGGTGGTTTCTTGGCGAGGGAGGAGCGGAGGTTGGAATTGAGGACATTGGATTGAAATGCTACCGTAGCGACCGACTGGTCGAGGGATGCTATGGATCTGGCCTCGGCCGTGAACCTCTTCACGTAGTCTCTCAATTTTTCCCCCTTCTTCTGGTGGAGGTGCAATAGGGAGATGCTCGTCTTCTTGGCCCTTCAGCTGCTTACGAAATGTGTGACGAAGAGGGTTTCGAACTGTTCGAAAGAGAATATCGAGGAGGGGGCGAGACGAGAATACCACTCTCGGACCGGTCCTTTGAGAGTTGCGGGGAAGGTTTTGCAGAGGAGGGCATCGGAAGCTTGATGTAGGAGCATTAGGGTCTTAAAACTTTTAATGTGATCAACTGGATCGGTTTCCCCGGTGTAAGTCTCAAATTGAGGAGGTTTGAAGCCGAACGGGACAGGTGCATCCACTATGGTTCGGGAGAAAGGGGGTCGGCTAGGACGTAGGGTCCTCCCCCTGAGCTCTTCTTCTCAGTTTATCTGACCCAGGCGTCTCTCTACTTCATGAAGACGGCGGTTCATGGTGTCATCTCTCCGACGGTAATCTGCCGAGCCACGAGACTCGTCTTCGTATGAGGGGGAACGAGGGCTGCGGCGATGGTAACTTCGGGAGCGGCGAGGACTTGGGGTACGCCGGGAGTTCCTAGGAGCAGGGTGAGGAGACGGGGACTGTCGGTGAGGGCTTCGGACTGGAGAAGGGGACGGCACCTTCGGCCCATTAGGATTTTGACGAAGGTTGAGAGCCTGCAGGACGGTCGCTTGGAACTGCTGGAACTCGGCACGGGTGATTGGTGCCTCATTGTTCCTGGGCTGTTGCCGACCTGTGGGAGAGTGCCTTCTTCGGTAATGATCGGGGGACTCCTTCCTCCCCCTGCGGACGGGCGACCTGTGATACCGGTGGCGAGGAGACCGCTCGCCCGGATAGTGTTGGCGGGAGGCTCCCTCTCGGGCCCGTTTTTCTTCCAGGTGGCGGCGGAGATCATCCTCCTTTTGGCGGTTAGTGGCTGTATTGTGGAGACCAGAGGCTCGGGGGTGATGGGAGGCCAGGGAGTCAGTGGAGGCGTTGCGGATGGAGACCTGTTCTTGATGAAGGGGTTGTTTCTGAGGGTTAGGACCCTTTGGATCAGGAGGGGGAAGGTTCTGTTGGAGCGGGTCTTCTGCCGTAGGAGGAAGCTGCGCTTGTTGTTGAGCAGGATTGTTGGGAACTTCTTGCTGGTCAGGGTTAGGTGCCCGGTTGGACCCCCTCGACCTGACTTTTCGAGGTGGCATGGCTGGAGAAAACCTGTTTTTCGGGGAAGAGGAGAGGTTCCTATTCGTTAGTTTCCCACAGACGGTGCCAATCTGTTGCCGCTAAATTTGGTGTGGGGGCAAACAGATGAATTTGTGGATTCTTAGGGAAACTGAATAGTAAACCTGTATACCTGTTCCTTGGGGCTTCGATCGTCGCTCCCACCGTACACCTGCAAAAAGTGCGAGACACCGGGGTTGTTCCCGGCGACGCACCCTCCGACGCTCAAGTCAGTAATCTAGGAAGACTATGAATGAGCGCAAAAACTGGTGAAAGATTGATTACCTCTTAATGGAGATGGATGGGGGGTATTTATAGGCATCTCAGGGAACAGATTAGGGATGTAATCCCCGTGATCTGATAGGGAATATTCTCCTTGTAAACAGATTAGGAATGTAATCTGATAAGGTATATTCCCCGTAATCAGATAAGGAATTTAATCCCCAAATCCCAGTGAAAAGATAGATGTACATCAGGGCCGTTGATCGTGATCAATCAGGGACCTTGATTCTATCTTGTTGGAATGGGTGCGCAGCGGGTTAAAACCCGCACCCTCTTGTTGGTGGATCCATTCATGGGTTATTGGGTCTTAGGAGGGAAGACCCAATATCCATTTTGGTCCTTTTTGTAGGCGAAATTACCGTTTTACCCCCAGGTCTCAAGATTCGTGCACGATTTGGACGGTTCCGATTAACCCCCATTTTTTAGCCATATCAGTATCAAATTTTAACAAAGGAAAGGAGAATTTAAATGAAGTTATCCAAAATCAAGTTCAATCTAATAAAAGATTTAGACTTGGTTTTCAAAAGACTCTTGAAAAACATCATTTTTCTAAGAATATTAGCAGTAATAAGACTGATTCTATTTCGAGTGTGAAGAACAAATTATATGTGTTTTTTGAGAACCAAAAACTATTGTTTTTCATGAAAATAGTAATTCTGTAGTTCAGACTAGTCGACTGAATCCTATTGGTAGTCGTCTGTCTAGAGGTTTGGAGTCTTATTCAAAGAGATGAAAACCTCAGATAAGTCGACCTATTTCACCTCCCAGTCGACTGACTTCTCATAACAGTCGACTGAAAGGTACAATAAAGTTGACTGGACAGACAAAAAACATTTGGATTCCAGTCAACCTGAGTCTAAACGATAGAATTACTTATATAAATTCTTATGTTCTTAATGTATGTAATTCTGTAAATTATATTTCTGTTTTTGGTGGTAAATCAAACTCACTTTGGGTTTGGTTTCCCAAAAACTAATCCCTTTCGGACCCAATGAAAAGGGTACCATATTCACAATGCTTATTTTATAGGTACTTAAAAGAGAACGTTGGATACTTGACAGCGGATGCTCCAAGCATATGACTAGTCATGCTAATCTTGTTTTTTCCATACAAGAGATAAATGGAGGAATAGTCACATTCGGTGATAAAAACAAAGGGAAGGTTATTGGAATAGGCATGGTCGGTAAGAACACTACCCCTACTATAGAAGAAGTATTTCTAGTTAGTGGATTAAAGCATAATCTGTTAAGTATTAGCCAACTTTGTGATAAGGGATATAAAATTGTTTTTGAAAAAGATGCATGTTTAATATATGATTCATTTATGCAAAATGTTATTTTTCAAGGTTTTAGGAAAACAACATTTATGAGTTATGCTTAAAAACAAATGAATTTTCTAATGATTTTTGCTTAGTATCTTCTAACAATGATTCTTGGCTTTGGCATAAGAGATTTGGCCATGTAAATATGAAAAATATTGCTAAATTGTCTAAATACAACCTAGTTAAAGGGCTGCCAAGACTATCTTTTAAGAAAGATAAGTTATGTGATTCATGTCAACGAGGAAATCAAGTCAAATCTACTTTTCAGACAAAAGAAATGATTTATACTAATAGGCCTCTCGAATTAATCTATATGGATTTATTTGGTTCTTCTAGAGTCGCTTCTTTAAATAAAAGTAGATATGTATTTGTTTTAGTAGATGGTTTTTCAAGATTTACATGAGTTTTCTTTTTGAAACATAAATATGATGCCTTTGAAGAATTTGCAAATTTCTGCACACAAATTCAAAATCAAAAATCTCTAACCATAGTCACTATTAGAAGTGATCATGGAGGAGAATTTGAGAATGAAACGTTTTTAGAATATTGCAACAAGAATGGTATAACACATTCATTTGCATTTTCTAGAGCTTCACCACAAAATAGAGTGGTCGAAAGAAAGAATAGGACATTGCAAGAGTGTGCATGTACTACTTGTTGAGAGCAATTTGCCTAAGTACTCTGTAACGCCCCGATTTCCATATACTGGGAAAACGAGACACGAGCCAGAACTTTTCTTCAATTAGTCACAATACAGTCCTACCAAGGTAGTATGCTTATGGTGTCTATGTCCCACTAATGCAGTCCGCTCGTGGTGTCTATGTTTGCCACTACAACCCGGCTAACCGGACCTCACTCAAAAACCAGACGAACCCTCGGGGTTTCCGCCAACAGGAGAGCCCCCTACCGCCCCCTAGCCAGACCGTAGTCCATGGCCTATTCGTATCCCCGGCATAGGACCCGACGGAGTTTCGGGATCCATCCCTAGCTCCGCCCGCCTTATCATGGCACTTCAGGAATTAACAGTGTGAGATACGCAATCCGTGCTCCCAACTCGTGGGAAGCCACCGTACGTATCTCTTTGACGGGAAGGTACAACCCAATAACACCACCTAAGGCCTGCCCCAAGGGACAAGTTGGTCGTAAGGCGCCCCCTACAATCAACTCCTCTCTTTCCGGCAAAGGGTCTAAGTAAATGATCTTTATAAGTTACTACCATAATGATGTCCCTGACCCGAACAATCCTAGGGATGACAATATTATAAACTCAACATGCTAGGCCTTAAATTAGACTTCGCAAGATAACTCTACTAGGCTGCTCAACCTAGACTTACTAGAACCCCTCAGGATCTGGTTCTTGGCCCATCGATCCAAGACCCCGGCCATGCGAACATACATGCATGCCATTACCCTGAACTTGGATTCCGTCTATACTCCGGTCCTCGATCAACCTATACCGGTTAAGATCCGACGGTACACAAGGAGTGACTCCTCCACAGTTCCTTAGGGGTAAGAAAACATATGTCTTGATGGTCGATAGCCCCTAGGGTAATAATATCACCCTAGATGAGCCCAACAAACTGTGTACTAGCTAATAAGCTATATACGGGTAAACTAACCTCATACGAGCCAATAAGCTACGTATGAACCAACCACTCCCTACGAACCAAGCGGGCCTCGTATGAGATAATAACGTACATACCGGCCAAATAAGCCGCGTATGAGACCAACAGCTATGCACGGGCCGGTCGAGCCAAGTACGAGTACAACCATATGCAAACAACCATACAGGTAATCAAATCTAGAAGCAACCAGACGTGCTTATTAGCAACTTGATCTTCTATTATTAGAAACAACAGAAGATTCTAGTAATAGTCTATGGCAGGCATTCTACCAATGAGAAAGCCCGGAAGCGACATAACAACTTTTATCGAACAACCTATTACTAGTGATCTATCCTACCCTTATTACCTATAAGGATGAGGAATGCCCCCATGATAGGATCCAATTCCATTTTGAACCTCACACACTAGAACTCATGGTTTCCTTTCCAAACGAACTAGAAATACATGCAACGAGATTCTTGGTTTCTCTTTTAAGTTAGAATCACCTAGGAGCTAGATGCGTGGGTTCATAGTTCCTTTTCAATCTTTCATTACCATATACAATCAAACATGGTTCTTTAACTAGAAGGCTACAATACCCTATTCAAGCATACATGGTTCTAGCTAGGTAATCTCTACCACGGGATTCCTTCTAGGGATTAACTAGAGATACTTCTCCATACAATATTGCTACTACCATACAATTGGTCCCTTACTAACGCTACAAGCATGACCTACTAGTCCTTTACTACGCCACAACCACGACATGGATACAACTTAAGTAGAAGCTACCACAAGTTAAGGCACGAATAGCTACTAGATTTAAACATGGATGTCTCCTACTACTTTAAGCATGGTTAATTGCTACAACTTAGCATGAGTACTAATAATTTCGCATGGTATACAACCTTATCCATTCCTACAATAATCCTAGGCATGGTAGGTAATTCAACATCAATCCTACACGTCCCTAAGCATGGTATATGACATATCATGAATCTACAACCTCCCTAAGCATGGTATTCAACTTCAACATTTATCTACAACAATATAAGCATGTATATGCACTTAGCATCAATCTACAATATTCCTAAGCATGGTAGATTAATTCAACATTAATCCTACAACAATATAAGCATGTATAAGTACTTAGCATCAATCTAAAACATTCTTAAGCACGGTAGATTAATTCAACATTAATCCTACAACAATATAAGCATGGTATATAATATTAACATTAATCCTACACATTCCTAAGCATGGTATTCAACTCCAATATTTATCTACAACAAGCTAAGCATGGTAGGTAATTTTAACATTAATCCTACACATTCCTAAGCATGGTATTCAACTCCAATATTTTTCTACAACAAGCTAAGCATGGTAGGTAATTTTAACATTAATCCTACACATTCCTAAGCATGGTATTCAACTACAATATTTATCTACAACAAGCTAAGTATGGTAGGTAATTTTAACATTAATCCTACACATTCCTAAGCATAGTATTCACTTTAAGCATGGATCTTTTATCAATACTTAAGCATGGAGGTACAATCTTTCTACAAGAATATAAACACAACATAAACATCCACTACAATTTTAGTTAACCACAACATCCCCTGCAATTTCATTTAAACATAACATCTACTAAAACTTCATTTAGACATAAACATTTATTACAACTTTTATAAAACATCTACTAATGCTACTTTATGTAACATAACATCTACTATAACTAGTTTATTTTAAACATAAGCATCTACTACATCTTTACAACAATATAACCATCTACTACTACTTCGTAAGCATCTATTTCTTATTTATTACTAGCCAAACATAAAAGAGATCTTTTTAATCATTCTAACTTAGATTAGTCTCTTTTCTTTTTCATACTAGAATTAGCATCTAAAATTGTAATATCCCGGACGGATATTACCTCGTATAAATTACTATTTTATTATTATTTTATTAATATTTTTTTAATTTCAAAATCAAATTATTTTGGTGATTTTCGTCGGTCCGTTCACAAACATTGTCTGCGCGCATATATCGGTCGGTGTACATCCGAAGTATATCAAATTGGTAGCGCGATTCTCCGAATTGATAATAAAACTTATTTTTATTATTATTTTCAAATTAAACTATCTTATGAGAATTATATAAGGAATTTTGGTATACACATACATATACATATACATACGATTGTATGGTACTTAGTACATTATACAAAATATGTAGTATGTACTCTTGGACAATGTACTCATCCTTGTCATGACAACCTAATTAGATGATTAGTGTTTTATTTAAGTGGCTAAACTAGGGTTTGTATGCATGAGAAGATTAAAGTAAAGATCCCTTATAGAAACCTTATCTTTCTACCATGCTTCCATCTCATTTCTAGGCCAAACCCTACACCTCACCCCTACCCTGCTACAAGCATGGCCGGTTTGCTCCTTCTTGGGGGGTTTTGTGCATAATGTTGAGTGCACTTTTGAACTCTCCACCATTCTCTCCACCTATAAATATCCCCTCCTTCTCCACTTGTCTCATTTTTACAAAATAAAAAGAAAAGAAAGGAAAAGAAAGAGAGAACCTCATTCTAACTTGAGAGTTTTTCTTGTAGGTTTTTCCTAGAAGTTCTAAGAGCTTAGGGGAAGGAGAAGTTTTAGCTAGCTAGTCCTTCCTACAAGTAGAACAAGGTGGGGGTTTCTCTTTTGGTTGTTTGGTTGTTTGGTTGTTTGTATTGTTGTTTTGATGTTCTTCTTCTTCTTACCTTCCTAGTTTTGTCTCTTTTTTGTTTTGGGGGTGTTTTTCTTGTGATGTGATTATGTGTTGTTTGTTGTATATGTTATAGCTTAAAAAGAGAAAGAGATAAGTAGTAGTAAAAGAACATAAAGGTTGAATCTTGAAGTGGAAATTGTTGTTTTAATGTTATGAATTGGACTAAAATGACATAAGGCATATGGACTTGTACATACAACCATTTGGGGTTGTAGGACTTGATGTGAACTCATGCACAAAGCATATGAACCTTTTATACAACTATTTTTGGTTGTAGGACATGTATTGAACTTGGACTAAAAAGATAGCATATGTTGGTTGAACTAAAATAGAAGGTTCTTAATTTATTTCGTTGTTATTTGTTCTCTTTTATAGTCTTAAGAAAGAAAGAAACCCTTGTGGATGTTAATTCTATTAATGGAAAATAAACTATCTAAATCACTAGTTGTAGAATGGTCAAAAAGATCTCTTTTTATGTTCAACTAGTGTTAATAAGAAATAAATACTAATGAAGATTTGGTAGAAATGTTAGTAGATGTTCATATTAAAATAAAGTAGTAGTAGTAGTAGTAGATAATTAAAAGAAGTAGTTGTAGATGTTTTATGTTCATATTAGAATAAAGTAGTAGTAGTAGTAGTAGATAATTAAAAGAAGTAGTTGTAGATGTTTTGTGTTCATATTAAAATAAAGTAGTAGTAGTAGTAGTAGTAGATAATTAAAAGAAGTAGTTGTAGATGTTTTGTGTTCATATTAAAATAAAGTAGTAGTAGTAGTAGTAGATAATTAAAAGAAGTAGTTGTAGATGTTTTATGTTCATATTAGAATAAAGTAGTAGTAGTAGTAGTAGATAATTAAAAGAAGTAGTTGTAGATGTTTTATGTTCATATTAAAATAAAGTAGTAGTAGTAGTAGAGGATTAAAAGAAGTAGTTGTAGATGCTTTATGTTATGTTCATGGTTAAAATAAAGTAGTAGTAGTAGTAGATGATTAAAAGAAGTAGTTGTAGATGCTTTATGTTATGTTCATGGTTAAAATAAAGTAGTAGTAGTAGTAAAATGTTGTATGATTCATGCTAAAATTATCTATCATGTTTAGGAATGATATACATGTTGTAGGATTCATGCTAAAATTATCTATCATGTTTAGGAATGACATACATGCTTAGAATGTTGTAGGATTAATGCTAAAATCATCTATCATGTTTAGGAATGATATACATATTGTAGGATTAATGTTAAAATCATCTATCATGTTTAGGAATGATATACATGTTGTAGGATTCATGCCAAAATTATCTATCATGTTTAGGAATGACATACATACTTAGAATGTTGTAGGATTAATGCTAAAATCATCTATCATGTTTAGGAATGATATACATGTTGTAGGATTAATGTTAAAATCATCTATCATGTTTAGGAATGATATACATGTTGTAGGATTCATGCCAAAATTATCTATCATGTTTAGGAATGATATACCATGCTAGATTAGTTTATCCATGCTTAGATAGTTGTAGGAAAGCGGTATATCATGCTAGATTGATTTATCCATGCTTACATGCTTATAGGAAAGTTGTATACCATGCTAGATTAATTTACCTACACTTGGATGTTGTAGGAAGGTTGTATACCATGCTAGATTAAATTATCTATGTTTAGATAGTTGTAGGAAAGTGGATATCATACTAGATTAATTTATCCATGCTTACATGCTAGTAGGAAAGTTGTATACCATGCTAGATTAAATTATCTATGTTTAGATAGTTGTTGGAAAGTGGATATCATACTAGATTAATTTATCAATGCTTACATGCTAGTAGGAAAGTTGTATACCATGCTAGATTAAATTATCTATGTTTAAATAGTTGTAGGAAAGTGGATATCATACTAGATTAATTTATCCATGCTTACATGCTAGTAGGAAAGTTGTATACCATGCTAGATTAATTTATCTATGCTTAGATAGTTGTAGAAAAGTGGTATATCATGCTAGATTAATTTATCCATGCTTACATGCTTATAGGAAAGTTGTATACCATGCTAGATTAATTTATCTATGTTTAGATAGTTGTAGGAAAGTGGTATATCATGCTAGATTAATTTATCCATGCTTACATACTTATAGGAAAGTTATATACCATGCTAGATCAAATAAATATTCATGCTTACATGATATCCATGCTTAGATAAGTATATGTTCATGCTATGTTAGTAAATGATCATGCTTAATCATTATTCATGCTAAGTTAGTAGATGTCATGCTAATTATTGTCTATGTTAAGTTAGTAGATGACCATGCTAATGATTGTTTATGTTAAGTTAGTAGATGACCATGCTAATGATTGTTCATGCTAAGTTAGTAGATGATCACGCTTAATCATTATTCATGCTAAGTTAGTAGATGTCATACTTAATTGTTGTTCATGCTAAGTTAGTAGATGTCATACTTAATTGTTGTTCATGCTAAGTTAGTAGATGATCATGCTTAGATGATATCCATGCTTAGGTTGTGATGATTAATCACGTTAAGTAATGAAGATCCATGTTTAAGGTGGTAGTAGAGATAGATACTCTAAGTAGTAAGTATTCACGCTCAAGTTGTATCTTATGCCTGATTATAGTAAACTTCATGTTTAGACCATAGTGATTATTCATGCTTAAGCTTGATGTAAGCACATGCTTAAATCATATTCGCACTTAGGAGTATTGTGGTGAGTGGTTATGTTATGTACCATAATTAGATTGTCGCAGGTAGATGCTTGCAATTGTATGCCATGCTTAAAGTGCTATAGGTTAAGCAATAAGGAAAGAATCATGTCATAATTGTAATGACAACTACCTTGTTGTAGTTAATGTTAGTAGGGAGCCCATACATGCTTGAAGAAGTACATTGTAGCATCCTAGTGGAATATTGAACGAACGTAGGTTCTATGTTGTTCTAGTTCGTTTTGAAAGGAAACCGTGAGTTCTAGTGTGAGAGGTTCAAATTAGAGTTAGACCCTACCATGGGGAAATTCCTCATCCGTAGGAGTAATAAGGATTGGGAGGACCACTAGTAATAGTTAGTTGATAAAGGTTGCTATGTCGCCTTCGGTTTTTCATTGGGTAGAATACCGATCATAGACTATTAGTAGATTCTTCTGTTGCTTCTAATAATAGAAGATCAAGTTTGCTAGTAAGCACGTTTGGTTGCTTCTAGGTTGATTACCTGTATGGTTGTTTGCATATGGTTGTGCTCGTACGTAGCTCGACTGGCTCGTATGTAGCTGTGGGTCTCATACGAAGTGATTTAGCTCGTATGTAGGTTGTTGTCTCGTACGTGGCTCGACTGGCCCGTATGTAGCTGTGGGTCTCATACGTAGTTTATTTGGCTCGTATGTAGGTTGTTGTCTCGTACGCGGCTCGACTAGCCCGTGCGTAGCTGTTGGTCTCATACGCGACTTATTTGGCTGGTATGTACGTTCTTATCTCCTACGAGGCCCGCCTGGCTCGTAGGTAGCTATTGTATCATACGTAGCTTATTGGCTCGTATGTGGTTAGTTACCGTGTGTAGCTTATTAGCTAGTACACAGTTGTTGTACTCATCTAGGGTAATATTACTACCCTAGGGCTATCGACCATCAGGACATGCGGTTTCTTACCCTAAGGAACTGTGGAGGAGTCACTCCTCGGGTACCATTGGATCTTAACCTGTGTAGGTTGATCGAGGACCGGAGTATAGACGGAATCCAAGTTCAGGGTAGTGGCATGCATATATATGCGCATTACTGAGGTCTTGGATCGATAAGCCACGAACCGGATCCTGAAGGGTTCTGGTAAGTCTAGGTTGAGCAGCCTAGTAGAGTTGTCTTGCGAAGTCTAAATTAAGGCCTAGCATGTTATGTTTATAATATCATCGTCCCTAGGATCGTCGAGTCAGGGACATTATTAGGGTAGTGACTTATAAAGATCATTACTTAAACCCTTTTGCCGAGAGAGAGGAGTCGATTGTAGGGGGCCCCTTATAACTAACTCGTCCCTTGAGGCAGATCATAGGTGGTGTATTGGGTTGCGCCTTCCTGTCAAAGGGATACATACAGTGCCGTCTCACAAGATGGGAGCACGGGTTGCGTATCTCGCGCTGTTAATTTCTGAAGTACCGTGGCTTGGGGTGCCACATGATGCATTGGGCAGTCCTGCGCTTGCGAGACCCCAGGGGTGTCATAGGGTAGGCTTTGCGCTACCCTGCGCTTGCGAGACCCTATGATTTGGATTTTGAAATGACGCCCGATACATTGGGTTCGTCTAGTTTTGAGTGAGGTCGGGTTAGCCGGGTAGCAGTGGCGAACATAGACACCACTGGCGGACTGCATTAGTGGGACATGACCACGTCTGCAACCTCATCAGTCACGTGTAGGTGTCAGGAACATGTTGTGTACAATTAGAATTCATAACGCTGGTTCAAATTCCTATATATGGAGAAACGGCTTGAGATGGGGTCGCATGTAGTATGGGCTGCATGTTGCTTCGGAGACTCGCTGACATTAGAATAAGAAGCATCCTAGTTCTAGTTAAATATCGCATTAGAGTCTAGTCATAGCACTCACGAACACTTAAACTACACCAACACCATTGCCATGTTTTGTATGTTGTTTGGGAGATTCGCTGCTTTGATATCAGCCTTTAAGCGTCAGTGAATACTGACGTCCCCACTTCCATAGGTACCGGATCGCCGAAGTACAATGGCGAGATTCAGGAGGACTCAAGGCAAGGAAAGCAAAGAGTCAATGTCGTATTTAGTTCCGCTATAAAATGTGTGTTGATCATCTATTAGTTGGAAAGTACTCTGATGTAAGATGTTGAAGGTTGTAATACTGGAAAATGTAAAGGTAATATTGTAACTCTATTGTAAGGTATTGCAGTTGTATAATATTCAGACTTGTAACACATTGAGTGTTGAATAAAAAGTTTTTAATTCTCCTGTTTTTCTGTGTATTGTGACTAATTGAAGAAAAGGTCTTGGCTCGTGTCTCGGGTTTCCCAGTATTGGAAATCGGGGTGCTACAAAAATGGTTTCTTTTTACTTAAGATTAATAAAAGGAAATAACAACAATAAAATAAAGTAAAGAGTCCTCCATTTTGGTTCAACCAAACATATGCATTCTTTTTAGTCCAAAGTTCATGTGTATGTTCTACAACCCCAAAATGGTGTATGCACCAAGTCATATGCTTATGTATGAGTCCACATTCAAGTCCTACAACCCAAAATGGTTGTATACAAGGTCCATATGCATATGTTCATTTTAGTCCAATCTATAACGCAAGAACAACAACTACAACCATAAAGATTCAATCTTTTTGTTCTTTACTACTGCTTATCACATTTCTTTTTCCCATACAAAAGCTACAACTTATACCACAAAACAACACACAACAACATCTCAAGAAGGCACCCGAAACAAAAGGAAACAAAACAAGGAGGATGAGAAGAAGAAGGACTAAAAACAACAACTCAAACAAAAGGAAAACACAAGTGGAGAAACCCCCACCTTTCTTTCTCTTGATGGAAGGACTTGCTAGCTATTCTTCTCTTTCCCCTAAGCTCATATGAAAGCTTCTAAAACCTACAAGAGAAAACTCTCAAGTTAAAGGTGGGTTCTCTCTTTCTTTTCCTTTCCTCCTTTTGTTTTGTAAAAAGTGAGATAAGTGGAGAAGGAAGGGGTATTTATAGGAGAGGAGAGGAGGGGGAGAGTGCAAAATTGCACACACAAAATGCAAAAACCTCCTTCCTTGAATCAAGGCCGGTTGTAACCTAGGGGAGGTGGGAATGAGGTGGAGGTATGGTGTTATGGTGAGGTGGAGGTATGGTGCAAGCTTCTAGAAGAAATCTCCTAGTTCTCTTATGCACACGAAACCCTATCTTAAGCCTCCTAATCCCAAACTTAGCCATTTGTCATGGTAAAGGGAAGTACTTTATCCCAAAATAACCACCACATAATTTGTACAATGTACTAATTTTCTACAACACACATATGTATGCATATACGTGTATACCGAAAATCTTCGCATAATCTGTATAAAGTAATTTAATTTAAGAAATAATAGTAAAATAATAATAAAATAAATTTATACAATGTAATATCCGTCCGAGATATTACAATACTCCCTCCTTAGAATCGTTCTGTCCTCAGAACGACGCTAGGGAAGCAACAATGTTAATGAGCAGAAGATACCTTCCCCTGATCATCTCAAATTCCTCGAGAACAACTTCGACAACTGACTCTCAAGTGCTCAGCACTGGCTCACGTGCCTCAAGTGCTCAACGCATCCTTCCATCCCGGAGATTAATCCCTTCCTACAGAACGTCCTGGGGCCTATTTCATCCCGCGTTACGGAATACCGGGAAATATCTCGCTCCACGGATTATTCTGGAGCCTCTCTTATCATTAATTTCTCCCGTGGGTATTACTCTTGTCCTCGGAATACTGGAGATCAATCCCACTCCACAGATCATTCTGGGGCCTATTTCATCCCTCGTCTGGAATACTGGGAATATCTCACTCCTTGGATCATCCTGGAGCCCATACTCATCCTTGAATTTCCTTTTTGGGTATTACTCTCGTCCTCGGAATACTGGAGATCAATCCCACTCCACAGATCATTCTGGGGCCTATTTCATCCCTCGTCCGGAAACTGGGGAATATCTCACTCCTTGGATCATTCTGGAGCCAATGTCCCACTAGCCTGCCGTGAATGTTGCTCTTGTCCCTGGAATACTGGAGACCAATCCCGCTCCACAGAACATTCTGGGGTCTATTTCATCCCACGTCTGGAATACTGGGGAATATCTCGCTCCATGGATCATTCTGAAGCCAACATCACACAATCTTTATCTATGAGTGTCGCTCTCGTCCCTGGAATACTGGAGACCAATTCCTACTCTACAGAACATTCTGGAGCCTATTTCATCCCTCGTCTGGAATACTGAGGAATGTCTCACTCCATGGATCATTCTAGAGCCAACCTTTTTCTCCTCAGACAAGATCTCCGCATTCCTCCCAACTCCTGGTCGCTGCTCTTGGGGGTCGGGACCACTCCCTCCTTATAAAAGAGCGAAGTATAACCACGGAGAAGTCAAAAATTCCAACTTCATGCCCTCTCAAAATGCATACATGACAAGAGATGAACAAATGCCAAAATTTTCCATGTATTATAAAAGTCACCGTACCTTGATACAGAACATATTACATGTTCGTCATCCATAGCTTGCAAAAATGCAACAAATAAAACATCTTACTATTTCTGGACCATGATAGCCCTTACTATTACATACTTCCTTCCAGTTATGCTGAAGTTCATCCCCGACGAACAGGCTTCCTTCCTTTATCGACCATCTTCCGTATCTGGTCATTGTGGTTCCCTTGCAGTTGTGGACAATTTAATTTCTTGTGCCCGACTTCTCCGCAATTGTAGCAAGTACTTGTCCGGGCTCTCTTTGGGCATTGACTCTTGAAGTGACCTGATTCTTTACAAAAGTAACACACCATCGTCTGGTTAGTCCCCTTGCTGGTGTTAAGCTTTCTGGGCTTGTGAGTTGAGTCCTGCTTATCTTGGTCATTGGTGAGAATATGCTTCTTCCTCTTTTCCCCCGTCTCCACCTTGTTTTGATTTTGCTGGTTTTGGTTCATGTCTAATTCTGTTATCACCGCACGGCGGACCAATTTCTTGAACCTTCGAATGCAAAAAGGTACTATCCTCGTTCTGAGTGCCTGTCTGAGCCCTTGCTCGAATCTCTTGGCCTTCTTGACCTCATCTTCTATCATTTCTGGGGCATACCGGGATAGTTGCGTAAACTTGGTCTCGTACTCACGAACTGTCAAGCTTCCCTGCTTCAGGTTGAGGTACTCCATAGCCTTGCCTTCCTGCACATCCAATGGAAAGTAGTGCGTCCTGAAATCCTCCAAGAAGCCTTCCCAGGTAATGGGTCCTTCATCCATGCCCCTCTTCACCGACTGCCACCAGACCCCGGCGTCCTTTTCTAGCAGAATGCTTGCCAACCTGACCTTGCTTTCATTTGGTGTCAGCATCACCTCAAACACGATCTCTACTTGACGAATCCAATCGTCAGCCGCTGTCGGGTCTGCCTTTTCCTCAAAAATAGGTGGCCTCATTCTTCGGAACGATTCGACCATCTTAATGGGGTCAGTAGTTGCTGCTCCCTGATAACCTCCGGGTGCTCCCGGGTGCTGCACAGTATTTTTGCTAGCCTCGGCTAGGTCTCCAAGTGCCTGGTAAATACGAGCTAATTCCATCCCTATATCCAGCCCTGTGCCATTTCCTCCACTATCCTCGCCCTCACTCTGGTTGTTCCTACCACTCCTGGTTCCGTGAGACATCTGGTAGAAGACAATAACCATGGGTATCAACCAAGATATAGAAAATTTATAAGACATATGTTGAAAGAAATAACAAAATGAATTTTAATCGCCCACAACTAGCTAACACCCGACTCCTGAAAGGCATCCAAGTTTAATTTTCCTACTGTGTTGGACTGTAAAGTGAAGTCAGCTCTGATACCTCTCTGTAACGCCCCGATTTCCATATACTGAAAAAATGAGACACGAGCCAGGACCTTTTCTTCAATTAGTCACAATACACAGAAAAACAGGAGAATTTAAAACTTTTCATTCAACACCCAATGTATTACAAGTCTGAATATCATACAGCTGCAATACATTACAATAGTGTTACAATAATACCTTTACAATCCCAAGTATTACAACCTTCAACAAATTACATCAGAGTACAAGGAATGAAGAACACCACTTGGTAACTCTCGCTTGAGTACTTTTCAACTAATAGACAATCCACATACATGTTACAGCGGAACTAAACATGACACTGACTCCTCGCTTTTCTTACCTTGAGTCCTCCTGAATCTCACACCTGTACTTCTGTGATCCAGTACCTATTGAAGTAGGGACGTCAGTATTCACTGACGCTTTAAGACTGATAACATAGCAGCGAATCTCCCAAAACAACATACAGAAACATGGCAATTGTGTCGGTGTAGTTTAAGTGTTCATGAGTGCTATGACTAGAATCTAACGCAATATTAACTAGGACTAGGATGCTCCTATTCTAACGTCAGAAAGTCTCCGACGCAACATGTAGCCCATACTACATGCGCCCCATCTCAAGCCGTTTCTCCATATATAGGGATTTGAACCTGCGTTATGAATTCTAATTGTACACAACCTGTTCCCGACAGATACAACGTGACTGATGAGGTTGCAGACGTGGTCAAGTCCTACCAAGGGAGTATACTCATGGTGTCTATGTCCCACTAATGCAGTCCGCTCGTGGTGTCTATGTTTGCCACTACAATCCGGCTAACCAGACCTCACTCAAAAACCAGACGAACCCTTGGGGTTTCCGCCAACAGGAGAGCCCCCTACCGCCCCCTAGCCAGATCGTAGTCCATGGCCTGTTCGTATCTGCGGCATTGGACCCGACGGAGTTTCGGGATCCATCCCTAGCTCCGCCCGCCTTATCATGGCACTTCAGGAATTAACAGTGTGAGATACACAACCCGTGCTCCCAACTCGTGGGAAGCCACCGTACGTATCCCTTTGACGGGAAGGTACAACCCAATAACACCACCTAAGGCCTGCCCCAAGGGATAAGTTGGTCGTAAGGCGCCCCCTACAACCAACTCCTCTCTTTCCGGCAAAGGGTCTAAGTAAATGATCTTTATAAGTTACTACCATAATGATGTCCCTGACCCGAACAATCCTAGGGATGACAATATTATAAACTCAACATGCTAGGCCTTAAATTAGACTTCGCAAGATAACTCTACTAGGCTGCTCAACCTAGACTTACCAGAACCCCTCAGGATCCGGTTCCTGGCCCATTGATCCAAGACCCCGGCCATGCGAACATACATGCATGCCACTACCCTGAACTTGGATTCCGTCTATACTCCGGTCCTCCATCAACCTACACTGGTTAAGATCCGATGGTACACAAGGAGTGACTCCTCCACAGTTCCTTAGGGGTAAGAAAACATATGTCTTGATGGTCGATAGTCCCTAGGGTAATAATATCACCCTAGACGAGCCCAACAAACTGTGTACTAGCTAATAAGCTATATACGGGTAAACTAGCCTCATACGAGCCAATAAGCTACGTATGAACCAACCATTCCCTACGAGCCAGGCGGGCCTCATATGAGATAACAATGTACATACCGGCCAAATAAGCCGCGTATGAGACCAATAGCTATGCACGGGCCGGTCTAGCCATGTACGAGCACAACCATATGCAAAAAAACATAGAGTTAATCAAACCTAGAAGCAACCAGACGTGCTTACTAGCAACTTGATCTTGTATTATTAGAAACAACAGAAGAATCTAGTAATAGTCTATGGCAGGCATTCTACCAATGAGAAAGCCCGGAAGCGACATAACAACTTTTATCGAACAACCTATTACTAGTGATCAATCCAACCCTTATTACCCATAAGGATGAGGAATGTCCCCCATGATAGGATCCAATTCCAATTTGAACCTCAAACACTAGAACTCACGGTTTCCTTTCCAAACAAACTAGAACTACATGCAACGAGATTCTTTGTTTCTCTTTTAAGTTAGAATCACCTAGGAGCTAGATGCATGGGTTCATGGTTCCTTTTCATTCTTTCATTACCATATACAATCAAACATGGTTATTTAACTAGAAGGCTACAATACCCTATTCAAGCATACATGGTTCTAGCTAGGTAATCTCAACCACGGGATTCCTTCTAGGGATTAACTAGAGATACTTCTCCACACAATATTGCTACTACCATACGATTGGTCACTTACTAACGCTACAAGCATGACCTGCTAGTCCTTTACTATGCCACAACCACGACATGGATACAATTTAAGTAGAAGCTACCACAAGTTAAGGCACGAATAGCTACTAGATTTAAGCATGGATGTCTCCTACTACTTTAAGCATGGTTAATTGCTACAACTTAGCATGAGTACAAATAATTTTGCATGGTATACAACCATATCCATTCCTACAATAATCCTAGGCATGGTAGGTAATTCAACATCAATCCTACACGTCCCTAAGCATGGTATATGACATATCATGAATCTATAACCTCCCTAAGCATGGTATTCAACTTCAACATTTATCTACATCAATATAAGCATGTATATGCACTTAGCAACATTCCTAAGCATGGTAGATTAATTCAACATTAATCCTACAACAATATAAGCATGTATAAGTACTTAGAATCAATCTACAACATTCTTAAGCATGGTAGATTAATTCAACATTAATCCTACAACAATATAGGCATGGTATATAATTTTAACATTAATCCTACACATTCCTAAGCGTGGTATTCAACTCCAATATTTATCTACAACAAGCTAAGCATGGTAGGTAATTTTAACATTAATCCTACACATTCCTAAGCATGGCATTCAACTCTAATATTTATCTACAACAAGCTAAGCATGGTAGTTAATTTTAACATTAATCCTACACATTCCTAAGCACGGTATTCAACTCCAAATTTATCTACAACAAGCTAAGTATGGTAGGTAATTTTAACATTAATCCTACACATTCCCAAGCATAGTATTCACTTTAAGCATGGATCTTTTATCAATACTTAAGCATGGAGGTACAATCTTTCTACAAGAATATAAACACAACATAAACATCCACTACAATTTTAGTTAACCACAACATCCCCTACAATTTCATTTAAACATAACATCTACTAAAACTTCATTTAAACATAAACATTTATTACAACTTTTATAAAACATCTACTAATGCTACTTTATTTAACATAACATCTACTATAACTACTTTATTTTAAACATAAGCATCTACTACATCTTTACAACAACATAACCATCTACTACTACTTCATAAGCATCTATTTCTTATTTATTACTAGTCAAACATAAAAGAGATCTTTTTAATCATTCTAACTTAGATTAGTCTCTTTTCTTTTTCATACTAGAATTAGCATCTAAAATGGATTCTTTTTACTTAAGATTAATAAAAGGAAATAACAACTATAAAATAAAGTAAAGAGTCCTCCATTTTGGTTCAACCAAACATATGCATTCTTTTTAGTCCAAAGTTCAAGTCTATGTTCTACAACCCCAAAATGGTGTATGCACCAAGTCATATGCTTATGTATGAGTCCACATTCAAGTCCTACAACCCAAAATGGTTGTATACAAGGTCTATATGCATATGTTTATTTTAGTCCAATCTATAACACAAGAACAACAACTACAACCATAAAGATTCAATCTTTTTGATCTTTACTACTACTTATCACATTTCTTTTTCCCATCCAAAAGCTACAACTTATACCACAAAACAACACACAACAACATCTCAAGAAGGCACCCAAAACAAAAGGAAACAAAACAAGGAGGATGAGAAGAAGAAGGACTAAAAACAACAACTCAAACAAAAGGAAAACACAAGTTGAGAAACCCCCACCTTTCGTTCTCTTGATGGAAGGACTTGCTAGCTATTCTTCTCCTTCCCCTAAGCTCCTATGAAAGCTTCTAAAACCTATAAGAAAAAACTCTCAAGTTAAAGGTGGGTTCTCCTTTTCTTTTCATTTTCTTCTTTTGTTTTGTAAAAAGTGAGACAAGTGGAGAAGGAGGGGGTATTTATAGGAGCGGAGAGGAGGGGGAGAGTGCAAAATTGCACACACAAAATGCAAAGACTTCCTTCCTTGAATCAAGGCCGGTTGTAACCTAGGGGAGGTGGGAATGAGGTGGAGGTATGGTGTTATGGTGAGGTGGAGGTATGGTGCAAGCTTCTAGAAGAAATCTCCTAGTTCTCTTATGCACACGAAACCCTATCTTAAGCCTCCTAATCCCAAACTTAGCCATTTGTCATGGTAAAGGAAAGTATTTTATCCAAAAATACCCACCACATAATTTGTACAATGTACTAATTTGCTACAACACACATATGTATGCATATACGTGTATACCGAAAATTTTCGCATAATCCGTATAAAATAATTTAATTTCAGAAATAATAGTAAAATAATAATAAAATAAATTTATACAATGTAATATCCGTCCGGGATATTACATACTTCTTGGCTGAAGCTGTTTCCACGCCATGTTATGTTTTAAATAGAATATTAATTAGACCTAAGCTTAAGAAAACTTGTTATGAATTATTTTATGAAAGAATTCTTAAAGTATAATATTTTAAAATATTTGGATGTAAGTGTTTCATATTAATCACTAAAGATAATTTAGATAAATTTCATGCTAGATCTAATGAAGGTATCTTTGTTGGATACTCAAATAGGAGTAAGGCATATAGAATTTTTAATAAGTCAACTTTGACTATTGAAGAATCTATGCATGTTTCATTTGATGAATCCTTGCCTTCATCTACTGTTATTAAAGATGATGAAATTGAATCACCACCTTTAAATTACGTTATTAAATCACTAGAACAAACTACCCTAGACAAGTCGACTGATAAGGATCTCAAGTCGACTGATGGACTTGTTAAGTCGACTGATCCTGTCGTGATGACTCAAACTTTACCAAAAACATTTGTTGAAGTTAGAGATCATCCTTATGACTTAATAATTGGTGACATTTCTCGTGGTATTCAAACAAGATCTCATGTTAACATGATTTCTCATATGGCTTTCTTGTCGGATTTTGAACCGAAGAATATATAAGAAGCTTATGAGAATGAATTTTAGATGAATGGCAATTTTAGATGAATGACATGCAAGATGAACTTAACAAATTTATAAGAAATGATGTATGGGATCTAGTTCCACGGCCTCTTGATAATACTATAATTGGTACCAAATGAGTATTTAAGAATAGGCTAAATTTAAAAAAACATCACAATAGTTTGGCGCTGTTTAAAAAAACATCACAAAACTTTGACTTTTTAAAAAAACATCACAATGTTTAACTTTCAGTTAACGGAGTTATCCAACCGTTAACTGGGATAATAGTTATGTGATGTTTTTTTAAACAAATGGAAATTTTTGTGATGTTTTTTTAAACAGAATAATAGTTCTGTGTTGTTTTTTTAAACAAAACAATAGTTTTGTGATGTTTTTTTAAACATTACGTATAACCCAGTTAACGGTTGGATAACTCCGTTAACTGAAAGTTAAACATTGTGATGTTTTTTTAAAAAGTCAAAGTTTTGTGATGTTTTTTTAAACAGCGCCAAACTATTGTGATGTTTTTTTAAATTTAGCCTTAAGAATAAGTTAGATGAATTAGGACAAGCCGTTAGGAACAAGGCTAGTGTAACGCCCCGAATCCCAAATACACTGAATTCGAGATGTTCTACAGGATCTTTCCGCTCCCTTTAGTACAATTTTACAAGGAAATTTAAACTTTTCTCTTTACATCAGAGTTTACATCAATATTACACTTTACATTGCACAGCGGAAGTAAAATTTACAACAATGAAACAAGTATACAACAACATTGAGTAATCTTTAAGCATTTGTTCCTCTTTAATCTTTATCAAGACATTTACCTGCATATAAGACTGTGGGTACGTCAGTTTATTCAACCGACGATCATTATACACGGCCATCCTCTCTATGCCGGAAATAGTATAACTTAATTTTCCATATTTAGCAAACACAAACTTGTCACATTTCAAACTAAAGGGACTACCCTATTGATGTCGTGTTGTGATTGTGCACGTAGTCCTTAATGCAATTATTTATATTAGATGACACTAATGCGCACTTGTTCGGATTCTATGCATCCCATACTACATAGGTCCGAGGGGAAGCCTCTTATTCGTTCTTCATCTTTATAGGGTTCAATCCCTCGCCATGCCTTAATCTACTACTGTAACTACGATAGGTATCTTAGATGATCTATGAGTACAAGATCGTGTACAGAAAATTCTGGAGGAAAATCCCACGTCATGTCACGACGCATCGTGAAGACAGCCTGTAGTAATTCAGCCTCACTTCATGGCACACGATCCTCTTGTAGTCACCAAACACCCCACAAGCGTCACCACCCGGAAGATAATTTTGGAGTAGTGCCCACGCCATGTCTTGACGCATCAAGCAGGCAGCCTGTGGATCACTCTCACACCGCCAATCCGATGACCCTCATACTCGTGTTTTTCTCCTACTTTCATCACGTCTCCACTATGTACTAATCCTTAGTTTTTATTAGAATCATGAACAAAATCAAAGCTCTAGAGTTAGCCTCTCCACTAAACCGGACTTATTCATTCATTCAAACACGACCAATCTTGGTCTTTCATTTCCATTCATTTCATTTCTTTCCAATTGCCAGGGGAGACTTAGCTTCTCTTTTGTTTCAATTCAAATTCACAATTTCCAACATTGAGCGTTACTAGCTCATAAGTTCACTTTTCATAATCATACTAGATTTTCTTTTTCATGTTCATAGCTTTCACATTCATACAACTTTCACAAATTCTAATAAATGATTCACTTCATGTAAATTCACATAAAGACAAATAGAATTTACTGTCATAACCAATAATCAACATGAGATTCATAACCTTTATTATAAACAAATCATAGAATTTCTGATATACCAAAAGTACTCTGAACAGTCGACTTGGAGCTCATCCAGTCGACTTGTTAAGTCAAATAAAGTGCTTCAATAATCGCTCAGAAGAGTCGATTGCTGCACATGGCCAGTCGGTTGTTCTGTAGTTTTCCACATCTAAAAATGTCATCCGCTTAACAGTCGACTATCATTCCAATCAGTAGTCTGTATTGGGTGATTCAACTATACACTATCCATGCTCAGTACAGTCGACTACTACAAGCATTCGGTCAACTGAACAGGTTAAATTCCAAATTAAGGAACCATCTTTCCTTCCGTTCTTCAATTCACAGATTACATTATATTCGTGCCAACATAACATGTAATTTCTTATCTGTTTACTAACATCACAACGTGGTTTCAATTAAATGTAAATTTCACATAACTAGTGTTTCTTTTTTTAAAAGAAATGCTAAGCATGCACTTTTATTTACTCATCATTTACTTGCTGAGATAAATACTAATCTCAATTTAACACACTAGAACATCACATTAAAATACATCGTTTCATGGAACTCTGGACTGTACAAACTTCATTTCAATAAGTCAGTCGACTGTTCACATTACCAGTTCTCTAATCATCACTAGTTCTTTTTCATCCATTCATATTTTCTATATCAATCGTTCTAGCACTTCAGTTTGCATACACATACACAACTAAATCTTTAGTCTTAATAAGGATTGTAATTTAGAAATCATGAGAAAACACCCGCCTCGTACCAGTCGACTTGTCCACCTGACGGTCGACTGTACAGGCCATTTGCAGTCTTTTTACAATGTCATTACTAATAGAACCATATACAATTGCACATCCATATATCAATCAATCAATAGGTCATTTTCCAATTAAATGTGTACCCTTATCAATCATTTTCATGCTTCGTTCATTCAATTCAATCTAGCATGCATTCCTAATTAGAAACATGGAAAATTTACCCACCTTATTGAAGAAGGTACACTAGTGATCTCCTAGACGAATGTCCTTACAACGAAATGCTTCTCCTCCTTGTACAAGCACGCACAAGCCTCCAACCCGAGCACACCAAACCAAAAGCTCCCTCCTTGAATAGCCGGCCTCTCTTTCTTCTTGGTGTTGCAAGAACAAGCCCACACACACTCAATCTTTTAACTCAAAAATACTACTAGATAATGCAACTTAGACTATAGGTTTGGAAAGATTAATAGGCACAAGGATAACTAGCCATGGGGGGGGGGGGGGTATTTGTACTAAAAAATCAAGGGAAATAAATGGCTAGGATCAATTGGTTGGTTGTAGGATGGAGGGCTAGGATGAAAGTAGGAGTTGCAATAACTACCCACATCTAAGTAACCACCACACCATGATCACCACTCAAAATTTGAGTTTCCCTCCAAAAGTTACAACCGGCACAAGAAAGAATGCATTTTGCACGTGTACGTGCAATGCACGTGCATGCCACTAGGCCCAAAAATTGTGCATTAAATTTTGGTGTAAAAATAATATAGTCTTTAAATTGTATTCTACATGACAAATTGTATAAAAATAGTCCATGGGCTTTAGTTTATGGGCCAAAATAGTTATTTTAAAATAAAATAAATGAATTACATTTTGGGCTTTTAAAAGAAAAAGGCTTTTCATCCAATTAAAATAAGGCTTTTGTATAAAATAATTAAAAGCATATATTAAAATATCTTTACTTATCTTGATGAAAATATTAACCAAAATATTGCACGTGCACACTACGTGCAAAATAAATAATTTTTCATTAAATGAAAAATCAGGGTATTACAACACTCCCTCCTTAGAATAGTTCCATCCCCGGAACTACAGTCAAGAGTGAGAAACAAGAAATACAACACTCACAACAAGAACAAAAAGATACAAAGATACAATCAAGCAAAAAGCTCAGGATAGTCTTTCAACATCCTCTCCTCAGACTCCCAAGTAGCCTCTTCAACAAAATGGTTCCTCCAGACTACCTTGACCATCGGTATCGTCTTATTCCTTAAGAACTTTTCTCGACGATCAACAATCTCGACAGGAGACTCGATGTAGTTCAAATCCAACTGCAAACCTTCCGGCACTTCAGGCAAATGATGACTCGGATCTGGCCTATAAACCTCGGGGCTAACTTTCTGCCTTTGCCAAATCGAACCACACCTTTACTGGGTGATATCTTCAGAAAGACGAAGTCACCAACCTCAAACTCAAGGTCCCTTCTCCGATTGTCTGCATAGCTTTTCTGCCTACTCTGAGCTTCTACCAACCTTTTCCTGATCAGAATAATCTTCTCAGAGGTTTGCTACACAAGCTCAGGACCAAACAACTGACGCTCCCCAACTTCATACCAACAAACAGGTGTCCTGCACTTCCTGCCATACAGAGCTTCGTACGGCGCCATCCCGATGCTAGCCTGAAAACTGTTATTGTAGGCAAACTCTACCAAAGGTAAATGCCTTTCCCAACTGCCTCCAAAGTCTAGTATACAACACCGAAGCATATCCTCAAGAATACGGTTGACTCTTTCGGTCTGCCCATCGGTTTGCGGATGAAAAGCAGTGCTGAAGTCTGTCTTGGTACCCAAAGCTGTCTGAAGACTCCTCCAGAAATGCGAAGTAAACCGCACATCTTGATCAGACACAATAGTTGACGGAACACCATGAAGCCGGACGATCTCGCCAACAAACAACTTAGCTAACTTGTCCATCGAAGCAGTGAGTTTCATCGCCAAAAAGTGAGCGGACTTGGTTAGTCGATCGACTATAACCCAAATCGCATCATTGCCTTTAGGACTCTTAGGCAATTCGTGATGAAATCCATACTGATGTTATCCCACTTCCATTCCGGAATAGATAACGGCTGTAATAGACCTCCGGGTCTCTGATTTTCGGCTTTGACTTGCTGACAAACCTCACACTTCGCCACAAATTCAGCCACATCCCGCTTCAAACCTGACCACCAAAAATTCTATTGATGTCTTTGTACATCTTAGTACTCCCAGGATGTACCGACAAAAGAGTAGCATGCGCCTCCTGAAGAATAATCTCTTTCAGGTCCGCCTGATTTGGAACACAAAGTCTATCTCCGAACCACAGCACTCCATCCCTGATTTGAAATCCGGGCAACCTGCCAGCACCAACCTGTCCCTTCGTCTTCAAGATATCAGCATCAACCTCTTGACTTGCAATGATCCTTGCATTCAGTGTAGGCTGAAACCTCAACTGAGCCAAAGACGCTCCCAATCCTTGCAAGACAACTTCAATACCTGCTCGATCCAATTCTTCAATCAGATGCTTCTGAGTTGTAATTAAACTGGCTAAACTGCTCTTGCGACTAAGTGCATCAGCCACAACATTAGCCTTCCCAGGATGATACTTGATCTCAGGTTGCACGTCCTCAAGCACTTCCAACCATCTCCGCTGCCTCAAATTCAGATCCCTCTGCTGATATATATACTTCAAGCTCTTGTGGTCCGTGCACATGTTCAACTTCTCACCGTACATGTAGTGCCTCCATTGCTTCAGGGCAAAGATAATCACAGCCAACTCCAGATCATGAGTCGGGTAATTCTTCTCATGCAGTCGTAGTTGCCTAGACCCATAAGCGATTACTCTTCCTTCTTGCATTAAGACACAACCAAGTCCACGATGTGAAGCATCGCTATAAACATCATACTCAACACCTGCTCTAGGCAAAGCCAAAATAGGTACAGTAGTTAGGTTCTCTTTCAACTCCTGAAAGCTTGCCTCACATTGCTCAGTCCACTTGAAGTTCACATTCTTCTTGGTCAGTCCAGTAAGCGGCACGGCTATCTGAGCATAACCTTGAATGAATCTCCGGTAGTATCCAGTCATTCCAAGGAAACTTCTGACTTCCTTTACTGTAGTAGGCCTTGCCCAATCTTTCACTGCCTCTATCTTCTGAGGGTCAGTTGCCACTCCCTCCTTAGAAAGGATGTGACCTAGGAATGCCACTTCAGATTTCCAGAAATCACACTTGGATAATTTGGCATACAACTCCTGCTCTTCAAGCTTCTTCCAAACTGCTTCTAGATGCTCGGTGTGCTCCTCCTCTAACTTGGAGTACACGAGAATATCGTCGATGAACACCAGGACGAAAGAATCAATGAACGGCCTCAGAACTCTGTTCATTAAATCCATGAAGATCGCGGGTGCATTCGTCACTCCAAATGGCATAACTAAGAATTCGTAATGCCCATGTCGAGTTCTAAATGCAGTTTTGTGCACATCCTCCTATTCCCGGCCTCCCTAAATTCTGTGCTCCTGGGCTTGCACCCACCTGCACACCGAGCCCTCCATCCACACATCCGACCACCACAATCTCCATAGCCGACCACCATATACTACACCAAACATCTCCATACAAGCCCGATCCTTTCCTTGGATTGCCGACACCACCAAAGCACCACCATCAACATCAATCACCCTTGCATCATCTTCTCTTTGTGGTTTCTCAAAGTGGGTGCTTGCCACTTTGATCGTCGTGTCGAATGAGATTGTTCGTGTGGAGTTTTCACTCGTTGTTGCTTGGATTCGCACTTGGTGAGTATTTCGTTCATGGGTTTTGGTTCTAGGACTATTTGCATCGTGTTCATTTCCATACTAAGGTAAGTAACTTGTACTACAATTCATTTGGTTTGATACAAGTCAAAAAGTTCACCTATAGTGTAGTTGGGTCTAGAGACAACCAAAGATTGTGTTTTCCTTGATGGGTTTTGTCACTATTGTGATAATTTGGCCATAGATGACTTATGACACCAATCTTGATAGGTGATAACCTAGGATTTGCCCAAATCTTGATTTTTAATCATGTATGTGATTATTTGTGCGAAATTGTGTTTGGATGAATACTCATGTGAAATAATAGGTGAAGACTTGTTAGTAACCCAAAATCATTATGTTTAGATGCTTGGTAGGTTGTATTTCAAGATTGGATATGATTGGGTCAATATTCTTGAAGTTATGATTTTCTAGATTTGAAGTGTGAAATCTGTATTTACTGGGTGTTCGGTTTGATTGATGTTTTCGTCCCTGCTACAGTCCGAATCTTGATTCCAAAATAAAAGATGAATTTTAGATAATTTTTTCTATTTCAAACCCCACTGGTTTTGCTTGATTTGGATTTCTTATGACTAAGTTATGAACGTTTTGGTACAGAGGTGTCCATCTATTCCAGATTCTGTTTTGGGTTCATTTTGTTAACAAATTATTTTCAAGAACTATTCTATACATATTATCTTGATCTAATATTTTGGTCAGTGTTTCTATATGAAGTTAGGGATTACCCAGATTTTTGATGAATTTTAAAGACAAATTTTATGTGGTATTTCATGCTCATTTCTAAAATCTACTCACGCTGTATTTTGCTCGCTGTTTTGTAAAGAACTATATTTTCACTATGATTCCTTGTACTGTATGAAAATCTTTTATGAAATATGAAAGTTATTAAAACCTATATATTTTCATATCCCTTTGGCGGAATTGAATTTCGATTCAATGGTTGCGAGATATCTTAGTTTTCGTACAACAGTGTTGAGATTTCCAGATTCGTTAAACTATGTTTTCTTGGTACTTTTGTATTTTTGATGGCTGATCTATTCTTACTGGAATATTATGAAATTTATATTTTGATTCTAGACATATAAGTGAATACCCCAGATTTTTTCTGAATTTAATTGTGAGTTTTGATGCTGTTTTTCTGACTGAGAATTCGTTTTCCTGATTTCTGACTGAACATGTTTTCTGACTTCGAACTTGTTTTGAGTTAAGATGTTGTGAAATACTATATGACTTAATTATACTCGTTGGATTCGTGTGGATGTCTAGTTTCTAGATCCTTTGACGGATCTAGGTTTGCATTTCTGTAAAGACCAAAATCGCTGTTTTAGTACTGATTGGTCATGCTGTCCTGTTTAAGAATATTCACTATTTTGCTCGTTTATGTGAATGTATATCACCCATGCTTGTATATTTGTTTTCCTGAACCTAAACCTGATTATACCCTATTAATTTGGTATTATTTCGTACACATTCATGCCTGTTTGATGACCATAATAAAATTAACCAAGCCGGGATTTAAGGGAAAGATCTAGTATTGGAAAATACAGAAACGTGTACTTGGAAGAGGACCTATGTCCTTCCTGCCTGTTACGTGTTCATGACTACATAATTCACGATCCTATTACCTGTACCTGATTGCATGCTTCCCTATAGGAAGATGTACTTGGAAGATAACCACTAGGTTATGCCTGTTTCCTGTACCTGACTGCATACTTTCCTTAGGAAGGTATACTCGGAAGAGAACCACTAGGTTCTACCTGTTCCTGTTTCCTGTACCTAAGTACACTGCCCTATGTACTCCACTATGAAATCTAAAGCGAAATTTTTTGTTGTAGCAACCATGTGATAAAAGTTGGGGCGCATGAAGTGCTACCTAGATAGTAAAAATAACAAGATTTGTCATGACATAACCTGATACCTGTTTAACTGATACCTGTTTACCTGTTACCTGTATACCTATTACCTGATTATCCTGTCACCTGATTACTAGTTACATGTTCACCTATTTTCCTGTTTACCTGATAGCTTGCCACTTGATACTTGTTAACTGTACCTGTTAGTATACCAAACTACTTAGTTCTATTTTTCCTGATTCAGGTTAGATAGTATATTTCTGCTGATACACTTTTACCATGCTAGGCCTGTTACTTAGAATTTTCTAACCGATGTGCTTGTATCCTACATTATCTGTGACCCGCGACTTGCAATTGACGGGTACTTGTTTTCTTCTTTTTTCCTTTTCCTACAAATTTACTAATTGCAGATCAGGATGGTCAGCTGCCAGAAGGTATTGGCGAGATGATGTTTTAGTGCTGGAGTTTCTGCTTTATTATTATTATTAATTGTTGCTTGAACTTGAGTAAAGTGTATTTGGTTTATTTGGATATTATTTGTATTTGGGCGATGTGACCCAGGATATTTGTTTTCTCTAGACTCTGATTTATTTGAGAATATTGTATTTGGTTTCAAGTAAACTTCTGTTGGTAATTTGTTTCTATTTTGCATGTTGGTTGTGCCTTTTGCTTCCGACTCTGATTATTTCTGTGATGTGTTGCAAAGATTCTTGAACAGCTTAAGGATAATGAAAATCATTCGTTGGGTTTTTGTTATGTATCCGTATTTCGTATTCCTTTTTGGGACACGGGGCGTGACATCTAGAATACAACACTGAAGGATATCCTCAAGAACTCGATTGACCCTCTCAATCTGCCCATCAGTCTGAGGATGGAAAGCAGTGCTGAAATCCGTTTTAGTACCGAAAGATGCCCGAAGACTCCTCCATAAATGCGAAGTAAACCGCACATCTCGATCAGAAACAATGGTCAACGGAACACCATGAAGCCTGACGATCTCCCCAACATACAGCTCGGCTAACTTGTCCATAGACGCAGTGAGTTTCATTGCCAAAAATTGAGCTGATTTGGTTAGTCGATCGACTATGAACCAAATCGCATCATTACCTTTCGAACTCTTGGGCAAACCCGTGATGAAATCCTTGCTGATGTTATCCCACTTTCACTCCGGAATGGGTACTTAATCTCAGGACGCATGTCCTCAAGTACTTCTAGCCATCTCCGTTTCCTCAGATTCAGGTCCTTCTGCTGATAGATGTACATCATGCTTTTGTGGTCAGTGTACATGTTTAATTTCTCACCGTACACATAATGCCTCCATTGCTTCAAGACAAAGATAATCGCAGCCAACTCCAAATCATGAGGCGGATAATTCTTCTCAGGTGGTCTTAGTTGCCTAGACCCATAAGCGATTATTTATCCCTCTTGCATCAAGACACACCCAAGTCCACAATGTGAAGTATCGCTGTAAACATCGTACTCAACACCTGAAAGCTTGCCTCGCATCGTTCAGTCCACTTGAGATCTACATCCATCTTGGTCAGACCAGTGAGCAGTACGACTATCTGAGCATAGTCTTGAATAAACCTCCTGTAGTATCCAGTTAACTCAAGGAAACTTCTGATTTCCTTCACTATAGTAGGTGATATGGCTAAAAATAGGATTAAATCGGGACCGTTCACATCGGAGACGAATCTTAAAGCTCAGGGGTAAACGGTAATTTCACCTACCAGCGGGTCCGAAGCGGGTACTGGGTCTCCTTCTTACAGATCCAATAACTCGCGAACGGATCCACTCCAACTGGGTATGGGTCCCGACCCAAGACAAACCCAGATCAGCAGAAGGAAAATCAGGGTTACTGATTTGACCAAATCAACAGGCCTGATTTGCTCTCACCGGGAATTAAGGGATTACATTCCTAATCTGATTATGAGGATTTTATGCCTTATCAGATCACAGGAATCACATTCCTAATCTGATCCCAACGGCGACTATAAATACCTCCTACCCACCACTGTGACCAGGTTAATGACTCTTTCACCTGCTTAAGCTCTTTCTTAATTTCTTCTGGTTACTGACAAGAGCGTCGGAGGGTGCGTCGCCGGGATCAACCCCGGTGTTTCGCACTTTCCTTGCAGGTGTACGGCGGGAGTCAGCAGCCCAACTCAGACGAACGGGTTCGGATCTGCTGTTCAGGTTTTTCCACGAACCCACAAATTCTATCTGTTTACCCCCACACCAGAATCAGCGGTAACAGATTGGCGCCGTCTGTGGGAAACCATACGAATAGCCTCCGCCTCTTCCCCGTCGACTGGCTCTTCTCCAGCCATGCCTCCGAGGAAAATCAGGTCCAGAGGGTCCAACCGTGGGCCCAACCCCGCCGATCAGCAAGAGGTAGTCCCCGTCCAAACCGCTCCGCAGCAGGGACAACCCCCGCTCCGAGTAGAGGACCCTCTTCAACAAGATCAGCCTCTCCCTCAGAATCAACAACCCCCCAAGGGTCCTACCGGTCCACAGAATGCCGGTGCGGGGGGCTCCCGCATGAAGCAACCTCTCCACCGACGAGCTTCATCATGGCCAACAACGCCATCATCGGCCAACTCCTCGCCATGCCGAGCTCACACTCCGGAGCTCCGAGTTCCGAGCACGCTCCTTGCCGAAACCCATCGTTGCCGAGCTCTCTCTCTCCGTCAATCCGAGCTCTTCACTCCGCTTACCTCCGAAACGGACCTCTTCTCAACAAGTTCGGAGCACAACTCTCTCCTAGAGCTCCTCCTCCCACTTGTCTCACAAACGGCTCTCTTCCATAGCCGAGCTCTCCATTCCGCCCACCTCGGAGCGGACCTCATCTCAACGAGTTCGGAGCGCACAACTCTCTCCTAGAGGTGCTCCCCAAACTCTTCCCCCAAACGACTCTCTTCCAGAGCCGAGCTCTCCATTCCGCCCACCTCGGAGCGGACCTCATCTCAACGAGTTCGGAGCGCACAACTCTCTCCTAGAGTTGCTCCCCAAACTCTTCTCCCAAACGGCTCTCTTCCAGAGCCGAGCTCTCCATTCCGCCCACCTCGGAGCGGACCTCATTTCAACGAGTTCGGAGCGCACAACTCTCTCCTAGAGTTGCTCCTCAAACTTGTCTCCCAAACGGCTCTCTTCCAGAGCCGAGCTCTCCACTCCGCCCACCTCGGAGCGGACCTCTTCTCAACGAGTTCGGAGCACAACTCTCTCCTAGAGTTCCTCCGCACACTTGTCTCACAAACGGCTCTCTTCCAGAGCCGAGCTCTTCACTCCGCTCACCGCCGAGGTAGACCTCTTCTCAACGAATTCGGAGTCCAGCTTCTTCTAGATGGCTGCTCCCACAACTTGCTAAGCACTTTACACCGATGGTTCGGAGTCCAACACTCAGCTCGACTTTACCTCCTCGGCTCGCCTCCGGACGAGCCAGAGGTAAATCGCCGTTCGGAACTGCTCCCACAACCGTTGAACTACATCGATGGTTCGGAGTCCAACACTCGGCTCGACTTTACCTCCTCGGCTCGCCTCCGGACGAGCCAGAGGTAGATCGCCGTTCGGAACTGCTCCCACAACCGTTGAACTACACCGATGGTTCGGAGTCCAACACTTGGCTCGATTCTGCTTCAAATAACCTGCTCTTCAGCGGGTTAGAAGTGGTTCGCCATTCGGAATTGCTCCCACAACCGTTGAACTACACCGATGGTTCGGAGTCCAACACTTGGCTCGATTCTGCTTCAAATAACTTGCTCTTCAGCGGGTTAGAAGTGATTCGCCATTCGGAATTGCTCCTACAACCGTTGACTACCTCTACCGATGGTTCGGAGTCCAACACTTGGCTCGATTCTGCTTCAAATAACCTGCTCTTCAGCGGGTTAGAAGTGGTTCGCCATTCGGAATTGCTCCCACAACCGTTGAACTACACCGATGGTTCGGAGTCCAACACTTGGCTCGATTCTGCTTCAAATAACTTGCTCTTCAGCGGGTTAGAAGTGATTCGCCATTCGGAATTGCTCCCACAACCGTTGACTACCTCTACCGATGGTTCGGAGTCCAACACTTGGCTCGATTCTGCTTCAAATAACCTGCTCTTCAGCGGGTTAGAAGTGGTTCGCCATTCGGAATTGCTCCCACAACCGTTGACTACCTCTACCGATGGTTCGGAGTCCAACACTTGGCTCGATTCTGCTTCAAATAACCTGCTCTTCAGCGGGTTAGAAGTGGTTCGCCATTCGGAATTGCTCCCACAACCGTTGAACACCTCTACCGATGGTTCGGAGTCCAACACTTGGCTCGATTCTGCTTCAAATAACCTGCTCTTCAGCGGGTTAGAAGTGGTTCGCCATTCGGAATTGCTCCCACAACCGTTGATTCTCTCACGTAAGCAGCGAGTTCGGAGCTACAGCTCTCCCCTAGAGTTGCTCCTCACACTCGTCTCACAAATGGCTCTCTTCCAGAGCCGAGCTCTTCCCTCCGCTCGCCGCCGAAGCGGACCTCTTCTCGACGAGTTCGGAGCTACAGCTCTCCCCTAGAGTTGCTCCTCACACTCGTCTCACAAATGGCTCTCTTCCAAAGCCGAGCTCTTCCCATCCGAGCTCTTCCAATCCGAACCGAGCTCTTCCCATCCGAGCAGGAATCCGAGCTCTTCCCATCCGAGCTCTTCCCATCCGAGCAAGGATCCGAGCTCTTCCCTCCGCTCGCCCCAGAAGCGGACCTCTTCTCAGCAAGTTTGGAGCACAACTCTCTCCTAGAGTTCCTCCTTACACTTGTCTCACAAATAGCTCTCTTCCAGAGCCGAGCTCTTTGCTCCGCTCGCCCCCAAAGCGGACCTCTTCTCAACGAGTTTGGAGCTCAACTCTCTCATAGGGTCCCTCTTCAAACTCATCTCACAAATGGCTCTCTTCCAGAGCCGAGCTCTTCCCTCCGCTCGCCCCCGAAGCGGACCTCTTCTCAACAAGTTTGGAGCACAACTCTTTCCTAGAGTTCCTCCTTACACTTGTCTCACAAATAGCTCTCTTCCAGAGCCGAGCTCTTCCCTCCGCTCGCCCCCAAAGCGGACCTCTTCTCAGCAAGTTTGGAGCACAACTCTCTCCTAGAGTTCCTCCTTACACTTGTCTCACAAATAGCTCTCTTCCAGAGCCGAGCTCTTTGCTCCGCTCGCCCCCGAAGCGGACCTCTTCTCAACGAGTTTGGAGCACAACTCTTGCCTAGAGTTCCTCCTTACACTCGTCTCACAAATGGCTCTCTTCCAGAGCCGAGCTCTTCACTCCGCTCGCCTCCGAAGCGGCCCTCTTCTCAACAAGTTCGGAGCTACAGCTCTCCTTTAGAGTTGCTCCTCAAACTCATCTCACAAATGGCTCTCTTCCAGAGCCGAGCTCTTCCCTCCGCTCACCGCCGAATCGGACCTCTTCTCGATGAGTTCGGAGCTACAGCTCTCTACAAGAGTTGCTCCTCAAACTCATCTCACAAATGGCTCTCTTCCAGAGCCGAGCTCTTCCCTCCGCTCATCGCCGAAGCGGACCTCTTCTCAACAAGTTTGGAGCACAACTCTCTCCTAGAGTTCCTCCTCACACTTGTCTCACTAATAGCTCTCTTCCAGAGCCGAGCTCCTCCCATCCGAGCCACTCGCACGAGTCGAGCCACTCGCACGAGTCGAGCCGAGCCACTCCCATCCGAGCTCTTCCCATCCGAGCTCCTGCCATCCGAGCCCCAACATCAAAGAGCCCGGTCGGCTGCCGAGCAAGTGCCTTTCCGATCCTGCAAATGGAGAAAACTCACTTTCTCCTCAACATTCGTGCAAGATCTCGATCAGACGGCCCAGATCTTGCCAGCGTCGCTAAACGACAAGATAGCGTTTTCTTGGGAACTGAGCCGTCTCGAGATTCGTGCCATCATCCAACGGCCCAGATCTTGCCAGCGTCGCTAAACGACAAGATAGTGTTTTCTTGGAAACTGTGCCCGCCTCGAGATCCGCGCTGAGATCCAGAGGCTCAGATCGCTCCACGTCGCTCAGTATTCCTAGCCAAGCGACTAGCGATCCGACCCTCTCACGCCTCTTCCTAGCACAAGGGTCTTCCAAGCGCAAGGGTCTTCCTAGCACACCTCACAAGGGTCTTCCTAGCACATCTTCTCCGCCCCTAGGAGTGGAACTCCTCTTCCAAAATCCCCAAGACCCAAGTACTTATCAACTTCATGAAGACAAGCATGTTGCGGGACTATTTTGACCATGAAGGAGGGTGAATCTTCATCCCACTCCTGAAGAGAAGTTGTAGATCTTCGAATTAGCTTCGAAACGAGGGGTCGCACGCCCCGATCGGACCTCCGTAGCACCGGAAAAGTGGATCTCAATGCAGCTGCGCCGAATAAGCTCGGAAATCCGAGCCGAGCCACTCGCATGAGGGAGAAATCCGAGCTCTTCCCATCCGAGCTCTTCCCGTCCGAGCAAGAATCCGAGCTCTTCCCATCCGAGCTCTTCCCGTCCTGGCAAGAATCTGAGCTCTTCCCATCCGAGCTCTTCTCGTCCGAGCAAGAATCCGAGCTCTTCCCATCCGAGCTCTTCCCATCTGAGCCCCAACATCAAAGAGCCCGGTCGGCTGCCGAGCAAGTGCCTTTCCGAGTCTGCAAACGGAGAAAACTCACTTTCTCCTCAACATTCGTGTAAGATCTCGATCAGACGGCCCAGATCTTGCCAGCTGCACTAAACGACAAGATCGTGTTTTCTTGGAAATTGGGCCCGTCTCGAGATTCGTGCCACCATTCAACCGTCCAGATCGAGCCACGTAGCTCGGATCTACCATCCGAGCTACTGCCGTACCGAGCTGCAAAATGGTCAAAAATTCGCCTCAAAATCCGTGCTCAGATTCGCCGAACAAGACGCCCAAAAAAAAAAAAAAAAAAAAAAAGGGAGCGTACCGGGTTCGGACCCGTTAGGGTCCTCAAACCCGAACCCACCTCCGCCACGTCACCTTTCTTCTCCATTGTCCCGCCAAAACCGCACAGAAGAAAAACACAGACCTAGCTCTCATGTTTGCCGAGCATCTCCATCACCGAAGTCCCAAACCGCCTTCGACGAGCTTCTCCTCTGAAGCTCAGGCGCCCCCTAACCTTCACCGAGCTCGGCAGCCGAGCTTCTTCTCCAACCTCTCTCCATCGCCGACCACCACAAAGCGAACACCGCTCCGCTCGTCGTTCTCCTTCAACGAAGCTCCGAGCTCCATTATCTCCGAACCCAATGACGAGCTCCGAACGCCACCGTCATGAGCTCCGTCGGCTCCCTCAAGCGAGCTACGCCGACCACTGACGAGCTCACCACCTCCATGGCCGAGCTCCATGCTCTTCGCCCACTCGTCGAAGCCACTCGACGACCGCCTCCGAAGCTCAGAGCTCCGAGCTCCTTCCTCGACGAACTAGTCGTTGCCACGAGCTCCGAGCTCTCCGCGCCACCGAGCTCCACAATGCTGGAGACGTCGAGCACTCATCGACCTCACCCACTCCGTCGTCGAGCTCCGTCGCCACGAACTCCTCTCCACGACGAGGCTCCCTCTCCATTACCGAGCTCCCCCATGGACGAACGTCGAACTGTCCTCCTCGACGAAGCTCCCAGCTCCACTCGTCGACCACCTTCGACGAGCTCCCTTCGCAAACAAGCTCCGAAGCTCCACTCCCCCATCGCCGAGCTCGGCCCCTCTCCTTCCCGAGCTACTTTCGTCGTCGAAGCTCCGAACACCACCTCCGACGAGCTCTCCTTGACCAAGCTCTCCCATCTTCGCCAGCAGCCTCCGCCGCCAAGCTCACAGGTCTCCCACTCCGAGCGCCGACCAAAGTACAAGCTTCATTGCCGGAGTTCCAAGCTCCAGTACGTCGAACGCCTCCGAGCTGCTCTCTCCCCTTCGCCGAGCTCCGACGTGCAGACGCGGAGAGGCATGGTCGAAGTCGAAGGCTTGGTCGAGCGAAAGTCGAAGGCCGGGTCGAAGTAAACGGAGAGGAAAAGAAGAAAAGAACAGAGCGCAAGAAGAAGAAAAAAAAAAGAAGGAAAAAAAAAATGCCACGTGGCATCGCCATGTGGCCTCACATCCGAGCTGCGCAAAACTTTTGCCAAGTGCTCGGTCGGCTGCCGAGCAACCCACTATCCGAGCTTCACAAACGGAGAAAAAATCAGCCGAGCAACTACAACCGTTGGATCTTCCAGAAAATCGCGCAAAAGTTGATGAACGGCTCAGATCGCGCCACGTGCGCTAAACGACAAGATAGCGATTTTTCGAAAAGCGCGCCGCCTTGAGATTCGCACAGGGATCCGACGGCACGGATCGCGCCACGTGTCCCAGGATCTGACGGCGCAGATCGCGCCACGTGTCAGGTATTATTTAAATTAATTTATTTATTTATTTAATTGTTTTTTTTATTTAAAAAATCCGAAAAAATTAAATAAAAATTCTAAAAATAATTATAAATTCAGAAAAATTATTTTAAATTCTGAAAAATATAATTATTTAATTAGAATAATTATTTAATATTTTCGATAATTAATTATTTAATTCGGAAAATGAATAAAAAATTCAAAAAAATGAGAAAAAATCCAGAAAATTCTGAGAATGTTTTTGGGCATTTTACAAGCCCAGATTGACACCGTTACACCCCGAGCAAGATCCAAAACTCCCTTAAAGAATGCCGATAAAATCCCGTACACCATCAGAACAGTAAAACTACTCCTCAAAGACTGAAAAACTCAGTCTCTAGGAGTGGGGGGCTCGTGATATGGCTAAAAATAGGATTAAATCGGGAACGTTCACATCGGAGACGAATCTTAAAGCTCAGGGGTAAAACGGTAATTTCACCTACCAGCAGGGTCCGAAGCGGGTACTGGGTCTCCTTCTTACAGATCCAATAACCCGCGAACGGATCCACTCCAACTGGGTATGGGTCCCGACCCAAGACAAACCCAGATCAGCAAGAGGAAAATCAGGGTTACTGATTTGACCAAATCAACAGGCCTGATTTGCTCTCACCGGGAATTAAGGGATTACATTCCTAATCTGATTATGAGGATTTTATGCCTTATCAGATCACAGGAATCACATTCCTAATCTGATCCCAACGGCGACTATAAATACCTCCTACCCACCACTGTGACCAGGTTAATGACTCTTTCACCTGCTTAAGCTCTTTCTTAATTTCTTCTGGTTACTGACAAGAGCGTCGGAGGGTGCGTCGCCGGGATCAACCCCGGTGTTTCGCACTTTCCTTGCAGGTGTACGGCGGGAGTCAGCAGCCCAACTCAGACGAACAGGTTCGGATCTGCTGTTCAGGTTTTTCCACGAACCCACAAATTCTATCTGTTTACCCCCACACCTAGAATCAGCGGTAACAGTAGGCCTTGCCCAATCATTCACTGTCTCTATCTTTTGAGGATCATTAGTCACTCCCTCCTTAAAAAGGATGTGACCCAGGATTGCCACTTCAGATTTCCAAAAAAACGCACTTGGATAACTTGGCATACAACTCATTCTCTTGAAGTTTCTTCAGAACCTCAGCCAGATGCTCAGTGTGCTCCTCCTCGGACTTGGAGTACACAAGAATATTTTTGAAAATACCACGACGAAAGAATCAATAAACGGCCTCAGAACTCTGTTCATCATGTCCATAAAGATTGCAGGTGCATTCGTCACTCCAAATGGCATAACTAAGAATTCGTAATGCCCATGTCGAGTTCTGAATGCAGTCTTATGCACATCTTCTACTTTCACTTGAACCTGGTGGTATCCCAATCGAAGGTCTATTTTAGAGAAAATAGCTGCTCCCTGTAGACGATCGAACAGGTCATCAATTCGTGGAATTGGATATTTATTCTGAACCGTGACCTTATTCAGCTCCCAAGAATCGATGCACATCCTCATCGGTCTATCGTTCTTCTTCACCAACCGGTGCTCCCCAAGGTTACGCACTCGGCTGAATAAATCCTTTCTCCAAAAGTTCCTCAATCTGTCGTTTAACTTCATCCTGCTCCACAGGCACCATCCTATACGGTGCCTTGAAAATAGGTGCACTCCCTGGTGGATAGTGATGCTGAACTCTACATCACGATGCTGGGGTAACCCAGGAAAATCTTCCAACAATACGGTCGGGTAATCCCAAACCACTGGAATCTGCTGCACCTCCACCGGAACCTTCTTCTTGCTTATAGCTGCCACCAAACCTGAACATCTCTTCTTCCCCTGGAAAGTGACTATAGGGCCTCCTGGATCCTTTACTGTTACCTCCTTGGTCTTGCACTCAATGTTCGCACTGTACACCGACATCCAATCAATTCCAATGATAACATCGACCCCTAGGATATCAGCTCAATCAGATCAATCCTGAAAATTCTGTGTCCAATCTTGATCTCGTAGTCTGCATAATATTGATCAGTGATTAAAATTTCCTCTGATGGAGTAGCTACTGCTAGGACCTTTCCTGGAAAGACCTTCTGTTCGACTCCTAAGACTTTAGTAAATTTAGGACATACAAAAGTATGAGAGGATCCAGTATCGAACAGAATAACAGCTTTCTTTCAATTTAATAAAAGTTCTCCTGTTACATAATACACTCCCATTACATAACAGTTTTTACAAAATAAAGAGGGAAAAGAGCAACAGGAAATTCTAAACATTCGCCCCTATACCAGTAATGATGTGATCCACTTAATCAGCGTCGGCCTCAGTCAAAGCGAATACTCGCCTCTGCTGGTACGACTTCTTCCCAACTTGCTGCGTTATTGCCTTTTGGGAAACATCTCGCAGCTTGGGGCATTGAGATCTGTAATGACCTGACTCTCCACAATTGTAACAAGTCATCACAGGAGGTCTCATCCAACAATTTCCGGGCCTTCCAGCCACATTGACAGTGTTCACCTCCGTAGGTTTGAACCTTTGAGCTGGTGGCTTCTCCCAGACATTCCCAGAAACTGCAAGCCTCTTCCCGACATTCCAATTGTTCCTCCGGTTCTAGGTGGCATGATACTGCTCCATATCCTCCTCTGTAGCTGCAGCTCGCTTGACTAGCTTGTCAAACCTCTTGATACCAAGGGGTATCATCCTTGATCTTAGACTCGGCCTCAATCCTTGCTCGAATTTCCGAGCTTTCTTTGCCTCGTCCATCACAAGTTCGGGTGCATACCTCAAAAGTTGAGTAAATCTTATCTCAAACTCCCAGACAGACATGCTTCCCTACTGCAGAGCCAGGAACTCCGTTGCTTTCTACTCTTGGACGTCGGATGGAAAGTAGTGACCGCGGAACTCTTCCAAGAATTCCTCCCAGCCGATAACACCATTTCCCATAGTCCGCTTCCTGGATTGCCACCATACAACTGCGTCCTTCTCAAGTTGCAATGTAGCAAGCTTCACCTTGCTACCTTATGGAGTTTCCAAGACCTAAAAAATAGTCTCGACTTGCCTAATCCTATTGCCCGCTGCATCTGGGTTTGACTTCCCTTTAAACGCTGGTGGTTTCATCCTCTTGAATGACTCCACAAGTTTGATCACCTCAGGAACTGGATTTGCAAGCATCCCCCTATGGTTTTGATTCATGGCAACGGCGTTGAGGGTCTGATAGACTCTGGCCGACTCCTTTTCCAAGTCGATTCCACAACTGGGCCATTAAATTCCAGCCATACTCTGATTCAAATGATCCATCAAATTCGAAGTAGAAAACATGAATTTAAATCAACTCTTCATTTCATTGATTTCAAACTTTGTACATTCCAATTTAAAACATCGTCTGACATCAAGCAAAAAATATTGAGAGGATACAACATTCTAATCCCTACGGTTCCTCTTGGCTTTCCTAATCTCTTCCCGTAGTTTCGCAACTTCTTCTTTCAGCACATCATACATGTTCATTCTCTTCTCGAGTTCCTAAACACGATGACTGAGGGTTGCAATATTCTCCTTGAATTTTGCACACAGGGCCTGCAATTGGTCTGCACTCTCCTTCTGAGTCTCCACCTGCTTCTGAAGAAATTCGTTGAGACCTCTGGGAACTGGTTCTTCCTCATTGGATGAAATGTCTGATGAGTCCAGAAGTGGAGTGATCTCTCGGAACTCGGGCAATTCTCCTTCATATTCCTCGGGATCTTCTTCGTCGGAATATCCTACTATGGGGTAGTAGTCCTCTTCAATTATGTGCCAATCATCATTGTCTACTGGGTCGTGGTGGTTCGCCATCTTTAGGGAGGGAGAAGATGAAGCATTAATCATAGAGCAACACAAATGTAAGTAGCTTAAATTTAAATCTCTATACCTAACTCATGCTTTAATGTCTACTCTAGGGTGTCGTTCCTTATAAATTTATACTACTTGAAAGTGTGGCTCTGATACCACTATGTAACACCCCGAATTCCAAATAAGTCTGAATTCGAAGTTTCACAGGATCTTTACACTTCACTTCGTACGATTTTACAAAGAATTTAAAACTTTTTATACAACAATGTTTTACATCAACACAGCAGAATTAAAATTACAACATGATACATGAAACAAATAGCAATTTGAACATTTCTTTAAGCAGCATTCTTTCTTTAGTCATTTCATTCATTTTGTCCTGCATGGAAACTGTGGGCACGTCAGTTGTGTACAATTGACGCTAAGATATAATACATCAATTTCTCTTTGCTGGAAAGCACACACTTGTTCACAGATAAAGCTAAGGGGGACTATCTTATTAATGTCGTGTGTGAATGTGCACTTGGTCTTAAATATAGTTATTTATTATTTCATGACACTAATGAGAACTTGTTCGAACTTATGCATCCCATTCTACATAAATCCGAGGAAAAGCCATTAACCGTTCTTCATCTTGGGAGGGTTGAATCCCTCGTTATGAGTTTAACTACAACGGTAACTACGGTAAGTATCCTTGATATTTTATGAATTACGAACCCATGCCCAGACAGCCTGGAGGGAAATCCCACGTCATGACATGACGCATCCTGCAGACAACCTATGGACAATTCGCCTCCGTCATGGAATGATGGCACTACGTAGTCATCAAACTCCCCACAAGTGTCACGATGGTCCTGATAATTCTGGAGATGTATCCACGTAATGATATGACGCATCATGCAGACAGTCTATGAACACTCTCACACTGTCGATCCGAAGCCCTCATACTTGTGCTTTTCTCTTAATTTCATCACATCCTCACTATAGTGTTGTCCTTCGATATTTGAATCATGAATAAAATTAATACCCTAGAGTTAACGTTATCTCTACACCGGTCTTAAACATCAATTGTTATCCACGACCTAACCTTGGTCTTTTATTATCACATTTCACTTTCAAAATTTCATTCATACCGATGTAAGGACTCAGCTAAACTCCAGTTTCAATCTCTTTTCATGTTCACCAAAGATGAGTGTTTATACTCACAAATTTCCACATTTCATCCTAATCTTTTTATTTCATTTTCCATGCACACTTGCATATATTACACATCAAATTCATTTATTAACTCGCTCACCTTTTCCATGTCGAAAATCTCAATTTTTATCTCTACAAAAAATATCTTTATATTCAAAATATTCATTTTCTTTAATTAATCAAAGTCATATTCCAAGAGAAATTTATTGATTTCTTCTACCCAAAATTACTTCTAATTCTCATTATAATATGTCAAATATTGTAGAAATAATTTTCATGAAGTCCAGGTGATTTTAGAAAAATATTAGTATTTTTCTCAATTTTTTTATTCTGTTATAACTATGAAAAATACCTATAAACTCGAATTATATAAAAAAATATCGAAAACCAAAAAAACATAAGGGAAGGGTCGGATTCGAACCCAGACCAACACCCCCACCCTGCTACAGTAACAGACCCAAAGCGCACCCAACGACCACTTGGTCTTGAGTGACTAACCGATATAAGGTGGACACGAATTATATTTAAAGTATGGTTTCGGGATTTAATTGAAAATAGAAATTTCAGTAAAACAGAGCCCCGTGCAAGACTAGAGCCTCCGCCCAGCTACAGTAACAGACCTAAAGCACACCCGAAGACCACTAGGTCCGGAGTGACTAACCGATAAAGTCTGGTTAAATACTTTTTGTATAAACCGCACTGTATTTAACTCTTCTTTTAATAAACTTGATTTTTCAATCAATTTGTACGTATTAAAAATCTAAATCTTTTTCCAGAATGTATTTCTTTGAAAAATAGTATGGTATATTTATCTAACTTGCAAATTCTTATTTTCAACAATATAATAGAACTATTCTTCTTATTTCTTTTGAAAAGTGGAACATTAGTATATTTTTCGACTTTGAAATTTCTATTCTAGATGAATCTTTCATCTACCTATTCCCCATTTATTCACAATGTGTTTATACAATTTTTCACCCTTTAACATAGTCAATGCCCTTAAGTTAATATTATCTTTTACAAAAATAACTCATTTCTTATGATTCAAAGAGACAATATATTTGACAATCAAGGGAATATAATATTACTCACACATTACAATAAAAATTTAACACTTATTGTAACTTTTCCACGCTAATCAATTTATTTCACAATCCATGGGTGTTATTTTGCATTGTACAATCCATTTACATGCACAATTTTCATCCAAGCATGATTCATCTATTTATATGTATTCTAACATGAAAGTATATTAAGAAAACATCATGACAAATCTTACTCAACAAATTTCAATTCATTTTACAAATTTTCTCATGTAGACAAACAAGAGTTTCCTCTTTTTCTCCCTAGTCTTTTCAAGTAAGTATATGGCAAATTTATCAATTTGTTTCTAACATATTCATATATTAAATTCCTAACACGGTATCTATATTAGAAGTAGAGAAATCACCCACTTTATTGAAGAAACAAAGAAAAACTCCTAAAGAACTCCTTAAAAGCATGATCGTCTCCCCGTCTCCTCCTAACTTGTGCAAAATTGAGCTCCTCCTCCTAGCTTAGCGTGAACCCGAGCCTTCTCCTCCACTTCTTGCTTTGGCCGGCCTCCAACAGATGGGAAACACACACTCTCTTTCTTTTCTCACACAAATTTCTTTTCTAAACAAGTGCCTTTATTCGTTCTCTTTCTCTTCGAAAATTCTAAATGCAAATGACAAGAGTGACAAGGGAGGGATATTTATACACATCTCAAGGGTGAATGATGGGTTGAGATGAGTTTGGATGAAGGGTTAGGATACATTTGGGAGTTAGAAGAACTACCCATTATCAAGTAACCACTCTACATTCTCTCCATCTTTCCCACTCAAGCATATGGCCGGCCTCACCTTGTTATCCCAGTGCACTTGCATGTGCATTGCACGTGCCATCACATGCACACTAGTTGTTTGTTCATTTAATTGTTAATTTATTTGTTACTTGATCAAGTATACCCTTCAAGTTATCTTAAATAATATTAGAATTAACTAGTGGGCTAATTTAGGTGGGCTTAAATCCATGGGCTCTTAATTAATTAATTAATTAATTAATTTTTAGATGGGCTAGAATTAGACTATTAGGCCTAAGAATTAATAATAAATTATAATAGGCTTTTTAGAAGAGAATGAAAAATATTTGTTCATGCCATAAAAATAATTTTTAAAGCCAAAAACATGCATTAATTTGCACGTGCGAAACACGTGAAAAAATTTAATTATTTGAAAATACAGGATGTTACAATTTGCTCGGGGGTGAAGTCGTGTTGGGAGTCGAGGGTGGCAAGAGGCTTGGGCGAGGACGAAGGAGGCGGTGGGGCAATGCAGGCGAGGTGGAGGTCGATGGGTTTCACGAGAGTGGGTTTCAAAAAGAACTAAGGAGGAGGGAGGGTTTCGGAGATGCCGAGGTGTACATAGGAAAACAGAGAGAGACGATCAGGAGGTTGAAGAAGGGGGATGTACAGTAGGGGGGGGGGGGGTAGGCGGCTGGGGGTTATAGGGGTAGGGTTAGGTTAGGGGTCAAATAGTATATACAGGGAATTATTGGGATATTGGGTTTCGGGTAGGATCCAATAAGGAAGAGGGCTATATGGTTCTGGGTTTTTAGATCAAATAGGGGAAAGTGAATAGGATCATAGGGTTTATAAAATATACATTTAAATGTACATTAAATCAAATAATAAAATTCATATAAAATAAAGTATCTTCGGGCTTTACAAAAATAATGATAATACGAGTAATGATAATAAAAGTAATTATAATAATAATTGTAACAACATCAATAATAATAAAAATAATAACAATAACAATGATAAAATAATGATAAAAGTAATAATAACGGTAATAATAATAATAATAATAATAATAATAATAATAATAATAATAATAATAATAATAATAATAATAATAATAATAATAATAATAATAATAATTTGTATCAAAATATGATTCGAGATTAACAAATTTATTAAAAATCCAAATAGTAATAATATTAAATATAAATTGTTGATCAATAAGAAATAGAAAGTAAGATCAAAATACCCCGTTATTCAAAAAGAATAAATTTCCGATTACAAAATACTTTAATAAAAATACGAAATGAATTTAGCACAAAATAACTTTATAAAATTAAAATTATAGCAAATACACGAAAAATACTTATTAGGGAGAATGGGGGTTACAATCCTACCCATTTTACAACAAAATTTCATCATCGAAATTTGCCTAGGCGGTACATAGGACAAGGCAAATGCAACGAATGAAATAACAAAACTGGGAAAGACAAAATGGTGGCAACACCAGAATGAGAAAGAAAATGGATATGAATAGAGTGATCAAGAATGATATTGAATAAAGATCCAATGAATGGTAACAATCCAAATGAATGAATAAGGGAGTAAATAATGCAAAGAAATAGAAGCAACAAGAGAATCCTGGGACCTGTGGGTTATGGGCCCACCACGCTTCCACTGCGCTACTCTGATGGTGAAGCTCCAAGCTGTAGACATGTCGTTGTAGATCAAGCGATGTCGATCGAAGAATCAAGCAGGAATAAAAAGAAAGGATAGCAACAGAACCAAAAGAGCATGGGTACGAAAAGAATGAATCTATATCCAATAAGGAATGAAGGAATGAAAGGGACAAGACAACAAGGAATGAAGGAACTGAATGTGAAGGGATGAAAGAGGAATCAAATAAGACTAGTTTCCAAATCATAAGTTGGTTATCACTTGTTCATGGAATTCCCTGTATTGCATATACTGTTGAGTCAAACCAGTTAAGACCCAAATCAGATTAATATATCAATCAAAGCCAAACTTCCTTTCGTTAGTTACATTTGACTGATATATTATCCAAACCCGGGCTCTGATTCCACTAAAAACCTTGCCACCCCCCGCTTCCTAAAAATACGGAATACGAGCACATGACATTGGCCCAGCGAATGATTAATGTCACCCATAAGCTGTTTATCTGATCAACTTAATAATATAATCAATACAGAACAATTGCGCATGTAATAATAATAATCTCATGAACAATAATACTTGGAATGAAGTAATATAAAATATCCAAATACAATAAACCAACATCTAGAAACAATAAAAAAAATCCGGGTCATAAGCCCAATACAATAATAATTCAATTACAATAATTAATAAGTCTCAATACATTAGTTCAATAAAACGATAAGCAACTAGAAAGCATTAGATCTTCAGAAAGTTTGTTCTCCAATTCCAGCGGGCAATTCTCCTTCATTATCTGTAAACACTTCATCTAAAAAGAGGAGAAAATTTTTTCTTAGAGCAAGTCGTTAACAGCAAATAGAGAAAGCAAAGAACAATGGAATAACGGTATAACAATGAATTCAATGGATCAATAGGAATCAATAACTTGGGACAATAATCAATATCACGGTAATCGATGCAATTGGTATAAACAATAATTCAATAATCGATAACAATATCCAATGATCAATATCAATAACACTTAGCCAAGATTCGATATCAATAAGAACAATGATGAACAATATGTAGTGTCAATGTCGTGTCAATTCTTAAGTCTATTAATCATTTTAATCTTAACTAATGTAGCACTTCATGTGTCCCATTTATTTACCACATGGTTGTTACATACAAACAAGTTATGTTTAGACTTAGTGGTGGATTTTATAGTTCATGTAAAACAATATAAACGATTCTTTTCAGTATTCTGATATTCAGTCATTCAGTTATTAGTATCAATATCCATGAAACAATATGCAGTTATCCAGTTATTCAGTCATTTAGTCATTCAGTCATTCAGTAATTGTAGGGAAATCATAAGCTCCCTTCCGAGTACAGTCACTATATTGTCCACTACTTAAGTCAACCCTTAAACCCCGGCTTGATTAACAATTTTATTAATGCAACAATACAATACAATATGCAAATATGAGATATTAGATGGACAATAGTAACAATGGGGGAACAATAGGACGATAACTAGATAGGACAATTAAAATGATGACAATAGGACGCTAGGATCATGCAACACAATATACACACTTTAATTCATGAAATACTACGATATAGGAGATTAAATTCTAGACATCAAGAGTAGTCTGTACAAAAATACAAATTCTCGCTGTTTCTGAAATTGAAAACTGAATCCGTCAGAAATTGTAGAAACTATACTTCCATACGGTTCCAACGCATATTTTGCCACACCTTGCTTCCCAAAAAATACGGAATACAAGCACATGACATTGGCCCAGCGAATAACTAACGTCATCCAAAAGCTATTTAATCGATCAACTCAACAATATAATCAATACAGAACAATTGCACGGACAATAATAATAATCTCATGAACAATAATACTTGGAATGAAACAATATGAAATATCCAAATACAATAAACCAACGTCTTGAAACATTAATAAAATTTGGGACATAAGCCCAATACAATAATAATCCAATCACAAATAATAACAAGTCACAATACATTATGTTCCATAAAATAATAAGCAATTAAAAAGTATTAAATCTTCAGAATCTTTGTTCTCCAATTCTAGCAGGAAATTCTCCTTCATTACCTGAATACACTTCATCTAAAAGACAAGAAAAATTGTCCTTAGAGCAAGTCATCAACAATAAGTAGAGTAAGTAAGGAACAATGGAATAACGATATAACAATGATTCAGTGGATCAATAGGAATCAATAACATGGGACAATAATCAACAAATAATATCACGATAATCGATGCAATGGTATAGACAATGATTCAATATTCAATAACAATATTCAATGGTATCAATAACACTTAAACAATATTTGGTATAAATAGGAACAATTATGTACAATATGCAATGTCGATGTTGTGTCAATCCTTATGTCTATTAATCATTTTATTCCTAACTAATACATGTACTATTGCATCTCATACTACAGGTTCGATGCATACAATCAATTTCTTTTAGACCGAGTGGTGAATTCTATAGATCATGTGTCGGTACGATAATCACTGGTACAATACAATAATGTTGCATGATACATTACGATGATTCACTAATTCATTAATACGATACATTGATACGATTCATTGATACGATTTATTGATGCAATACACGAGAGATTGGGGTGTCGTAGTAATCGCTCCACAATAAATCGATAAACACTGGTAGACACAGTCACTAGATTATTCACTACTCAAGTCATTCTCTTAAACCCCGGCTTATTAATTATTTTATTAATGCAACAATACAATATACAATTTGAGACATAGGGTGTAACACCCCAAATTTATTTATTTATTTATTTATTTTTTGAAAACTAAACCTCTAAATTCAATTCTTTCAATTTCTATATCACTTTAAACATAAACTAAGATATATATAATTCAAATAAAATTTTGGCTGAGTCTGCCCTGAAATTTCTGCCCCGAAACACAAAATGCTTATGGAATTCTGTTCTAAATTCCGTAGCTCACAACACAGGCAATATAATCATAGGCTCCCCAGGCCAAAATGAGCAGAATAACACAGGCAATATAATATCATGCTCTGGGGGCCAAACTCATACTAGAATATCAAATATCAAATAAAAAACATAAATTTCTTTGAAAACAAGGTAAAAAATTTAGAAAAATTTTTGTAAAACCTACCACAGAGCCCGGTACACCACAATGAGGTAGGTACGGGTCACAAACATACCATACCACTTCGTACTATACTCATCATCATCATCTACCTGCTTATACATTCAAATTATAATTTAAACTACAAATTTCACTATTCACCTAACTAATTTTATACAAAAAATTTTAAAATAACTCAATCCTATAAATCTACTCCTCACCTCTACGCTGCTGAGGACCTGTAACAGTAAGGGATCTAGGGTAGTCCAGGGACTCCCTAACCCCCCAAACACTAAGGGGTCAGCCATTTCTGGTGTGAGTATGGTTATTAATCTAATAATTAAATTAAATAGTATAAAGAAAATAAATTAAACTTACAAACATCAGGTTAAGATGATGCAACCTGAAATCGGATCATAAAAACATCACCAATACGATGTTATATCTAAATACTCTTCCAATCTGCATCCAACTATATACTTATCCATAACTTCACACATTTCACTATATGCTTCACATCAACCTCATATATATCCTTATTTTACATTTGCATAATACGAATTCACATACAATCCATTTCTTTTCAATTTAAATTTCCTAACACGAATATTCATCCTTCCACAATTATCGTCACACCAGCATTTTACTATTTATAAGAATATAACTACATGATGTTATTACATCTTTTCTTCATCTCTATTTAGCCATGAACTTCATTTACTGGTATCATATTATCATCTCACCTATTCATCTTGGAGGTTGTGCCAAGGCGAGTAGTTCCCCGACACACTTCCAAGGTACACAAACTTCTAACACAACAAACTTTCTTTAATAACCATTTTCATAACCAATCCCATAATACAGGTATTTATTTTATTGTATTATATCAAGTTTCACATCATAAACATATGCATATATTGTCATAATACCACATTCATTCATATCTTATGACACAAATATAACATCTCATTGCCCATTTCAAATTACTCACACTTCATCACATCATTGGCACATTACTAATTAGAAAGCTTATTCTCTTTGCATCAAAAGCATGTTTTATGGCTCATTCTCATCTCATTATATCACTTAGTTACTACTCAATCGAATTGAGAATTAAACTTACTTTCATTTTCACTTATAACTCAAGTTACCATTAATTTCACTTTCATTCTCATCAATTTATACTCCATATCCCAAACATAGTTTGGGCAATAATATATCACACCCCAAAGCCGATAGCTTGGGTAATAATCACCGCACTCTAAAGACATAGTCTGGGTAATATCACATCACATCTCAAGCCGATAGCTTGGTTATTAATTTACTTCAATTACTTTTCATCTTCACTTTACTTTATTCCTCATTTCCATTAATTATTACCAATATCATGTCAACTCACCCTGCGAATTATGCCAAGGCAGGTAGTTCCCACCATTTCCACAGAAAATAGCGGGTAGGTAGTTCCTCGACACAATTCTAAGGTGTATCAACACATATCATCCTGTATTTCACTTTAATAATCATTCTTATTACACAATTACTTTATACTACTCATAATAACACATGTCTCTTTTACTTTCATTTTAAATTAACCACAAGCTGCATTTATCATTTCTTTTCATACACAAACTCATAACTCGTATTCCTTCATTTTCATTTCATTCACAACCACTTTCTTTCACAATCACAATTCACTTTCCACTTTCTTTACTTACACATTCTTATTTACACTTATTTATTTTATTAGTTTGTCGACCAGTGAGCTACAGTATCCCAACATACTGAAAGCCGACAGCCCAGTAAACACGCAGCCCGATGCTCACACAGAGTCTTACTCGTCCAAGGCTACGTCTTCCTCCTAGCCGAACTAGCGAGGGAACCACTAACCCCAAGTAGAACTTGCGTACTTCCTCCCGGCCGAAGCCAAGAGGGAAAAAGCCACTGACCCCAGGTAACCTAGGTACTTCCTTGCGATGGCTGTCATCGAGGGAAAAACCACTAACCCCAGATAAACTGGGTACTTCCTCGCGAAGGCTGTCATCGAGGGAAAATCGGGCCTCAAGCCGATAGCTTGGGCAATAAAAATCACTTACCCCAAACATAGTTTGGGTTCACTTTCCCCAAGCCGGTCCTTGGGTATTATGAGGTCTAGCTCAAACCCCCAGGATTGCTGTAGGTACTGGTCAACAAAACCATCTGTTATTAGCCTTAATCATTTCATCTTTCCATCTTACTTTATCAACACGCGCCTTACACTTATGAATTCAATAATTGCCACAACCTTGACTATAATCACATGAATTAATAACACATTTATTAGCACATACCATCTCATCTTTTATCTTACCATTTAATGCATATCCAGTATCCGCGATATTAATCATCGTATCATTAAACCACATCAAGCATTCACCCTGTCATTCAACATATAAATTCATCATATCATTTATTGCATGTCACAACTGTACTGTATCACACCTCATGAGTATACCATACTATTTATTATCTCATTATCACATGTTTGCATACGCCTGGTTAACTAATTAATCAGATTATGACACCAAATTATTTATTTCAAGAATGCATTGAATGATTTATTCTGCCACATTATAAAATTAAGAATAAACCCAATTAAGTAGATGATTATATCGAATTAACGCCCATTAGTTTCACTTAACACCTCTATATATTATACACACTGACTCGTTACCTTCATCAATTACGATACCGCGATTCATTGCCACCCATATATATCACACACATACACCAAATATGACACACACACACCACAATACCGCACATATATATATCATCTCTATCTATCTTCTGTATATCATACGTATATCAACACCAATTACCTCATATTATCATATATATATATCCACTATATCACCCATAACACCATATATTCAATACCATACAAATTCACCAAATAACGCAATTTCAACATATAAAAAGTTCCGTATTTTCGGTTAAACCTCCATTTGGTTGTATTTCACACAGATCACATCAAACTCACATAACATTTTGCCAAGGGATACTATATCCCTAGTATAAGTATACTCACCTGCTATCTCGCGAAGACTCAAAGCATCACTTCTCTATCTCGCATCCGAAGTCGCTAGCATTTCCTATTATCAAATTTCAAGGCAATTAGGGCTCAAAACATCCAAACCAGCTACAGAAAATGATAACACTAATCCTAATGTCACTCAGGTATTTTATTGATTGACTAGAATGCACACGTGCGTTGCACGTAATATTCGAATTCCTATGAGATTTTTATTTTCAAACAATTACTAAAATCACTGGCCAAATAATTCTAATAACTTAACAAGAATTTCTACTATCATGCAAGAGATAATTCGTAGATATATAATGATCTTTTACAAACCCTATACCCTAATTTATTAGCAACTTGCAATCCCTCTAATAACTTGCTAATTTTTCCCATCTACTACTTCCAACATCTCCTAATCTTCCTATCATAATAATCCTACTCAATCGAAATTAACCCAACTTAATTTTATACAATAAAATAAGTTAGGGTTTACCTTCCCGAAATCCTTTTGAAAATCCGACGCTACCACGATGTAGAGAACCCCTCTATTAGTCTACCCCTCGATTTAATTTGAAATCCATGGAGAAAGGGAGGGGATTTGAGCATGGGGAAAGAATCACGATGGGTTCGGCGGGGGGGGGGGGGGGGGGGGGGGGTGGTGTTCTTTCCGATCGGGAAAGAAGCGGGAAGGGAAAGAAAGAAGAAGGAGATGGGAGGAGATGGAAGGGGGGTGGGGTTTCCTTCGGCTGGGAGTGAACGGAAGGAAGAAGGGGAGAAGAGTCGGGGGTTTCTTTCTCTGGGGTCGGGATCGAACCAGGAAGGGAAGAAGAAGAAGGAAAGGAGAAGGAGAAGGGTGGGGGGGGGGGGGTTTGTGTAAAGTAGATAAATAAATAATAAATAGATAAATAAATAATGTATTTAGTAAGGGATAATTGTCTATAAGCCCCCCAAACTTAATACATTTCAAATAAACCCCAAATCTCAATATATTATAAACAATACAAAATACATTAAAATTATCTTATAATAATCCCCCAGAATGATAAAATAAAATAACTATATTTCCTCACATAAAATCTCAACTCTTAACTCTAATATAACAATAATACCAATCTACCACAAATATTCATACCAATATCAATATTGAAAATAAATAAAATAAGATATCACTTAAAAATAATTCTCACCCCTACAAGATGTAAAAATGAATATTTTTGGTATTTTAAAATCCGAGGTGTTACATAGGGTGAACAATAGTAACAATAAGGGAACAATAGGCGATAACAAGCAGTAGGACAATTGAAACGATGACAATAAGACATTGGGATCATGCAATGCAACATACACACATTAGTTCATGCAATAGTACGATATAGGAATAGTTAAACTATTAAAAACTGAAATATAAAATTCTGGACAGCAAGAGTAGTCTGTACAAAAATACAGTTTTCTGCTGTTTCAGAAATCAAAAAGTGAATCCGTCAGAAGTTCTCGAAACTAGACTTCCTCACGGTTCCAACGCATATTTAAAGTTCAAAATTTGACAATAGTAGCTAGGTCAAACACATGGTTCTTTACAGATTTCATATTCAGACAGAATTTCGACATAATGTTATTATAATTTTGGGAAAGGAAAAACTCAGTAATAAATTCATAAAAAATATTTTCTGGACTCCTAAACATGATTTCTGGAAATTTTCAGAATAAAATTTCATCATTTGATCAGCCTTTTTACTGTTTAAACATGCAAGATACAAGAATCTGAAAATCTGAAAGTCAAAACACAACTGTAGTAAAACGGGCATAACTTTTGCTACACAACTTAGAATTCAAAAATTCAAAATGTTCTAGAAACTAAAGAGATAAGGATACAATTCATATTCAGAATGTAATTCGTTTTAAGATCATATAATGGTTCAAAATCAGCAGTCAACATACAGGTCAACAAGCAATAAACATGATTTGTGTAGTTTCATGAAATAAATTAATTAAACATGATGGGTATCGATTCTTTAGTCAATAAATTGTGTAATCAACATGATGGGTGCAATAACATGATGAATAAGACTAAAATCATTTGCATATACCAAATTATCATCGATCAAATAACAAACAATCAACCAAACATACAACCTAGTAGTTGTTTCTACAATAATTAATTGTGTCATTATTATACGATTAACCCTATTATCAATTCTACATGAATGCATCAAAGATCCAATCTTTAGAGTCAAAAGTGGCACGATATCAATAATATTGAGGTTAGCTTGTGTAAACCCTCAATAGATTTGACGAAGAGATGAACAGAGTATAATACGATAAACAAGGGATCTACTTGTAAGAGTTTCAACAAAACTTGAATTTGATACAATTAACAATTCAAGGGGATAGTGACTTGCCTTAAGACAACAAAAACAAATACCAAGAATAATGGGATAAGGATCCCGGAGCAACGAATCCCCGAACACACAAGATAGCACGTGCAATAAATGTGCAAAAGAAAACTTAGCACACAAACACAAAGAGACAGAACCAATCGCGGTCGGGACCAAGGGGTAGTGTCGTTGGCTGATTGCGACGACAGGGGTCGACGCGACAGTATGGGCGACGGCGCCGTCGTGGTGGTGGAACCGTCGCGGCGGCGGCACGATGGAATAGGGAATGGCATCGGGATTTGGTGGGTTTGGCTGCTGTTAAAGTCGAGGAAAGAAGAAGAGGGTAAGGGGGTGGCGACGGGAGTGTTCTGGCAGCGGCAGTGTCGAGAGGAGGTCGATGGGAGGGAGTGGTGACGAGGGGAGTTCGCTAGAGTAGGTTGATGGCCGGAGAAGACGACGAAAGCGGGGTTTTGGAGATTTAGGTGAAAAAACAAAGGGAGAGAGAACAGCGAGGAGAGAGAAAGTGAGGAGAGAGAATAAGCAGCTAGGGTTTTGAAATTGCACAATTTTTAGGGCTTGCAATAGAGTTTTATTTATAGGGTACAATTATGGTGTTGGGTTAGTGGTTTAGGGTCCAATAAAAGCAGTTTTGGGTTAAGAACAAATGAAATTGGGTTTTAGGGTTCAATAAGAGGTAGATTTAATTCAATATGGTTCAAGTAAAAATACCCACAATAACCAAAAGAAAAATAAAATCAATAAGAATAGCTCAACAAGAATCTCGTGGAATTGCATGAACAAGATTTAAATTGAAATAATCAAGAAACGAAAATGGATTATTTTATTCAATTACAAATAAAATATTACAAAAAGGAAAAAAATTGAGAATAGAAAAAACGGTAGTTACAATTCTACCCACCTTACAATAAAATTTTGTTCTCGAAATTTAAGCAAGTGGTAGTAGGGTAACCTCGAGGAATAGAAAAGAACAAGAACTACTAAAAAAGATTGGGAAATCTCTTTCGAATCACACTTTCAAGCTCCCAAGTCGATTCACCAGGCGAGTGAGGATTCTAAGCAACGCGAACCAACTTGATAACCTTATTCTTCAAAATCTTCTTCCACCGGTCCACAGTCGACACTGGATGAATCTCACAAGGAAAATCTAATCGAACCGACAACTCTGAATAGTCAATAAAATGACTATCATTCAGAACATACTTTCTGAGCTGAGAAACATGGAAGACGTCTTGCACTCCAGAAAGAGCTGGCGGCAACGTTAGTCTATAAAACACCTTGCCTACTCGCTCCACCACATCGAATGAACCAATGAATCTAGGGCTCAACTTGCCCCAACCACCAAAACGAATCATACCTTTCCATGGAGACACCTTGAGGAACACATGATCACCCACTGCGAACTCTAACGGTCTCCTATGCATGTCTGCCTATTTCCTCTGCCTATCCTGTGCGTCTTGCAAATGCTTCCTGATCTAGGCCACTGTATCAACATTCTTCGTGATCAATTCTGGCCCCAAAAGCTTCCTCTCACCAATGTCATCCCAGCACACTGGTAATCTACACTTCCGAACATACAAGACTTCATACGGAGCTGCCTGAAGATTAGCTTGGTAGCTATTATTGTATGAAAACTCCACAAAGTGTAGATGATCTTCCCAAGATCCTCCAAACTGAAGCACTCATGACCTCAACATATCATCCAAGGTCTGAATAATTCTCTCATATTGACCATCTGGCTGCGGATGGAATGCAGTACTGAACTTCAGCTTACTCCCAAGACTATTCTGAAGACTCTCCCAAAATTGAGATCTGAATCTAGTATCTCTGTCTGATATAATACTGACATGAACACCATGCAATCTCACAATCTTCTGCATATACCTTTCTGCCTGGATCTCTATAGCCTGACCAACTCTGAAAGGGATGAAATGAGCACTCTTCATCAAGCAATCCACAATCACCCAGACGGCATTGTGACCCTTAGGACTTCTAGGCAAAGCAGTCAAAAAATTCATAGTGATATTCTCCCACTTCCACTCCAGAATAGGAAGCGGTTGAAGAAGTCCAGCAGTCCTCTGATGTTCCGGTTTCACTTGTGGAAAGATTAGACACCGAGAAACAAATCTTGCAACATCCTTCTTCATACCCTGCCACCAGAAATGCAACTTCATATCCCGAACCTTTTCGTACCACCAGGATGAATAGAATACTTGAATGGTGGGCTTCTCCAAGTAACTTCTGCCTGACTTCTCCCTCCGGAACACATAAGAGAGTCCCAAAGTGGAGAGATCCATCCTTATGAATCACCATATCAGTCCTCAAACCAGCCTAAACCTCAGCTTGAAACTGCTGCAATTGCACATCACTAGACTGTGCCTCCTTAATCCGATCCACCAAAGATGACTGCAACTGAAGTACCATACAACTCTGCTCGGAACCAGGCAATACCACATCCAATTCCAATCTCCTCAATGCATCCACAAGTTCTTTCTGCTTAATAAGGACTATAGCAACAGGTCTTCTGCTCAAAGTATCAGGCACTAAATTAATCTTGCGAGGGTGATATTGCAAACTGATATCATAATCTGTCATCAATTCCACCCATCGCCTTTGCCTTATATTCAGCTCCTTCTAAGTGAACACATACATAAGACTTTTGCGGTCAGTGAAGATCTCCACTCAGTCTCCAAGTAAATAATGCCTCCAAAGCTTTAAGGCAAAAATTACAGCAGTAAGCTCCAAATCATGTGTAGGATAATTCTTCTCATAAGGCCTCAATTGTCTAGATGCATATGCAACAACCTTGCCTCGTTGAATCAAAACGACACCCATACCTCTACTTGAAGCATCACAGTGAATTACAAAACCTCCTGATCCATCCGGTATAGTCAACACAGGTACTGATGTCAACCAATTCTTCAACTCAACGAAGGCTTCTTCATAGAACTCATCCTACACAAACTTTTGATCCTTCCGAGTCAACTTGGTCAACGGCCCTGCAATCTTCGAGAAATCCTGAACAAACTTCCTGTAGTAACCCGTTAGACCAAGAAAACTCTGAACTTCGGATACAGACTTTGGCGTTGGCCAATCCTTAACTGCAGAAATCTTGGACGGATCGACATAAACACCATCACTAGAAATCATATGACCCAAGAAAGCCACACGATCCAACCAAAACTCACACTTGCTAAGCTTCCCATACAACTGATGATCCCTCAAAGTTTGCAAAACAAACTTCAAGTGCTCCGCATGCTCATCCCAATTCCGAGAATAGACAAGAATATCATCAATGAACACCGCCACAAACTTGTCCAGGAAGGGAGAGAAAACCCGATTCATTAAGCTCATAAATACAACTGGAGCATTAGTAACTCCAAAAGGCATCACTAAGAATTCATAGTGACCATATTTGGTACGAAAAGCAGTCTTCTGTACATCCTTGGCTTTCACCTTAACCTGATGATAACCAGAACAAAGATCCAGCTTCGAAAATACAAAAGCGCCTCCCAATTGATCAAATAGGTAATCAATCTTTGGCAACGGATACATGAACTTCACTGTGACATTATTGAGCTCACGGTAGTCAATACACAACCTTCGACTACCATCCTTCTAATTGACAAACGGAACTGGAGCTCACCAAGGCGAAACACTTGGCCTGATAAAACCTCTATCCAACAACTCCTGAATCTGCTCCTTCAACTCAGCTAACTCAACAGGAGCCATTCTGTACGGACTCTTAGAGATTGGAGCTGTTCGTGGCTGGAAATCAATACTGAACACCACTTCTCGATCAGGCGGTAATCTCGGCAATTCCTGTAACATCTTGATTCTTTATTTATGATTAAATGAAGGGTTTGTTGATTTTTACGTGTTTTGCAGGTACTAATTCATGTGCATTTTTCTAGAAAATTATTTATTTTGTGACATGAACAAATCTTTTTCTATCTCTCTCTTTTTATTTTGAAAGCCTAATTAAATTCTAATGCCTAATTGTTTATTTTTAAGCTCATCCTAATTATTTAACAATTTTAATTAGCCCATGGAGCTCTTAGCCCACTAATTGAAAGCCCACTAGTTTATTTCTCTTTTAATCAACATGACTTGTAGTGTAGATCAACTTTGTAGACAATTAATTAATTAATCATGTAAAACTAGTAACTAGGGGTGCTACATTTGACACGTGCATTGCACTAGCACGTGTCTTAAGCCATTGAAAGAGTAGGCCGGAATGGGAGAGAGGGATAGGGTGAGTTGGCTTAGTGGATAGGTGGTTACTTGTTCATGAGTGGTTGCTACAACTTCACAATACATCCTAGCCATTTATCTTCAACCATCTAGATCAATCCTAGCACTCCATTTCACTCAAAAATTAGTATAAATACCCCCCCACTCTATTCATGTAATACACTAAAAATTTTGTAAAGAAAAGAAAGAAAGAAAACACAAGAGTGAGTAAAAAGATTGAGAGATAGTGAGTAAAAGATTGAGAAGAATTCTAGTTGTGTGTATTCAACACCATAGGAGGCCAACCATTCATCTAAGGGAAAGAGAGGCTCGGGTTTCACTAGTGCAAGGAGGAGAAGGCTTTCGTGGTGGCACAATCTAGGAGGAGAAGGACCGTTCGTGTGTTCAAGGATATTCTAGGAGCTTTGTAGTTGTTTTTTTTTGAATAGGTGGGTGGTTTTCTCTATTTCTAATTTAGACACCATGCTAGGGGTTGATTAATGAGATTGCTAAAGAAACTAATAAGATAACCACGTATTGGCTCTAAAAAGGACTTAGTAGATGATTAAATGAATGCTTGATGAATTGCATGCTATTTGCTATAAATCATGTTTATTGTAGTAAAATTGTTTTATTGCTATGGAAATGTGAAATTGGAACCATGCTAATTGTAGAATAAGCTTGTGAATGATTAGTTGTTGAAAATATTGAATTTGTGCTTATTAAACTATTGTGACACTAGTTTAATGAATGAGACCATGACATAGGGTATTGTGGAAATAAAAGAGAAAAAATTAAGAGTTAGTATTCTTTTAATGTAGTTGCAATGCAAAATTTGGTATACAGCTTGCTAAATTGAAATATTGCAAATTGTAGGCATAGAACACAAATTAGAATGAGAAATTCATGTTTTAATGTCAAAAAAAATGTTCTTAAAACACTGGTTTGTTAATTATACATAAACTCAGTATTCTGGAAAATTTTATGACTTTATGTGGAAGAGAAACAAATTTAAGAGGTTTTGAAAAATGAATTAATTTGGATAAATAGAGATTCGAGTTAAAAACAATTTAACCCAACTCATATCAGTCAACCACCTTGGCCATACAAGTAAGAGGGTGCACCATTAGAGCTCTAATGTAGCTCGGCGGCACTATGTGTGTCTGGGTTCGAGTCTCGGCAGAAGCTTTTATTTTTCCCCTGAGAACCGAACTTAACCATATTAAAGTCCTTCCTTTAGACAGTTGGGTACTATGTCCCTTCTGGTTAGTGCGTGGGGGTTAGTGCAGTTACTGTTCACCTGTTTGGGCCTTGTGTGTGGGTTCGAAACTGGCTGAGGCCACTTTTTTTTTTGAAAATCTGATTTTTTTAATGCATTTGAATTTTTTTAAGGTTTTAAATGTGATAGAAAATTGATGAAAATATTGGAAAAGTTTTCTGAAAATGCATAGACTTCGCAAAAATTATTTCCTAATTATTTGGACTTTTAAATGAGAAATAGGGGCAAAAAAGATGAGAATAAAAATTCATAAAAACATTGGACTTGATTCTTTTGTACTTCAAATCCAATTAATTTTTGAATATAGAGAAAATTGAAAAGAGATTAACTTGGGGTTTTTCACTCATAAATTATTGAGTAGAATTACATGAGAAATTGGTTAAAGAATATGCAAGTTGTGCATGGAAATGTGTTGAAAAAGAGAACATGACGAAACGTAAAATTTTGTGAACAAGTATGCTATCTCCTATGAACATGAGAAGAGAACTTAGACTAGAATTTTAGCTAAGACCTCACATCGGCAAGAATAAAAGCATTGAAAAGAGAATTATGATATTTTGACCAAGTTTGGGTCGTTGATAATAATTGATATTGTAGGGGTAATGCAAGATTCTAGAATATTGATCTTCATTTATATATAAGGATTAGATACATAGTGGAGATGTGATGAACGTAAGAGAAAAACATGAGTATGAGGGCCATTGGATTGGCGGTGTGAGAGTGTTGATAGGATGTCCTCATGATGCGTCATGATTAGGGCGTGGATACTACTCCAGAGTACCGTCCCGGTGGCGATGCTTATGGGGTGGTCTAGTGACTACGGGTGGTGCCATGTCTTTGGTAGGAGGTGAATTTACCATAGGATGCCTGCATGCCGAGTCATGTGTCAGTGCGTGGGATTCTCTCCAGGGTGCCTGGACGTGGGCTCGTAACTCATAGAACACCTAGGATACTTACCGTAGGTACCGTAGTGGATTAAGTCATGGCGAGGCATTGAACCCTACAAGATGAAGAACGATTAAGGGCTTGCCCTCGGACCTATGAAGCATGGGCTGCATAGACTCTGAACAAGTGCGCATTAGTGTCATATAATATAAACAACTGCATTAAGCCATACTATATAGACTCTGAACAAGTGCGCATTAGTGTCATATAATATAAACAACTGCATTAAGGACTAAGTGCACAGCACAACACGACATCAATAGGATAGTCCCTCTGTAGCTTTGTCTGTGATCAAGTTTGTGGTTTGTTTAAGTATTGAAATTCATTATACTGTTCGGCATAGCGAGGATGGTCATGTATAATATTTTGTCGGCTGTAAGCAACTGACGTGCCCATCGTTTCTATGATGGATAAATTGATTGGCAAGATTAAAGTATGCGTGCTGCTTAAAGAATGATTCAAGTGTTGTATATTTTTATTCATGTAATTATTGTAAATTGCTTCTGCTGTATAAGTGTAAAGTAAATGTAACTCTGATGTAACAAAAGTTTTTAATTCCTTGTAAAATTGTATGAAGAGTAGTGTAAAGATCCTGTGGAACATCAAATTCAGTCTGTTTTGGAGTTCGGGGTGTTACAATTCCTCAAGAAAAACATCCAGAAAATCCCGCACAATCAACGGTGAGACAACATCATCAACACACACTTCCTCCATAACTCCAACTTCCTCACTAGCCAACTTCTCCACACAAGCAAGCGGCGTTTCACCAGCACAGAATTCAAATTTGACATTTTCGCATTCGAAACACCACCTTCTTCTTGCGGCAGTCAATCACAGCATGAGTGGCACCAAGCCAATCCATCCCCAAGATAACATCAAAACCAGAATTGCTGATCACAATTAGATCGGCAACAAAATCAACACCACCAATAAGCAAGGGACTCTGCTAACAAATTTGAGAACACACGACAACACCTCCACCTGTAGTAACGATCCAACCTACCGGCATAGCGCTGCTAGCCAAGAGATGCAGATCGAAGAAGAGGGAGGAGACAAATGAAAGAGTAGCACCAGAGTCAAAAAGAGCATGAGAAGGAAAGGAATGGATAAGGATAATGCCTAGCAAGAAATCAAAGTGAGAACACAAAGGGCAGAAACAAAATGCAATAAACAGACTTGAATGGAAAGCTAACATGAATAAGTAACAGAATAGAATCACAAAATAGCAAGGAAATCAAAATGAAATATAAAATGAATACAAAAATGAAAGACAACCAAAGATATACCTGCAACAACGCCCAAAGCAGTCTTAGCATCCTGCGTAGTCAAGTTGTAAGCCTAACCACGACCCGCAAGAAGATTACCTCTAGGAGCGGCTCTCCCCTGCTCAAAGATATGCCTCTGCGGAGGAAGTGGTGGTCCACCTTGACCACGAACAAGCACCCCGTGAGGAGAGGAACCTCCAACTGGTGACTGTGGCCTAGACTTAGGGTAATCACGGACCATATGATCATTGGCTCCACACAGAAGGCACAGGCAATTAGCTATCCTACAATCTGGGCGCAAATGTCCAGACTTCCAACAGTATGAACAAACCAACTGTGGCCTCTGATCAACAGGTGGGTATGGTAGTGCCCTAGCAGGAGGGGGTGGAACTGGCCTCCTAATAGGCCCTCCTGAAGGCCTAGCAGGAACAGGGTGCGGGGCAGAACGCTGAATAGCACACTTCCTTGTACTAGTCTGTTCCTGAATTCTTACAGCATCTAGGATATTAGCATAAGAATGATGTTGTAAGGCAGCAAGACGATCCTGAATCTCATTATCCAGGCCCAACAGGAAAATGACGACCTCCATCTTCGTCATTCGCCTCCATGGAGGTAGTAAAAAGACTTAGTCGGGTGAATTCCGTAGCGTACTCGTCCACGGTCTGACTCCCCTGATTCAAGACAGTGTTTAGTTTAGCGTCGGTACTTTATGAAATAACAACGAAAAAGCATAAATAAACACCATCTGGTGAACCTGAGTTAAAGAAAGAAACTGTAGTTCCATCCCATTTTTGGTGGCATAGGGAAGAACTTCGTGCAGAAGCTCACAGTGAAAGTAGCCCAAGGAATGGGTCTGCCCAATCGCTCAGCTTCAGCTTGCCGCCAGATGTGGGAAAGATCAACAACTTGGATGCTCACAACATCCACACGATCAACATCTTCTATATGCGCTGCAGTCAATAGCTGAGCAGTCCTGATGCCATTACTTGGCTTCAAGTGGACCTTCAGTGCCCGAGAACTTGTCCCGATGGAGCCTCATGAAATCAACCACATTACCAAGTCTCGGTGGTGGCAACATGGGGACAGGCACAATGGGTTCACTATTAGCAGCTTCGTAAACCATTCTCAATTGTTCATTATGTTCCTGTTGCATCCGCAACATCAGTTCATTGTGCTCACACTGCATTTGCATCATCTATGCAATAGTGGGCTTATCAAATGGATCATCCCCAACATGAGAAGATGAAGCACCTCTCCTAACCATGGTCTGCAATAAAATTGAAGTGATTACTATATTGCTATCATGCCCCGCTACCCAAAAAGGAGATACGGAATACAGATACGTGACTAAATCCAGCGAATGGCTTTCACCACTCATAAGCTGTCAGGATCTTTACAATAAGAACAAGTATAAACAAGAGATATACAAGAGAAATGGTCAACAATGCACGCATATTTGAATCAATATAGTCAACGAGATTACTTGAAAAGAAACAAGAATACTGAATTTCAAATAATAATGTGTGGAACAAAACACAAGTCTGGGACACAAAGCCCAATACAAATATCCATGTAGCAATGTACAATTATTCAAGATAAGCAACAAGAAATAAATAAATACAGTAGGCTATAATTCATATTCACAAAGTTTTTATAAATAGTAAATAGTTACAGGTCAAAATTAGGTTTCTTTACTGAACAGTATAAAAATTCTACAAGTATAGTAGTTGTTTACAAGTATTGAATAGTTTGTAAAAGTCGTTAATTAAATCCACAAAAATTAGGGATTAATCCTAATCAAGTCTGGTTGTACTCAGCAAAATATTATATTTAGCATCAGTATAAAAATAAATAACCGTACAGAATTCATATAAAATAGAATCAGGAATTTTCTACATCTCTGTAGTAAAACAGCAATAACCTGCAACTTATAAATTGAAACTAAGATCTGTCAGAAATTCTGAAAAGTAGACAGAATTCTCTATAATTCATATTCACAAATAACTTTCATATACTGAACTTAATATGGTCTAAAATACTGAACAAAACTGGGTCACAACGAAAACGGAAATTCTCTTTATGCATAAAATCAACTAGTTTATGGGAAACACATCCAAATCTTAATAAAATGCAAAATATAGTCTACTAGATGTCCAAGCAACATGGTATAGGGTATTTAACACATTTACAACAAGTTTTACTGCTACTAACACACCAAGCATACGAGATCATACAACACCTCATAAGTCACGAACAACATGCATGTATACATAAAGAATCTATTATATCTAAGTTATTTTACGTCATGCATGCGCGAGACAACTACGAATGGAGGAACAAGTAGAGACAAGATCAAACAAGGGATTTCATGGGAATAGATCTTGCAGCAACTACACTACAAACAATATTTAGTACTTGTATATGCAAACAGAAATTATAAAAGTTACCTACCAGAAGATTGACAACAAAAAGGATGAAGCAAGAGCAAGAATAACGGGAACGGATTCTTAGGCACGAACACGAGCACGAACAAAGCGAATCTGATGAGATGACCACAATCGGGCACGAATCTCGATGTTGATCAAGATCAAGATGATGAAAGTCAATCAGACGGTCCAGATCAAGAGATCAAGATCAGATTTGATGATGATCAAGATCAAATCAGATCAGAAGGCTAGAAACAGCTTGATAATGATGATGTTGATCAACAACGATCGGACGGCCAGGATGAGCTCGATCACAACTGCATGCACAACAGCAAGGCAATGGCTTCGGCTGTTGTTGTGCGGTGCTCGGGAGGAGCCAGCACAGGGGTCAGCTTCTGGCTATCGACGTTGAGACAGGGAGATAGGGTTTAAGACAGGGTAACAGGGGATATATATACTATGGGTATATATATAGGATGTTAGGGATAGTAGGGTTAAAGAACAAGGGTAACGGGTATTGGGTGTAATGGGTAAACGGGTTGATGTAAAAAGATCCAATAGGGTTTATTCAAGAGATTTAATAGGGTTTTGAATAGGATTTGGGTTAAATGAAAGTTCCAAAATAATGAGATGGAAACAAAATAAATAAATAAAATAGGACACGAACAATTAAATAATGAGGACAGAAATTAATAGCACGATCAAATAGAGACGAAACAATAGGCTGACAATTGAATCAAGAAGATTTAAATAAAGAGACGACAAATCAAATAGATGAATATATAGAAAAAAAAGATCCAAATGCACGGTTCAAACAGAGTCGGAGAATACAAGATGAATAAATGCTCAAAAACAAAAAGACATAAAAAAATACAGAAAATGGAAAATAGGGGTTACAAATCCTACCCACCTTACAACAAAATTTCGTTCTTGAAATTTACTTGGGCGGTACATAGGACAAGGCAAAAGCAAACTTGTGGGGGATAAAAAAATAGAGAATTAAAGGGGAAGGAACAAAGTGATGGCAACACCAGAAATAAGAAAGAAGTGGATAACAATGACGTCAAATAGAATGCATGAAAGAAAATAAACAGTATCAAAAGGAAAGAACAACACAAGATAACAAAGCATGATAGAGAGTAGGTAGAACTGGAATCAAAGAGAAATTGAACATGAAAGAATTGAATCAAATAATAAATGGGTGCATGATGGCAAAACAGAATGCAAGAAGGAAGTGACCGATATCAACAATGTAGAAGAAACAACACAAGACTTGTAAAATAACAAAGCAAAGAGATGAAGAAATAGATAGAGCTGGAACCGAAGAAAGGATGGACAAGGAAGAGTTAGACCAGCTAATGAGTCAACGGATGAAGATGAGTGCAAGGGATGGAAAGAAGCACACAATGCAGGGAAGGAGAAACAACAAGAGAATCCTGGGACCTGTGGGTTATTGGCCCACAACGCTTCCGCTGTGCCACTCTGATCAGGAAGACTCCGACAATAGCATCTATTAGCTCCAGCAATCTACTTCGTGGCTCACCATATCCTTGACGCGTCCAAATAGCATCTCGCTAGCATGAAGTCCGAACTCTTGGTAACTTTAGATTTTGAACACTTCCTAAGATCCTGGGACTCTGCATGCACATCTCAAAGAAAAAGACAACACTTCCTCTCCTAGTGATGGTCCAAGCTGCCGACAAGTCGAAGTAGAACCAGCGATGCCGACTGACGGACCAAGCAAAAAAAAGTAACAAAAATGGATAACACCAGAATCAAATGAATATGGGTTCCAAAGAATGAATTCATACCAAAGAAGAAATCAATCAAAGAGGACGACTGAAAAAGACTGAAGAATCAAGGAATCAAGGGATTGAATAAGAAGGGATCAAATGAATGGAACAAGACTAGTAACCAGATAAAGTTGACTATAATTCATTCATGTATGCTTGGTCTGTGTACTGTTGAGCCAATCCCAGATCGAGCCAAGCTCGTCTAATATATCAGTCAAACTAATACATTAGCCAAACCTGGGCTCTGATACCACTAAAACCCTTGTCACACCCGGCTTCTCAAAAAGGAGACAAGAAATACGGATACATGAATAAGTCCAGCGAACGGCTTTCACCATTCATAAGCTGTCAGGATCTTTATAACAAGCACAAGTATAAGCTAGAGATATACAAGAGACATGGTCAACCGCCCATGCATAATTGAATCAATATAGTCAACAAGATAACTTGAAAAGAAACATGAACACTGAATTTCAAATAATCATGTCTAGAAGAAAACTCAAGTCTCGGACACAAAGCCCAATACAAATATCGATGTAGCAATGTACAATTATTCAAGATAAGCAACAAGAAATAAATAGATATAGTATGATAAAATTCATATTCACAATGTTTTTAGAAACTGTAAATAGTGACAGGTTGAAATTAGGTTTCTTTATACAACAGTATGAAAATTCTGCATGTATAGTAGTATAATATAGTTTGTAAAAGTCGTTATAAACCAACAAAAATTAGGGGTTAATCCCAATCAAGTATGGTTGTACTTAGCAAAATATTGGATCAAAATATTATCTTTAGAATCAGTATAAAAATAAATAACCATACAAAATTCATATAAAATAGAATCTGGAATTTTTTACATCTCTGTAGTAAAACAACAATAACTTGCAACTCATAAATCGAAACTGACATATGTCAGAAATTTTGGAAGTAGACAAAATTCTCTATAATTCGTATTCACAAATAATTTTCTTATACTGACCTTAATATGGTCTAAAATACTGAACAAAACTGGGTCACAACAAAAACAGAAATTCTCTTTATGCATAAAATCAACTAGTTTATGTGAAACACATCCAAATCCTAACAAAATACGAAATATAGTCTACTAGATGTCCAAGCAACATGGTATAGGGTATTTAATAAATCTACAACAAGTTGTACTACTACTAACTCAAATAGGAACAATGCTGTACAATATGCAATGTTGATGTTGTGTCAATTCTTATGTCTATGAATCATTTTAATCCTAACTAATGCATGTACTACTGCATTCCATACTACAAGTTCGATGCATAAAATCAATTTCGTTGAGACCGAGTGATGAATTCTATAGATCATGTGTCGGTACGATAATTGTCACGCCCCGCTTCCCAAAAATACGGAATACGAGCACGTAACAAAAGCCCAGCGAATGATTAATATCATCCTTAAGCTGTTCAGAAAAATCTTTACAACATATCACTGTAAAATCAGAGTCGGAAGCCAGAAAAATCAACCACATGCACATATGAACCAAATACCAACAAAATACTTGAAATAAAATGTATTAACATCAAATAATCATGATCTGAAAATACACAAATATTCCTGGGTCATATTGCCCAAATACCAGAAATAAATACAAGTAACAGATACAATGTTCAAAATGAGCAACAGGAAATAAATATAGATAGCAAAGCTTCAGCCAACTAGAACTTCATCTCGCCAATACCTTCAGGAATCCTGTCCTCCAAAATCTGCAATTCATAGAATGCAGGAAAAAGGAAAAGAGAAAACATAGTACCCGTCAATGGCAAGTCCGGGTCACAAAATAGAATAGGATACAAGCACATGGACACTATCTAACCACAGGATATACTAACAGGTATAAATAACATATGTCAAGTGACAGGTCAACAGGTAAACAGATAATATGTATGATTATCAGGTATCCAGGTAATCAGGTAAATATGTATCAAGTATCAGGAAACATGTAACAGGATAATCAGGTAACAGGATAATCAGGTAATCATGTAACAGGAAATCATGAATCAGGTAAACAGGATCATCAGGTTATGTTAAGTCTAATCTTTTATTAACTATCTAGGTAGCACGACATGCACCCCAAATTATATTACATGGTTGCTACAGCAAACAATTTCGCTTTAGATTTCATAGGGGACCATGCAGGGCAGTATACTCAAGTACAGAAAACAGTAATCCAAATCATATACCAAATTCCAAATAATCCAAATCATATACCAAATTCCAAATAATCCAAATCATATACCAAATTCCAAATGTGGGAAACACGGGCCCCCTTCCGAGTACACGTTTCTGCACTATCCACTACTAGATCTGTCCCATTAAACTCCGGCTTGATTACTTTTATTAATAATATCATCAACAGGCATGAGAGTGTACTAAATGATGTCAAACTAACAGGTTATACTCAGGTTTAGACTCAGGGAATTAGATCAGCAAGTAATGGTACTATTCATTCACTAATACGGACAAAATGGTGTATGTTTGTAATCGGGACAGCAAGACCAGTCTGTACTAAAACAGTGATCCAAAGATCTACAATCATGTAAATAATGATCCGTCGAAGGATCTGGAAACTAGACTTCCACACGCTTCTAACGGGTATAATAAATCCATATGCTATTTCACGACATCTCGATGTAAAACACATTCCAACACAGTTTTCAAGTACAGCCAGAAAACAAGGGAATGACTTAAACCACATGAAAACAGCATACAAAGTCATTAATTAAATCCACGAAAATTCAGGGGTAATCCCCTATAAGTATAGTCTCAAAATATAAATTTTCATATTTTTACAGAAAGTATAGATATGTTTTCAAAAATAGAAGGTAACACATAACATAGTTTTGATGGATCTGGAATTCTTTAACACCGCTGTACAAAATGGAACACATCTTGCAAACAGCGCATCAAAATCCACTTCCGCCAAAACAGGGTGAAAGTAGATACAATTTCCTAACTTTCATATCTCACATCAAATACTCATACAGTAATTAGAAATACGGTAAAAACGGCATTCAACATACAATCACACGCAGTTTACAGCAAAAGCGATCTATAGAAAAGAATGTAAGGCATCACTCAAAACTCATCTTTTAATTATCACAAAAATCAGGGAACTACCTAACATCATAGTGAAACACAGGACAAAATCTTGTGGTATGAAATTAGGTCTAACTTAGATCTTGAAAATAAATTGTCCACAAAAATTACCCCGAACTGAAACTGGAAACTACTAACATACAGTTACTAAAATGATCATAACTAATCCATACAAACTCCAAACAGGGTGAAATTAGTGGGATTAGAAATTAGATTCAATTCTCTACAAATTTCTCAGAAATAGTCATGTTGAGATTCGGACTTTAATCTAGGTAAAAACTGCAATCAATCCAGTACAATCCAAATTTCCAGATTTCTCAACCAAACTTCAAAACGTCATAACTTCCTCAAAAATCATCAAAACTCTTCCAAATTCAAAACACTGTCTACCCATTGTCTAAATATCACATCTAAGGGTTTCTAACCTGTCAAAATCCAATATTTCTCATATGGGTGTTCAAACAAACATCGGGTATACAATATGTCACATACGCGATGACAATCGCGGTCGGGTGAATCCTAAGGCATAAACCTATCAAATTCATGTCCTAATTCGTCCATGGCCTGTTTTGAAACCTTAGAGAAGAAATCCACAAATAAAGACGTGATCTTGGTCCGTCTCTAGTCTCAAACTATCCTATGTGTGAACTTTCTACTTGTATCAACCTAAGAAATTTAAGTACAAGTTACTTGCCTTTTTGTGATGACGAACGCAACGAATCCAAGCCTTTCAAAGAAAACCCACGAGCAAAAGTCCTTCCACGTGCGATTTCAAGCGAACCCACGAACCGAATCTTGCCTACGATCGTCTTCTTGAAGCACGAACTCGAAGCGGACGCTAACCTCTTCACCAAATCAGCGAAGAGATGAAGGAGGGGCTGTTCTTGAAGATGGTGGTGCTGGTTGGTTGGTTTCGGCCACAAGGAAAGGAGGAGAGGCGAGGTTTTGTTGTAGTAGGAGTTGTATGGATTGACGGATGGATGATATAGGTGATCGGCAATGGTTTGGGAGCCACAAGGGGGTGTCGGCCTGGGGGGTTTAGGTGCAGGCCGGGAGAGAAGAGAAGGAGGGGAGGCCGGGTTACAAATAGGAGAGGAAAAGAAAGATTAGGGTTTGTGATTAATTAGATGAGGGGGTATATATAGGGGATCAAATATGGGTTAATGGGTAGTGGATACCAATAGGATTAAATGGGTATACAATTGGGTAATGGATATTGGATAGATTTCAAATGAGGATACAAAATACAATGAATCCTATGGCTCCTAAAAATCTCCTTAAGGGCCAAAAATCTCAAATTGGTCAAAACACTTCTAAAAATTCATCATAACCCAAAAATAATTAACAATTATGAATGAGACCAAGAAAATGCGAAAAAGAATTCAAAATGGTGAAAAACGGACGATCGGCGCACAAACAGCACACGGAGGTCAAAAAATGCAAGAAAAATAATATAAAATGAAAATAATCCAATAAGAAAATTAATACAATAATTAATAAATATAATTTATGAAATAATCTAATTTTAACAATAAAAAAATAATTTGCGAAAATTTTAAATACAGAAAATATCGAAAAATACCTTTCTGGAAAACAGGGGTTACAATCCTACCCACCTTATAACAAAATTTCGTCCTCGAAATTTGCTTAGGCGGTACATAGGACATGGCAAAAGCAAACTGGGAAAAATGACAGAGAAGAATTGAATTAAACAACAAGTCAACGGATGAGAACGAATGCAAGAGATAGGGGAAACCAAAACAATGCAAGAAAGGAGAAGCAACAATATGATCCTGGGACCTGTGGGTTATGGGCCCACCACACTTCCGCTGCGTCACTCTGATGGTGATGTTCCAAGCAGCAGACATATCGTTGTAGACCACGCGACACCCAGCAACAATCCGAGCAGGAAGAAAAGAATGAGATAACAGAATACAATTGGGGTTGAGATGAGGGATTTAATTGAAATAATCAGGTCAAAACTAATGGGCATTAACAAAAATAATATTAAAAATACAAAAATCAACACGTAATAAAATAATAATAACAGAAATAATAAAAATAATAATCATCATAAATATACTGGTAAAAATAATAATAATAAAATATTAACAATACTGGTAAGGATAATAATACAAGCCAGAAAATAATTTGGGGTTCATCAATTTAGTGAAAGTAATTCAACATCAACATCAAAATTAAAATAGTAAGAAAATACAACACTAATAATAGTAATGGTAATAACAATAACAATAATAGTACTAATAATAATAAGGAAAACAATCATAATAGTAGTAGTAGAAATTCTTTGATGTGGTTTCGCCTCATTTATATCCATCTGTAGTCTTGCCTTCTCGACATCAAGTTGCAGGTTTGCCATCCCGACAACAGGTTGCAGCTTACCATCTGGATATTCGGTTGCACATTTTGCCTCGCCGGTATCCAGTTGCAATTTGCCTCCATTGATGTCTAGTTGCATGTTTGCCATCTCGACATCCAGTTGCAACAAAACGATGAACGAAATGATGCGATCTTCCACACGTACTTAGATATTGATTGCTCAATTTAAGTACGAAGATACGTTTTGAAAATTTGTGATTTTAAAATACACAGTTATTCGAAATAATAAAATTTTAGAAAATAATTTTATAGAAGATCCCAAATGAAATACACAAAATATTCAGAAATATATATATATATTATAAAGAAAATATAGGCAAGAGAAGAATTGATTTTATACTCAATAAAGAGTCAACAAAGGAGGACGACTACAAGGGACGAAAGAAAATAAGAAATCAAAGAATTGAATATGACGGAAAAGGAACGAGGGGGCACAAGCGGAATTTGAAGAGGATATAGCCGGGAAGGAATAACTAGCATGATACTCAAAATAAGTCAACAAATGAAGATGAATCAAAGAATCAAAGGAATATGGGTACGGAAAGAACGAAACTATACCTAATAAGGAATCAACAAATGAGAACGACTAAAAGAGACGGAAGAAACAAGGAATCAAGGAAATCGAATAAGAAGGGTTCAAATGAATGGAATAAGACTAGTACCCAGATCATTGTTGGTAATAATTCACTTATGCATGTTTGGTTGGTGAAATGTTGCGCAGATCCCAGTTCGAGCCAAGCTTGTCTAATATATTAGTCAACTAATACATTAGCCAAACCTGATGCTCTGATACCACAGAAAACCCTGTCACGCCCCGCTTCCCAAAAATATGGAATACGAGCACGTAACAAAAGCCCAGCGAATGATTAATATCATCCTTAAGCTGTTCAGGAAAATCTTTACAACATATCACAGTAAAATCAGAGTCGGAAGCCAGAAAAATCAACCACATGCACATATGAACCAAATACCAACAAAATACTTGAAATAAAATGTATTAACCTCAAATAATCATGATCTGAAAATACACAAATATTCCTGGGTCATATTGCCCAAATACCAGAAATAAATACAAGTAACAGATACAATGTTCAAAATGAGCAACAGGAAATAAATATAGATAGCAAAGCTTCAGCCAACTAGAACTTCATCTCGCCAATACCTTCAGGAATCCTGTCCTCCAAAATTTGCAATTCATAGAATGCAGGAAAAAGGAAAAGAGAAAACATAGTACCCGTCAATGGCAAGTCCGGGTCACAAAATAGAATAGGATACAAGCACATGGACACTATCTAACCACAGGATATACTAACAGGTATAAATAACATATGTCAAGTGACAGGTCAACAGGTAAACAGATAATATGTATGATTATCAGGTATCCAGGTAATCAGGTAAATATGTATCAAGTATCAGGAAACATGTAACAGGATAATCAGGTAACAGGATAATCAGGTAATCATGTAACAGGAAATCATGAATCAGGTAAACAGGATCATCAGGTTATGTTAAGTCTAATCTTTTATTAACTATCTAGGTAGCACGACATGCACCCCAAATTATATTACATGGTTGTTACAGCAAACAATTTCGCTTTAGATTTCATAGGGGACCATGCAGGGCAGTATACTCAAGTACAGAAAACAGTAATCCAAATCATATACCAAATTCCAAATAATCCAAATCATATACCAAATTCCAAATAATCCAAATCATATACCAAATTCCAAAAGTGGGAAACACGGGCCCCCTTCCGAGTACACATTTCTGCACTATCTACTACTAGATCTGTCCCATTAAACCCCGGCTTGATTACTTTTATTAATAATATCATCAACAGGCATGAGAGTGTACTAAATGATGTCAAACTAACAGATTATACTCAGGTTTAGACTCAGGGAATTAGATCAGCAAGTAATGGTACTATTCATTCACAAATACGGGCAAAATGGTGTATGTTTGTAATCGGGACAGCAAGACCAGTATGTACTAAAACAGAGATCCAAAGATCTACAAGCATGCAAATAATGATCCGTCGAAGGATCTGGAAACTAGACTTCCACACGCTTCTAACGGGTATAATAAATCCATATGCTATTTCACGACATCTCGATGTAAAACACATTCCAACACAGTTTTCAAGTACAGCCAGAAAACAAGAGAATGACTTAAACCACATGAAAACAGCATACAAATCATTAATTAAATCCACGAAAATTCAGGGGTAATCCCCTATAAGTATAATCTCAAAATATAAATTTTCATATTTTTACAGAAAGTATAGATATGTTTTCAAAAATAGAAGGTAACACATAACATAGTTTTGATGAATCTGGAATTCTTTAATACCGCTGTACAAAATGGAACACATCTTGCAAACAGCGCATCAAAATCCACTTCCGCCAAAACAGGGTGAAAGTAGATACAATTTCCTAACTTTCATATCTCACATCAAATACTCATACAGTAATTAGAAATACGGTAAAAACGGCATTCAACATACAATCACACGCAGTTTACAGCAAAAGCGATCTATAGAAAAGAATGTAAGGCATCACTCAAAACTCATCTTTTAATTATCACAAAAATCAGGGAACTACCTAACATCATAGTGAAACACAGGAAAAAATCTTGTGGTATGAAATTAGGTCTAACTTAGATCTTGAAAATAAATTGTCCACAAAAATTACCCCGAACTGAAACTGGAAACTACTAACATACAGTTACTAAAATGATCATAACTACTCTATACGAACTCCAAACAGGGTGAAATCAGTGGGATTAGAAATTAGATTCAATTCTCTACAAATTTCTCAGAAATAGTCATGTTGAGATTCGGACTTTAATCTAGGTAAAAACTGCAATCAATCCAGTACAATCCAAATTTCCAGATTTCTCAACCAAACTTCAAAACGTCATAACTTCCTCAAAAATCATCAAAACTCTTCCAAATTCAAAACACTGTCTACCCATTGTCTAAATATCACATCTAAGGGTTTCTAACCTGTCAAAATCTAATATTTCTCATATGGGTGTTCAAACAAACATCGGGTATACAATATGTCACATACGCGATGACAATCGCGGTCGGGTGAATCCTAAGGCATAAACCTATCAAATTCATGTCCTAATTCGTCCATGGCCTGTTTTGAAACCTTAGAGAAGAAATCCACAAATAAAGACGTGATCTTGGTCCGTCTCTAGTCTCAAACTATCCTATGTGTGAACTTTCTACTTGTATCAACCTAAGAAATTTAAGTACAAGTTACTTGCCTTTTTGTGATGACGAACGCAACGAATCCAAGCCTTTCAAAGAAAACCCACGAGCAAAAGTCCTTCCACGTGCGATTTCAAGCGAACCCACGAACCGAATCTTGCCTACGATCGTCTTCTTGAAGCACGAACTCGAAGCGGACGCTAACCTCTTCACCAAATCAGCGAAGAGATGAAGGAGGGGCTGTTCTTGAAGATGGTGGTGCTGGTTGGTTGGTTTCGGCCACAAGGAAAGGAGGAGAGGCGAGGTTTTGTTGTAGTAGGAGTTGTATGGATTGACGGATGGATGATATAGGTGATCGGCAATGGTTTGGGAGCCACAAGGGGGTGTCGGCCTGGGGGGTTTAGGTGCAGGCCGGGAGAGAAGAGAAGGAGGGGAGGCCGGGTTACAAATAGGAGAGGAAAAGAAAGATTAGGGTTTGTGATTAATTAGATGAGGGGGTATATATAGGGGATCAAATATGGGTTAATGGGTAGTGGATACCAATAGGATTAAATGGGTATACAATTGGGTAATGGGTATTGGATAGATTTCAAATGAGGATACAAAATACAATGAATCCTATGGCTCCTAAAAATCTCCTTAAGGGCCAAAAATCTCAAATTGGTCAAAACACTTCTAAAAATTCATCATAACCCAAAAATAATTAACAATTATGAATAAGACCAAGAAAATGCGAAAAAGAATTCAAAATGGTGAAAAACGGACGATCGGCGCACAAACAGCACACGGAGGTCAAAAAATGCAAGAAAAATAATATAAAATAAAAATAATCCAATAAGAAAATTAATACAATAATTAATAAATATAATTTATGAAATAATCTAATTTTAACAATAAAAAAATAATTTGCGAAAATTTTAAATACAGAAAATATCGAAAAATACCTTTCTGGAAAACAGGGGTTACAATAATCATGGGTACGATACAATATTGTTGCACGATATATTACGATGATTCAATGATTCATTGATATGATACATTTATATGATTCATTGATAAGATTCATTGATACGATTCATTGATGCAATACACGAGAGATTAGGATGTCGTAGTCCGCACTCCACAATCAATCGACAAACACTGGCTGGCACAGTCACTATATTATTCACTACTCAAGTCATTTTCTTAAATCCCGGCTTAGTAATTATTTTATATTAATGCAACAATACAATATACAATTTGAGATATGGGGTGAACAATAGTGACAATAAGGGAACAATAAGGCGATAACATGCAGTAGGACAATTGGAACGATGACAACAAGACATTGGGATCATGCAATGCAACATACACACATTAATTCATGCAATAGGACGATATAGAAATAGTTAAACTATTAAAAACTGAATGATAAAATTCTGGACAACAAGAGTATTCTGTAAAGATATGCAGTTTCCCGCTGTTTCAGAAATCAAAAAGTGAATCCGTCAGATATTCTAGAAACTAGACTTCCTTACGGTTCCAACGCATATTTAAAGTTTGAAATCCGACAATAGTAGCTAGGTCAAACACATTGTTTTTTGCAGATTTCATGTTCAGGCAGAATTTCGACACCATGTTATTATAATTTTAGGACCTGAAAAAACTCTGTAATAAATTCATAAAAAATATTTTCTATACTTCTAAACATGATTACTAACAATATGAAAATTTTTAGAGTAAAATTTTATCATTTGATCAACCTTTTTACTGTTTAAATATACAAGATACAAGCCTCTGAAAATCTGAAAGTAAAAACACAGTTGTAGTAAAAAGGGCATAACTTTTTCTACACAACTCAGAATTGAAAAATTCAAGATGTTCTGGAAACTAGAAAGATAAGGCTACAATTCATATTCAGAATATAATTCGTTTCAAGCTTATTTACTGGTTCAGAAACCGCAGTCAACATACAAGGTTAGCAAGCAATATACAAGTTTTTTGTAGTTTCATGAAATAAATTAATTAAACATGATGGGTATGGATTCTTTAGTCAATAAATCGTGTAATCAACATTATGGGTGCAATAACATGATGAATAAGACTAAAATTATATGCATACACTAAATTATCATCGATCAAATAACAAACAATGAACCAAACATACATCCTAGTAGTTATTTCTACAACAATTAATTGTGTCATGATTATACGATTAACCCTATTACCAATTCTGCATGAATGAATGAAAGATCCAATCTTTAGAGTCAAAAGTGGCACGATATCAAGAATATTAGGGTTAGCTCGTGTAAACCCTCAACAGACCCGACGAAGAGATGAACAAAGTATAATACGATAAACAAGAGATCTACTTGCAAGAGTTTCAACAAAACTTGAATTTGACACAATTACCAATTCAAGAGGACAGTGACTTACCTTTAAGACGACGAAAATGAATACTAAGAATAATGGGATAAGGATCCCAGAGCAACGAATCCTTGATCACACAAGATAGCACGTGCAATAAACGTGCAAAAGAAACTCAGTACACAAACACAAACAGACAGCAGCAATTATGGCCGGGACCATTGGGCAGCGATAGGGGTCAATGCGACGTCGTGGGCGATGGCGGCATCACGGTGGCGGCGTGATGGAACAAGGAAGGACGTAGAGATTTGGTAGGTTTGGCTGCTGTTAAAGTCGAGGAGAGCGGAAGAGGGTTAGGGGGGTGGCGACGGGAGTGTTCTGGCGGCAGCGGTGTCGACAGGAGGCCGACGGGAGGGAGTGGCGATGAGGGGAGGTTGCTGGAGTAGGGAGATGGCCGGAGATGATGCTGGAAGGGGGGTTTTGGAGATTTGGGCGGGAAATACAAGGGTAGAGAGAACGGCAAGGAGAGAGAAAGAGAGGAGAGATAATAAGTGGCTAGGGTTTCGAAATTGCATAATTTTTAGGGCTTGCAGTAGAGTTGTATTTACAGGGTATAATTAGGTTGTTGGGTTAGTGGTTTAGGGTCCAATAAAAGCGATTTTGGGTTAAGCAATTGAAATTGGATTTTAGGGTTCAGAGGTAGATCTAAATCAATATGGTTCAAGTAAAAATACCCACAATAACCAAAAGAAAAATAAAATCAATAAGAATAGCTCAACAAGAATCACAGGGAATTTCATGAAGAAGATTTAAATTGAAATAATCAAGAAACGAAAATAAAGTATTTTATTCAATTACGAATAAAATATTACAAAAGGGGGAAAATGAAAATAGCTGAAACGGTAGTTACAGATTTAAAGTTCGAAATCCGACAACATTAGTTAGGTCAAACACATTGTTCTTACAGATTTCATGTTCAGGCAGGATTTCAACATTATGTTATTAAAATTTTAGAATCAGCAAAAACTCAATATTAAATTCATTAAAAATATTTTCTAGACCCCTAAACACGATAACTAACATTCTGGAAATTATCAAAGCTAAATTTTATCACTTGATCGGCCTTTTTACTGTTTAAACATGAAACGTACAAGAATCTGGAAATCTGAAAGTAAAAACACAGCTGTAGTAAAATGGGCATAACTTTTCCTACACAACTCAGAATTCAGAAATTCAAAATGTTCTGGAAACTAGAAAGATAAGGCAACAATTCTTATCCAGAAAGTTATTCATTTTAAGATTATTTATTAGGTTGAAAATAGCAGTCAACATACAGCCAGCAAGCTAGATACAGGTTTTAGGGTATTTTTCATGAAATAATTTAATTAGGCATGATGGGTATCAATTATATTAGTCAATGAACTTTATAATCAGCATGATGGTGTAATAACATGATCAATAAAATTAAGAACACATACATGCATTAATTTATTTCAACCAAACAACAATCGATCAATCAAACAGACAACCTAACAATTCTTTCTACAATCAATTCATTGTGTCGTGACTATATGTGTAACCTATTATCAATTCTACATGAATGCATGAAGATTCAATCTTTGGAGTCAAAAGTGGCACAATGTCAAGAATATTGGGGTTAGCTCGTGTAAACCCTCAATAAACCCAACAAAAAGATAATCAATACAACGATACCATAAATTTTTAGGATATACTTGCAGAATTTCAATAAAACTTGTATTTAATAGAATTAACAATTTAAGATGACAGCGACTTGCCTTTTAGACAACGAAATTGATTACCAAGAATAACAGGATGGGAATCCCAGAGCAAGGAACTCGAACCACAAAGAACTACGTGCACACAATGTGCACAAACCAGAGCACGTGCTAACAATGGCGGGGATCAAAAGATCAAAGAAGAAGATGATCACGATCTAGATCAAGGGCCAAGATCCAAAGCTAGATCAACTTTACATGTACGCAGAAATCCACCCAAAATAGCAAACATGGATCCCAAACTCCCAACACAGCAAGCAACGATAACTACAAGTGCAAAGCACGTATAATTAGTCACCAAACAACAGACAGCAGGCTCAGGCTTGGCTCGACTTCGATGGCGACAGCTGACAGTAGGGCTGAGCCGCAGTGTCGGGGTGAAGGCTCAGACAATGGTCGGCAGTGCACAAGGGAAAGGGTAGTCGACAAAACAAGGAACTTTGGAGGCGCTCTGTTTTGTGCGGGAAACAGAGACAAGAGTGGGGGAGAAGGTTTAGGCATCGACTGGTGGCTGGACGGAAGAGGGCGGTGCTCAGGAGGGGCATCGGAGGGTGGCTCGATGGGGCACGAGGATGGCGGTGGATGGTTTCAACTTTGTGCTGTCGAGGGTGATGGGAGTTTGATGACGGGGCACGAGGATGGAAGAGTAAGATGAAGACAGGGTGCTTCGGAAGTCTCTAAGGCGGAGAGGCAGACGGAGATGAGGGGATGCACAGGGTTTGCTCAGGGGTGAAGTTGAGAAGGGAGTCGAGGGTGGCAAGAGGCTTGGGCGAGGACGAGGGAGGAGGTGGGGCGATCTAGGCAAAGTGGAGGTCGATGAGTTTCATGGGAGTGGGTTTCAAAAAGAACGGAGGAGGATGGAGGTTTTCGGAGACGTTGGGGTGTACAGGGGAAATCAGAGAGAGGGAGAGGGTCGGGAGGTTGAAAAGGGGGGATGTACAGTAAGAGGTAGGGGTGGGGGGGGGATAGGCGGCTGGGGGTTATAGGGGTAGGGTTTGGTTAGGGGTTGAATAGCATATATAGGAAATTGTTGGGATATTGGGTTTCGGGTAGGATCCAATAAGGAAGAGGGCTATAAGATTCTGGTTTTTTAGATCTAATAGGGGAAAGTGAATAGGATCATAGGGTTTATAAAATATACATTTAAATATACATTAAATCAAATAGTAAAATACATATAAAATGGAGTATCTTCGGGCTTTACAAAAATAATAATAATAGGAGTAATGATAACAAAAGTAATTATAATAATAATTGTAGCAACATCAATCATAATAAAAATAAAAAAAATAACATTGATAAAATAAAAAAATAAAAAATAATACCGGTAACAATAATAATAATAATGATATGTATTAAAATATGATTCGAGATTAACAAATTTATTAAAAATCCAAATAGTAATAATATTAAATATAAATAGTTGATCAATTTAAAATAGAATGTAAGATCAAAATACCCCGTTATTTGAAATGAATAAATTTTCGATTACCAAATACTTTAGTAAAAATCCGAAATTAATTTAGTACAAAATAACTTTACAAAAATCAAATTATAGCAAATACACGAAAAATAGTTATTAGAAGGAATGGGGGTTACACCATCCTGAGTTGGTAGCTGTAACTCAAGTGCTCCACCAGATTGCTCAGATGCAACAGGAGCACAACGAACTGGTTAAGGCTGCATTGGAGGCTGCTAATAGGAATGCTGTTCCGACCCCCGTTGTGCCTGCCCCAGTAGTGTTGTCCCTCATTTGGATACCATTGCAGATTTCATGGGGTTGCACCCTGATAAGTTCGCTGGTACTGTGATGTCACTCGAGGCTGAGCAGTGGCTGATACGGACGGAGAGTCTACTACAGGCAGCTACGGTCGCCGTTGCCGATCGTGTGGATGTGGTATGTGTCCAGTTGGTGGATTTGGCCCACATCTGGTGGAAGGCAGAATCCGAGAAGCTAGAGAGGCCTATGGCTTTGGCCACTTTTGCTCAGAGCTTCCTGGAGAAATTCTTTCCCCGCATCACCCGGGTAGAAATGGAGCATCAGTACCTTGCCTTGAAGCAGGTTGGTTGGTTGATTGTCTGGTTGATCTATTAGTGTCGTGTTTTGAGATTTTGTTACATATTATATATGTAGCATTTTAACACAAAGTTTTTCTTGGAACAGGGCTCTAGATCTGTGGACGAGTACGTCGCGGAGTTCACCAGGCTTAGCCGCTTCGCTACCACCTTGGTGGCTAATGAGGAGGATCATGCTCAGAGGTTCCTTTTGGATCTTAATCAGGGTATTCAGGTGCACTTGGCCTCCCATCGTCTCCGTACCAATGCGGATGCCTTGAAGGCAGCTCGAGCGACAGAGCAGACTCAAGCTCGGGGAACACAGTGTCATTAAAAAATAATTTATACCGGACGAAAAACGAAACATGATGTTTTGTCCCAAAGAGAAGAAAAAAATTTCAAAATATTCGTCCGGATTTTTTTGCAAAAAAAATTTGCAAAAACAATTTTAAAAAATAGTTTAAAAAAAAATTTGCAGAAACAATTTACAAATTTGCAAAAACAATTTAAAATTTTACAAAATTATTTATAAAAATTATTTTTTTTATAAAATAAATTGGATTGGGACGAAACATCATGTTACGAAACATCATGTTTCGTCCCACATGGTTTCATCCCACCCTTAAATTCATTTAACCGGTTATTTTATTTGGTTTTTATTTATTTTTTACTTCGGACGAAACATAATGTTTCGTCGAATCAATTAAAAATATAATTAAATAATCCAGACAAAACATGTTTTGTCAGCAATAATATGCATTGTGCTATTTCGAATGCTACATTTCCCTTCCTACTGTATCCCAATTGCCAAAAAATGGAAAAATAGCTCACGACTGTGTGCGCTACAGTAAAAAAAATGGCAGAAATGGCAAACAAGAAAACGACTATGGATGCTCTTAGTAATGAAATTGCTACAAAAAAATTAAAACGTGATATTTAGAAAGTTAAATGGGTTCTTATCATGCAATCAAGTTTAGGAGTGCTAACATTGTTATAGTCAATTATATGATTTGGGATCTCACATTCTATTCTCAATTTGCAGTGGGAGATATGTACATTTTGCCAAGCAGCTAACTTCATGCAACTTTAGAGTGTACGCAATGGACTGGACTGGTCATGGAGGTAGTGATGGATTACATATGGATATGTGCCTTCACTAGATTCTGTAGTAGTTGCAGATGTTGTAAGTTTCAGCTCAATTTTGTAGTTTCCTTAATCAATTAATTAGTAAAGGCATCACTAGATGGTTCTTTTGAGTCTTGATTCTGGATAAGCTTTTATGTGCATATGAATTGGTTTTAGTTATTTACTACGCAGGGTTAAGAAAAATCTTCCAATACCTTTACAAATAGCCATATTGGGTTGCGTTTTGGGTATAGCCATTCAAAAATTGATTGCAGTTGATAACCTTTATTCTACAGTTGCACTGTTTTACTTTTTTATTCAAAATATATATAATCTGCTCAAGAATCTGTCAAATGATTAACAAACAGAAACTACAAATGGAAAGCCTCCGAATTAGTTCTCTAATGTTTTATATATTGTTTATTTGTTAGCTTTAAAAAAGGAAATCTCACTTTATATATTTGCAGCTGAAAGCGGTTCAGTGAGAAAAAAGCAGAGAAGTGGTGGGCTTAGAACAGATCAAAGCTCCAGGAAAAATACAATATATTGTCTAGAGAAAATTCGTTTGGTGGCTCTACCTCAGGCTTTTGAAATATGTGCCAATCCCACCCTGTATATGAATTTACACGGTTTTACATGGCCTTATATCATACATTCTGCGTGTCTCCCGACTACTAGGTTTGGCCCCTAGCTTTTGCTCAAACACATGAAAAAACTGCAGTTGGAGAAGTGAGAAATGTGCGAACAAAGTTGAAGAGTTGATGATGTGTATTTGAGCTCGCCTCAGGCACCCACCAAAATTTCACGTTTCAACCACTTTTACAAGGATCAGAAAAAATGTATCTTTTGTCAATGGCCCGATATATTTAATTTTATGACCATACATTTTGTAGACGTGCATCGCACGTGCATTATAGTAGTTAAATATAAATAGTTGATCAATTTGAAATAGAATGCAAGATCAAAATACCCCGTTATTTGAAATGAATAAATTTTCGATTACCAAATACTTTAGTAAAAATTCGAAATGAATTTAGCAGAAAATAACTTTATAAAAATCAAATTATAGAAAATACACGAAAAATACTTATTAGCGGGAATGGTGGTTACACCATCCTGAGTTGGTAGCTGTAAGTCAGGTGCTCCAGTAGATTGCTCAGATGCAACAGGAGCACAACAAACTGTTTAAGGCTGCTTTGGAGGCTGCTAACCGGAATGCTGTTCTGACCCCCGTTGTGCCTACCCCAGTAGTGTTGCCCCTCGTCAGGGTACCATTGCGGATTTCATGGGGTTGCATCCTGATAAGTTCGCTGGTACTGAGATGCCACTCGAGGCTGAGCAGTGGCTGATACAGACGGAGAGTCTACTACAGGCAGCTACAGTCGCCGTTGCCAATCGTGTGGATGTGTTATGTGTCCAGTTGGTGGATTTGGCCCACATCTGGTGGCGGGCAGAATCCGAGAAGCTAGAGAGGCCTATTGCTTTGGCCACTTTTGCTCAGAGCTTCCTGGAGAAATTCTTTCCCTGCATCACCCGGGTAGAAATGGAGCATCAGTATCTTGCCTTGAAGCAGGTTGGTTGGTTGATTGTCTGGTTGATCTATTAGTGCCGTGTTTTGAGATTTTGTTACATATTATATATGTAGTATTGTAACAAAAAGTTTTTCTTAGAACAGGGCTCTAGATCTGTGGACGAGTACATCGCGGAGTTCACCAGGCTTAGTCGCTTCACTACCACCTTGGTGGCTAATGAGGAGGATCGTGCTCGGAGGTTCCTTTTGAATCTTAATCAGGGTATTCAGGTGCACTTGGCCTCCCATCATCTCCGTACCAATGCGGATGCCTTGGAGGCAGCTCGAGCGACAGAGCAGACTCGAGCTCGGGAGACCCCTCCTCAGTGGGTTGTGCAGTACCCCACTGTTGTTGCTGCCAGGCCCACTGGAGGCCCGATCAGGAGGCTAGCTCCGGTCCTTGCCGTAAGGACAGCTCCCTATCTTCCTACTCCTCCACGGAGGGATGTTGTTTGTGACTTTTGCTAGACCCCTGGGCATTTGCACAAGGACTGCTGGAAGGCCAACCGCCAGTGTCTCGGTGGTGGTGCTGCCGACCACTTGGTTCGAGATTGTCCTCGGAGGAGGCACGACCAGGTCGTAGTCGTGCCAGTCCGTAGTCAGGTCAGGCCGCCACTTCCCCCTCAGCGTCAGATCGTCGGTCAGAGGACCGCTGCTCCAGGGAGAGGTCAGGCTTTCAACTTGACAGCGGAGGAAGTTCAGACCGTGAAAGCAGTCATTACAGGAATTCTTTTGTGTTTTCTTTTATTATTCTGTTATTTGTTCCTTGTTTTATTTCTTTTCATCTTTCATCCATGTTTCCTTTCTTGCAACATTTTTCATATTCCTTGGTTATCTTTCATCTGTTTATCTTTTTTCTTGTTTTGACTCTATCTTAGGTGTTATTCTTGTTCATTCTGTTCCTGCTCATGTTCTTTTTGATTCTGGGGCAATCCATTCCTTCGTCTCCTCTCGCTTTGTGGATTAGCATCAGTTGGAGTGCAGTGTGATGTCAGTAGCTTGGAATATCATCACAGGTGGCGGTGTTGTCGTCTATTTTGGGAGTGCAAGCAGAGTCCCGTGGTGATTGGAAGTGCTGATTTCAGAACAGATCTGATTGTGATTGGCAGTTCAGGTTTTGATGTGATTCTCGGCATGGATTGGGTGGGTGAGACCCACGCTATCATTGATTGTCGAGCGAAGAAGGTTGTTTTCAGGATGTCAGGCCGTGCGGAGTTTGAGTTCCATGCTGGGGAGTTACCCTTTGGGCATGGTCAGGAAGTAGTTGTCGATGCAGGTTGTGCAATGTAGTTGCACTCAGGCTGTGAGGCTACGCCTTTTGCAGTGTGGGAATTTCTAGATGTGTTTCTAGAGGAGTTTCCTGGACTACCCTCGGATAGGGAAGTGAAATTTGGTATTGAGGTTCAGCCAGGTATTGTGCCGATATCGAAGGTCCCTGCCAGATGGCACCAGTTGAGCTAGCAGAGCTGAAGGTGCAGATCCAAGGATTGCTGGATTTGGGTTTCATCAGGCACAGTTGTGTCCCTGTGGGGTGCTCCTGTCTTGTTTGTCAGCAAGAAGGACGAAAGTCGTCGTCTGTGCATGGATTACCATGAGCTGAACAGTGTTACAGTGAAGAACAGGTATCCGCTACCAAGGATCAAGGATTTGTTTAATCAGCTGGGTGGAGCTGCTGTCTTTTTGAAGTTGGACCTTCGCTCTGGTTATCATCAAGTGAAGGTGAAGGCAGCTGATGTGTAGAAGACTGCATTCAGAACTAGATATGGGCACTATGAGTTCCTAGTGATGCCTTTCGAAGTCACGAATGCGCCAGCAGTATTCATGAGTCCGATGAACAGAGTTTTCTCTCCATTTCTGGACAGATTCGTGGTGGTCTTCATAGATGACATTCTGATGTATTCTCGGAATTGGAAGGATCATGCTGATCATTTGAGGTTGGTTCTGCAGACCTTGAGGAAGAATCAGCTTTATGGGAAACTCAGCAAGTGTGAGTTCTGGCTTATTTGAGTTACCTTTTTTGGGCACATTATGTCAGGCGATGGTATCTCTATTGTTCCAATCAAGATTTCTGCAGTCAAGGATTGGCCCGTTCCTAAGTGAGTTTCGGAAATGAGAAGTTTCCTTGGTTTGGCCGGATATTATCGGATGTTTGTCCAAGACTTTTCAAAGATTGTTGGTCCGTTGACTAAGCTAACTTGGAAAGATCAGAAGTTCGTTTATGATGGAGCTTCATTGGAGATTTTGCAGTGTTTAAGAACCGATTGACGTCAGCACCAGTGTTGACTATTTCGGATGGTTTGGGTGGTTTTTGGTTCACTGTGATGCTTCTGGCAAGGGCCTAGGTGTGTTATTGATGCAAAAGGGTCGAGTTGTTGCTTATGTGTCCAGACAGTTAAGGCCGCCACGAGAAGAACTACCCTACCCATGATTTGGAGTTGGCTGCGGTGATCTTTGCTTTGATGTTGTGGAGACACTATCTGACTAGTGACCGAGTGAAAATCTTTACTGACCACAAAATTCTCAAGTATGTCTTCACTCAGAAGGAACTGAACATGAGGCAGAGGCGATGGTTGGAATTAATGGCTGATTATGACATCAGTTTGCAATACCATCCTGGTAAATTGAACTTGGTACCAAATGCTTTGAGTAGGAGACCAGTCACCATGTTCCTAACTCAACAGAGAGAGCTTGTTGAGCAGATGAGGAAGTTGGATTTGGCTGTGAACGAGCCAGGTTCTAATCGGAGTTGCATGGTGCTTCAGTTGCAGTCTTCTCTTGTTGAGGAGATTAAGGAGGCTCAAGAAGGTGATATTGTAAGGGTTCAGAACCGAAGTTGAAGCAGGTACGAGGACTGATATGGTTGTTCACTCAGATGGATCTCTTCGTTTTGGGTACAGGTTGTGTGTTCCGAAGGGTGAGGTTCGTCAGAAGTTGATTGAGGAAGCCCACTAATCGTCGTACTCTATTCATCCTGGTGGTACGAAGATGTACCGGGACTTGAAGCTTCATTTTTTTGGCATGGTATGAAGAGGTCAGTTACGAGATTTGTGTCACAATGCTTGATCCGCCAGTAGGTGAAGGCAGAGCATCAGAGGACCTTCAGACTTCTTCAGCCTTTTCCCATTCCGGAGTGGAAGTGGGAGCATATCACCATGGATTTTGTGACCACTTTGCCAAGGAGTCCTAAGGGTCACAATGCCATTTGAAAGATTGTGGACAGGTTGACCAAGAGTGCTCACTTCGTTCCCTTCAGAGATAGACAGTCAGAGAGGACCATCCAGACTCTAGAGGATATGTTGAGGTCATATGAGCTGCAATTTGGAGGTTCTTGGGAGGACCACTTGCATCTCGTAGAGTTCTCGTACAATAATAGCTTTCAGACCTGTCTTAATACTGCTCCGTTCGAGGCACTTTATGGTCGTAAGTGTCGGTTGCCAGTGTGCTGGGATGACATTGGCGAGAGGGATTGTTGGGCCCGGAGTTGATCACCAGGACGGTGGATGCAGTGAGTCAGATTAGGAAGCATCTTCAAGCCGTGCAAGACAGACATAAGAGATGGACTGATGTTCATCGGAGAGCCTTGGAGTTTGAGGTGGGAGACCATGTTTTCCTTAAGGTATTGCCGTCACGAGGTGTCATTCGTTTTTGTGGCGGAGCCATGTTGAGCCCCATGTTCATCGGACTGTTTGACATCGTGGAACGAGTAGGCAAGGTGGCCTAACGTCTTGCATTGCCACCGGCTTTATCTGGAGTGCACGACGTCTTCGATGTCTCGCAACTGAGGAAGTATATCCGTGATGAGAGCCACATGATTGACTACTCGAAGTTATTTGTGAAGCCGAATTTGTCTTCTGAAATTCTGCCAGTTCCTATTTTGGATCGGCGGGAGAAGGTTTTGAAGAACAAGGTGATCAAGCTTGTTCGTGTTTCTTGGAATCCTCACTCTCCAGGTGAGTCGACTTGAGAGCTAGAGGAGGATATCCAGCGGAGGTTTCCTCATTTGTTTCGGTAGCTCTTGTTTTGTTGTTTTTGCTTTAGAGTTTTTTTTTCTTTTGGGGTTACCCTATGTACTGCTTGTTGAATTTCGAGGACAAAAATCTTCTTAGGTGGGTAGGATTTGTAACTTATGGTACTCATTTTTGTATTTTTTGTATTTAAAATAATTCATGGTTATTTTATTTTATTTCTGGTTTTGATGATTTTCGTCCCCTTTGAATTGTATGTTGTTGTTCGCCTTGTGATTCATTTCTATTTGATCCAGCTTTTATATTCTCATTTGTTTGATCTACAAATTTGTTCTTCTCTTTGTTTAAAGTTTAAACCTATTTCATGGCCTATTAGTCTCTTATTGGACCCTTTTCTTCCTATTGGATACTACCGAGTTAGCCCAAACCCATATTGACTTTATATAACCCCCTAATTGTACCCTAACCCTAATTACAAAACACTTATTATCTCTTTCCCCTTCCTAGCCGTCATTTACCTACCCCCTCGATCTCCCGTTCCCTCTCTCCTCCCCGATGTCAACGTCTTTGACCTCCGACGCCGGCAGACCACCCCCTCTCCTTTTCCACCCCCCGCTGTCCCTGTCCCCCACTCAAGCCGCAGCAACCAAGCCCCTTCCCTTGCTCACTGCTGTCATTTTGATCCCTCAAGCAGCCGCGATACCCCAGGTCGCCGCTGTGTCTCATGTCTCTGTCGTGGTCGTCTCTTGTCGAGGCTGCCGCCCATCACTGTCATCCGCCTCGCTGTGCCGCTAGCCGCGGTCGTCTCCCGGGTGTGCTGTCGACACCCTTGCTATTGTTTGTTGCTGCCTTATTATGTGCATGTGTACACGTATATAGCACGTGTTTTCCGTTGGTGTTGATTTCGCTCTTGTTCGTGTGTTCGTGTGTCGAGATCCGTTCCCGTTATTCTGTTCTTCGTCTTCGTCATCGTTATCAGGCAAGTAGCTTGTATGTGTCTTTTTGTCATACACAATAAATATCGTAAGTAGTCTTACATGAAATCGTTAGTACCTCATGATGACCATATTTTGTTAGTTGATTTGTTCCTTCATCTCTTGATCATGAGTAGTTCACAGTAATTGACACCAGTTGCATGATTTTTTTTTAGATTTGATGGACATCTTGGTTGTATGCTTGTTGTGACATATCATATGTTTTACTAATTGTATATGGATGCTTTGTTAGATGTAATCTCTTATTATAGATTGTTTGTTCATATGCTATGCTAATTTGAGTAACCTATATGCCATTCTTTGTATGCCATCTTAAATTGGATCGTTTGTAACTAAACTATTTGATAAAATGCATAAAAGAACTTTTGTTTCACTGTTGTCCTATTTTGTACAGTAATTTTGACCCTGTTAATATCAATAAAATTTTCATGTCCCGCTTCCCAAAAATACGGAATATGAGCACGTACATTGGCCCAGCAAATTACTAACGTCACCCATAAGCTGTTTAACCGATCAACTCAACATTATAACCATTACAGAACAATTGCGCTGACAATAATAATAATCTCATGAACAATAATACTTTGAATGAAGCAATAAAAATATCCAAATGCAATAATAATCCAACATCTAGAAACAAATAGCAATATTCGGGTCATAAGCCCAATACAATGAAATAACAATAGTTCAATAATTAAGTCTTCATAACAAAGAAATAAATTTTTATTAAGCGGCAATGCAATCAATTCCTTCACCAATGTCTTTCTCCCAATCCATCAGGCAATTCTCTATCAACACCTGTAAACACTTCATCTAAAAATAGGAGAAAAATTGTCCTTAGAGCAAGTCATGGACAGCAAGTAGAGAAAGCAGGAAACAATTGAATAACGGTATAACAATAATTTCAATGGATCAATAGGAATCAATAACATGGCACTATAATTAATATCACGATAATCGATGCAATGGCTATAAACAATGTTTCAATATTCGGTAATAATAATCAATGATCAATAACGGTAACACTTAGCCAACATTCGATATCAATAGGAACAATGATGAACAATATGCATTGTCGATGTGAAGCAAATCCTTAAGTCTATTATTTATTTTAATCCTAACTAATGCACGTACTACTGCATCCCATACTACAGCTTCGATACATACAATCAATTTCGTTTAGACCAAGTGGTGAATTCTTTAGATCATGTGTCGGTACGATAATCACTGATACGATAACAATATTGTTTCATGATACATTACGATGATTCACTGATTCATTGATAAATTGGTACATTGATACATTGATACATTGATACATTGATACATTGATACATTGATACATTGGTACATTGATACATTAATACATTGGTACATTGATACATTGATACATTGATACGATTCATTGGTACAATACACGAAAGATTGGGGTGCCGTAGTCAACGCTCCACAATCAATCGATAAACACTGGCCGACATGGTCATTATATTATTTACTGCTCAAGTCATTCCCTTAAACCCCGGCTTGTTAATTATTTTATCAACGCAACAATACAATATGCAATCTAGACATTTAGGGGATGATGGTAACAATAGGGAAACAATAGGATGATAACATGGATAGGATGATTAGAATGGTGACAATAACTCATTGGGATCATGCAATGCAGCATACATTCATTAATTCATGCAGTAGTAGGATATATGAGTAATTAATCTAATAAAAATTGAAAGGAGAAATTCTGGACAGCAAGAGTAGTCTGTACAAAAGTGCAGTTTCCCGCTGTTTCAGAACTCAAAAAGTGAATCTGCCAGAAATTATAGAAAGTAGACTTCCACACGGTTCCAATGCATATTTAAAGTTCAAAATCCGACAACAGTAGCTAGGTCAAATACTTGGTTCTTTACAGGTTTCATGTTCAGGCAGAATTCTGACATTATGTTATTATAATTTTAGAAACAGCAAAAAATCCATAATAAATTCATTAAAAATATTTTCTAGAAATAGCATAAACATGTTAAGCAACAATCTGGAAATTTTCATTTGATCAGCCTTTTTACTGTTTAAACATGGAAGATACGAGAATCTGAAAATCTGTAAGTAAAAAAATAGTTGTAGTAAAACGGGCATAACTTTTGCTACACAAATCGGAATTAAGAAATTCAAGATGTTTTGAAAACTAGAAAGATAAGGCTACAATTCATATTCATAAAGTAATTTATTTTAAGATCTTTTATTGGTTCAAAAATAGCAGTCAACATACAGGTCAGCAAGTAATATACAGGTTTTAGGTAATTTTCATAAATAATTTAATTTAACAAGATGGGTATCAATTCCACTAGTCGATAAACTTCTCAATCAGTATGAAGGGTGTCAAGACATGATAAATAAAATTAAAAACGCTCATACATCAATTTATCATTAATCAATCATCAATCGATCAAACAACAATAACATATTAATTGTCTCTACAATAATTTATTTGTGTGACGATTTTATGAACAACCCTATTATCAATTCTATATGCACTCATGAAAGATCCAAACTTTAGAGTCAAAAGTGGCACGATGTCAACAATATTGCGGCTAGCTCCTGTAAACCCTCAGTAAATCCAACGAAAGAGATAAACAATATATAATTCGATAAACAAGGGATCTACTTGCAAGAGTTTCAATAAAACTTGAATTTGATACAATTAACAATTTAGGAGGACAGTGACTTGCCTTATAAATGGTGAAAACGAATACCAAGAATAACGGAATAACGCCCATATATCAATTTATCATTAATCAATCATGAGTCGATCAAACAACAACCTATCAATTGTCTCTACAATAATTTATTTGTGTGACGATTTTATGAACAACCCTATTATCAATTCTGTATGCACTCATGAAAGATCCAAACTTTAGAGTCAAAAGTGGCACGATGTCGACAATATTGCGGCTAGCTCGTGTAAACCCTCAGTAAATCCAACGATAGAGATAAACAATATATAATTCGATAAACAAGGGATCTACTTGCAAGAGTTTCAATAAAACTTGAATTTGATACAATTAACAATTCAAGAGGACAGTGAATTTCCTTATAAATGAAAACGAATACCAAGAATAACGGGATAAGGATCCCAAAGTAACAAACCCACGAACACACGAACTAGCACGTGCAATAAACGTTCACTAATCAACACAGCACACAAAGAGACAAGCACCAACAACAATGGTCAAAAGTTAGAGAGAGAGACAGCAGTAACAATGGTCAGCAACGGCAAGGGACTTTGGGACTTGACTGGCAACGAACAGTAGGGTCGACGACGAGGCGGCGCGAACGGCGGTGGCATCGGGGGAGCGGCGACTGGGGGTCACCGAACGAAACAGAGAGGCAACAGGGCATTTTGGGGTGCTCTGTTACTGTCGAGGATAGAGGAGGGCGAGGAGGTGCAGGGGGTTTCGGGAGGTGTGCTGGCGGCGCTAGGGGAGGTGGCACCGATGTGGGGAGGTGGCGACGGGGAAGACGTTGTCGGGGGGTGGCTGGGGAAGATGGCCGGGAGAGAGGCAGGATGGGTTTGGGGGGTTTTTGGTAGGAAAACACAGCGAAAGAGAGAGAACGGGAGGAGAGAGGAGAGAGGAGCGATGAGAGAGAATAAGCGGCTAGGGTTTCAAAATTGTGTAATTTTTAGGGTTTGTACTAGAATTGTATTTATAGAATACAATTAGGGTATTGGGTTAGTGGTTTAGGGTTCAATAAAAGCAACTTTGGGTCAAGAACACATGAACTTGGGGTTTTCGGGTTCGATAAGGGATAGATCTAAATCATTCGGGTTTAAATAAAAATACCCACAATTCAATAAAAGAAAAAAAGGGATTAACAAGAAAATAGTTCATTTAAGAAAAACAAGAAATTCCAGGAACAAAAATTTAAATCCAAATGATTAAATAAGTAATACAATAATTATAAATTGGCTTGAAAAGAAATCGGAATTCGCCCAGAACATTAGATCACGTAGGAAAACAAATTAATTCGTTAAATGTATTTTAATTAAATAATCAAGGAATAAGAATTGATAGTTATAATTCTAAAAAATAATAAAATCATACAAAAAAATAATTATTTGGGTTTAACAAATTTTATTAAAATAATCCAATAATAACAATATATATGATTTGGGCCCAAATATAATTAACCGATAAATTATGATTATAAAACAAGTTTAAAATACACCATCATTCGAAATAATATAATTTTCGATTGGAAAATATTTTAATAGATTAATCCCATAATGAATTTAACACAAAATAAATTTATCAATAATCGAAATACAGAAAATATTCAGAAAATATGCATTTATGGGAATGAGGGTTACAAAAATAAATGAATTTGTGAACATGGTTTGCAGGCTTTGTTTTCTAGTTTTCAAAACTTTCGACGGATCTGAATTCCGATTTCTGATGCATGAGTGATTGCAGTTTTACTGCTGTCATATCGTATATTCCAGATTCTGAACTATGTGTATTCTGTATGACTTATTATTTTAAAACTGATATTAAAGCTAGAATTTGAACTCTATATTTTGTTGAGTATGTTTAGACATGACTGTGATCAATTCCTAATTTTTGTGGAATTAATTAATGACTTTTGTATCTCATTTCATGCTTAAGAAACCAATCGATATATTTTCGAACGGCATGCTGTTAAGTAAAGAACTATGTTTTCAACCTGATTTTATTCGTTTTTAATAAAAACTTTGTGAATATGAACTGTAGCCTGATTTGACTATTTTACTACCCTTTTGATGGATCTGGATTTCAAATTGTATTTTATGAGTTATGTCTGTTTTGGTACTGTTGTGTCCGAACTTTCATAATTGAGATTTTGTTGCATTACTCTGTTTCCCAATTTTATTGACTATACTATCTGTAATATAAATTCATGATATTTTATCTTTTGAGACTAGATATGTTACGGAACCTCCCAGATTTTTCTCAAATTTAATTATGATGTTTTCAAATCCTTTTCATGCTTATAAACAAGATTTTGCATTTTCTGGCTGAACATAAGTTCTGTATTAAACGTTGTTTTCAAACCTGTTTCTGTGGCAGATGTGTGACTTGTATATTTGCGCTGGATTTGGCAGAGAGTTTAGTTTTTGTATTTTCTTACAGATCTATATTTGCAGTTCTGTAGCAACGGGAATCTCATATTTGGTACAGTAGTGTCTTGCTGTCCACAACTGGAAGTTTTGGTGTTTTGACTGTATAAGTTGTTTTGTGGTCGTTTGTGCTCCTATTCATCTTAGACTTATCATTTATTCTGCCCTGCCTTGTGCCCTAATTGTATTCGTTCACACCTATTTAATAATAATGAAAAACAATCAAGCGGGGTTTTTAAGGGAAACGATCTAGTAGTGGACAATATAGAAATGCGTATTTAGAAGAGAACATGTTTTCCCCACTGTTTACGGTGGTCCCCACTGTTTATCTCTGGATGCATGAGGGCATGATCCATGACACTGTTTGTTATTACTGTCACTGTTACTGTTTGTCTGAATATACTGCCATATAGGTTCCACTGCGAAATCCTAAAACGAAACTGTTTGATGTAGCAACCATGTGGTATAATTTGGGATGCATGAAGTGCTACCTAGATAGTAATGACCATTAGACATAAGAATAACTATTTTAGTGTCACATCTTGTTACTGTTATTGTTGATTTCACTGTTACTGTTGACTTCACTGTTACTATTATTACTGCACTCTTTACTGTTATCATGCTATCTCTGCTATTCGTAGACTGTCATCCTTTGTTGCTTACCTCCATGTCAGTACTTTTGTTTTGTTTTAGTTTTTCCTTCCTTTTTCTTGCTTGTTCTACTTGAGGCCCAGAACTTGCAACTAACGGGCATTCTGTTTTCCCTGTCTTCTTATTTTCTTGTAATTGTTATATGAGCAGGTTTTGGTGACCAATTACATGCTGGAGTTGGTGAGCAAAAGTTTTGAGCTACGCATTGGAAAATTCTTGCTTAATGTTTTGTTTTGAAATATTTCATTCATGTTACTGCACTGAGACTTGTATCGGGCTTGCAGTCCCGGAGTTTGTTTTGATTCAGATCTTGTACTTGTTTGGGATATTCATTATTATTTCAAATAATTATTATTGATTTAAAATTGTTCATGCATGTGTGGTTGAGTATATTGCTATATTTATTGTTCGGCTGAGTTAAGTAGATCCGTACAGCTTATGGATGGTGAAAACCATTCGCTGGGCTTAGTCGCGTACCGTATTCCGTATTCCTTTTGGGAAGTGGGGCGTGACACTTCTAGACCCAAACCCATTATTATTGGATCCTAACCCATTAACCCAACAACCTAATTGCACTTTATAAATACAATCCTATTGCAAAACCTAAAAACACAAAATACAAACCCTAAATATAGCCGTCTCTCTCTTTCCTCTCTCCTCGCTAATCCATCAGCCAATCGAACCCCAATTTCCCGCCAAACCCTGTTCACTGTCTTCCCCGACCACCTCTGGCGACCTCCTCCTAAGCGCTACCCAGTCTCGTCAAGCCCCACCCAGTCCACACCCACGATCTCCCTTCTGCTTCCCTTTCCCGTCGACACAATAGCCAGACCCAGACCCCCTCCTCTGCCGCTCTCCGTTCCTCGACGTTAGTGACCCCGATGCCAGTCACCGCCACCTGACGCGCCGCCGCTCGACACCAGACTCGCTGCCTGCGATGCCGTCGAGCCTCACCCCATCGACGTCAGCTCTTCTACTATTGCTGTCATTGCTTATTGCTGCTGTAGTTGCTGTCTCTTTGATACTTGATGTTTCTTTGTGCACGTAGTGTGCACGTATATTCTTCATGGGTTTGTTGCTCTGGGAATCTCATCCCGTTATTCTTTGGTATTCGTCCATAAGGCAAGTCACTTTTCTCTTGAATTGAATCTTATATCAAATTCAAATTTTTATTCAAATTCTTGTAAGTAGATCCAATTGTTCATCGTATCGTATATTGTTCTTCTCTTTCCGTTGAGTATATTGAGGGTTTACACGAGTTAACCCAAATATCCTCGACTTCGTGCCATTGTTGACACCAAAAATTGAATCTTTCATGTATTCATGTAGTATTCATAATAGGGTTATTTATACAACCACAACACGATTAATTTATTGTAGAAATAATTGCTAGGTTGTATGTTTGATTGATCGATTGATGTTTTGTTATTGTTAAAATAGTGTATGTGTGTATTCTTAATAGTGTTTATCATGCTATAACGTCCATCATGCTGATTATAAGATTTATCGACTATAGTATTGATACCCATCATGTTTAAATCACTTTATTTTATCAAATATATCAAAAATCTGTATGTTACATGTTGTCTGTATTTTTCCTATCGTTTTTGGCCCAATATTTGATCTCAGAATAAATAACTTTCTGAATAAAAGTTGTAGCCCTATGGCTGTAGTTTCCAGAACATCTTGAATCGCTGAATTCCAAGTTGTTTTGGAAAAGTTATGATGATTTTGCTATTGCTGTGTTTTAATACCAGAATTTCAGATTTATGTATGTTTTCATGTTTAAACTCATAAAAGGCTAAGTTAATGTTATAATAATGCATTGATAATTACAGCAATGTTAGCTAACATGTTTAGGAGTCTAATGAATATTTTTGAAGATTTTATAATTGAGATTTCGCTGATTCTAAAGATATAACAACATGATGTCGATTTTCTGTCAGAACATGTAATCTGTAAAGAATGATGTATTTGACCTATCTACTACTATCGGATTTTGTATTTTAAATATGCGTTGGAATTGTTTGGAAGTCTAGTTTTCAGAATTTCTTACGGTTTCAGTTTTCGATTTCTGTAGCAGTGGAAAAATAGATTTTTAAACAGTGACCTCTTGCTGCCCAGAAATTCATTTTCTAGTTTTTCTTAACATAATTATACATACAATTTTTACACGTGCGATGCACGTCTTAATAAATATAGTTTTTAAAAGTAAAAATTTAGATGTAGTGTGGGTTTGAACCTAAGACCTCCTTTGTAATAGTTATGCACGTGTGTGTGTTGCACGTGTTGGTAGATTTACAAATTTACTAATGACACTAAGGCCTTCTCCCATTATAATATTAGCGATATCATTGTATTGCATGAATTGAAGTGTATATATTGCATTGCATGATCCTAATGTATTATTGTCATCATTCTATTTGTCCCATCCAAATTTATCATCCTATTGTTCATCTATTGTTACTATTGTTCATCTATTGTCTCTAAATTGCATAATGTATTATTGCATTGATAAAACAATTAACAAGTCGGGGTTTAAGGGATTGATTGAAGTAGTTGATGATATAATGACTGTACTCGGAAGTGTGGGCCATGTTTTCCCAAATAATGTGTGTCAACTAGTGTTATTGTTATCGATTTATTGTTGGATTACAGACAACAGTATCCCAGCTCATCGTGTATTGTTTTATTGTTATTGTGCCGACTAGTGTGCACCAATGCTGCAAATAATGTTATCGTGACGTGTACATGATCTATAGAATCTTCCATTTAAGTCTAAATGTCATTGATTGTATGCATCGAACCTGTAGATTGGGATGCAGTAGTACATGCATCAGTTTGGATTAAAATGAATAATAGACTTAAGGTTAAACATCGACATTGCATTGTTCATATTGTTCTTGAATATTGTCCAAGTGTTATTGACATCAACCATTGAACATTGTTATTGAATATTGAATCATTGTTTAAAACCATTGCATCGATTACTATTGATATTGATTATTGCTATTGTCCCATGTTATTGTGTCATGCCCCGCTTCCTAAAAAAGGAATATGAAATACGGGTACGCGACTAAGTCCATGGAATGGTTTTCACCATTCATAAGCAGTAGGATCGTCTCAACATCATAACATGAAATATAACAAAATATACTCAACCATGCATGCATGAATACATTATTAATCAACAGAAATTACTTAAACAAATATAAACTTCCCAAATAAATACAAGATCTGGATCAAAAATAAAACTTCGGAAAAACATGCCTATTACAAGTTTCAAGTAGCAACAAGAATTTAAATAAACTCAAATACAAATAACTAAAGCAAAATTTTCCAAGTGAAGCCTAGAACGTTAGCTCCCCAACTCCTTCTGGCAGCTCGTCTCCGAAGTCTGTATATATCATGCAGAAGAAAAAGAAAGAAGATAAACAAAGAAAAACGCTCTTAGTACAAGTTCGGGCCGCAAGTAGTACAAGCAAGGGTACATGAACGGAAATATAAATAAAAACAAGAACCAAGGTATAACAAGGAACAAAGACAAGAATCAAGGAACATAGAATAAAACGAAGTCAAATGTGATGCAACTAATTATAAACATATGAACGGAAAGACAACAACCTGCAACATGAAATCATGTAACGGAAATGGGTTCATGCAAACTTATGCATCAAAATCATGTGATATCTAAATCAAAATCATGTAGCTTCTAAATCAAAATCATGTAACTTGTAAATCAAAATCATGTAAGTTGTAACGAAAACAGGAAACTGGTAGACAGAATCATGCATGTGCTTAGTGTCAACTTAAGTCTATTCATTTACTCTTATCTAATATACCACCTCATGCGTCACAGATTTTTACCACATGGTTGCTACATATAATCAAGTTACGTTTAGATTTTGTAGTGGATTCTATAAGGCTGTGTACACAGGTATCAAGTAATCCAAATCATATTAACCAAATCATATCGAGTATTCCAAATTATCCAAAAGTAATCCAAATCATCCAAAAGTAATCCAAATCATATCATGTAACCTAATGAGGGAAACACGGCCCCCCTTTTGAATACACTTTTCAATATTATCCAGTACTAGATCTTTCCCTTAACCTCGGCTTGTTACTTTTTATTACAAAATACACATGATCACGAGATAACGAGAACAAAATTGAGACAAGAAAAGGATGTATCAAGAGCTTATATAATGCAAGGAACATGTTCTAAATCACAAAATGCAAGAAACAATATGCAAATATTTAAACATAGCAGAAGGCCAATCTTGACAGCAAGACGTTGCTCCACCAAAACTGAGATTCTTGCTACCACAGGAATGCAAATATGAATCCATCAGAAAATCTGGAAACTAGAATCTCTACTAAATCCAGCGCATATAAACAAGGTACATAAAAGTTGTAGCAACTAGTGTCAAAATAGCAAACTACACAGAATTCGTGTTGAGCCAGAATTTATAAAATTGTGTTTAGAAACATGAAACAGGTATGAAAATTCATTAATTAATTCCAAGAAAAGTTAGCGAATGTTCTCTAGTGTGTTTAGTATCAGCATGCAAAATTTCAAGTCATTATCTTACATGTAGCATAGTTAACTTAATTGTAAATCAAAGTGATGCAGCAAATTTATGAATCTGGAATTCTACGACACAACAGCAGTTCAATTGCGATAAATCACAAACCATAACTCAGAATTTAATTCCATCAAAAGGGTAGTAGACGGGATATCTGGTGCTAAATTTCATGTTTAGAACTCAAGTCCAGACTCTAATGTTATCAGGGTCGAAATAGTAGACTTAAAACAGGACAGCAGCATAAGTGATTTCTTTTATATAAAAGTGGCATGGTTAATGACTATTATGAGTCTAAATTATTGTGTGATACAAATCAGGATGTAATAGGCATCAAACCAGCAAGTCACATTTATTTCTCAACTCAAAAGAAGTAAAATTAACACAAACATCATACAAAATACATATACAAGTCAAGGTGATTCTTAATTTCATGTGTTCAAATAATTAGATGATAAGATGGATCTAAATAGTTGTGAAACGAATATATCAACAAACGGTTGTGACTCTTATGATCATGGGATTGATAAGGAGTAAGATGAGATCATCAAATGATAAGTCTAAGGAGAGTCACAACTACAATCTACTTGTAGTATTTTCAAATAAAAGAGTGTACTAGAACAACGAATTGTACAATAAGATACTTGTCTTGATTTAATGAGAATGTTGATTAATGATGTAGATCGGATGGATCGGATCGGCGCGGGTCTTGATGGCGACCAAGATCAAGGAAGATCGGAAGACAAGTAGAAGATGAACGAGACGATCGAGACGATCAAGGGCCGATATCAAGTTGATCAAGCAATCGACAGCCGAGATTCAAAGATCAAATCAATGATCAAGATCAAAGATCGAGATCAAGTGTGATCGGACGGTCCAGATCTGATTTGATGGAGATGATGATGATCAAGATCGATTGATTGGACGGCCTACATTCAAGGAGATCAAGATCAGATGATGGTGATGATCAATGATCACGAGGAGATCGAGCGGCTAGGATCCACTTGATCAAAATCCCTGATCAACAGCAATGGCGCTTCGGCTACTACGAGGTGCCGGGGTGCAGCAACGGAGAGCAGGGGCAGGCGATGAGCTGGGTGGCGAGCACAATGACAGGGATGGCGAAGGCGGTGGTGACAGAGTTTGAGGGCAGCGAGGCTATGCTGCAGTGAAGACGAGAGGCGCTCTTTTTTCTGAAGGAAACAGAGGATGGGTTGAGATGGTGGCAACTTTGAGGAGAGCAGCGGCGGTGGCAACTGCATGGAGATCATGGCCTAGTCGACTGGTTGCAGTCGACGGCACAGGGATCAGGTGACTGGCAGGGCATCGACAATAGGGTTGAGTTGGCAATGGCAGAGTGACGGGTGGTAATGGAGTGCTGCAGCGTCGAGGGTAGCTCGACTGCGGGATGCAGGTGAGGCGGAGGTGATGATAAGGCGAGGAAAAGGATGGTGGTCGAGGAGGGTAAACGATTGCTTGGGGGTGATGAGGAGCGATGGAAGGGAAGATAGGTGGTGAAGTCGATGGGTTGAAGGCAGGATGGAGGAGAATGGCAGTGCGGGGATTGATCGGAGGAGGTTACGGAAGAGGATGGCTCGAAGGAGGCGATGAGGCAGGGGGCACTCGGGGATGGGCTTCTGTCGTCGAGTGGTTGGGGATGGGATGATCGGGAGAGAGAATGGAGGTGGGAGGTTGAAGATGTACAGGAGATTGGGGGGATGTACAGGGCAACTGTATAAACAGGGCTTAGGGTTAGGGTTTCTAGGGTAGGGTTATATATATGAATAGGGTGAGGGTTTGTGTAAGTGGGTTGAATAGGATAGGATCCAATAGGGGAAATAGAATAACCAATCAAAATAAAATTTATAATAAAATGTAATTTACATTAAAATATAGATTTTATTCGAAATAACTACAAATACAATTAGTAAATAGAAGTGGATTTTTAATAAATAGTCAAAATTAATAACAATAATAGAAATAATAACAATTATCATAAACATAATAATAATAATAATAGTAATAATAATAGAACTAATAACAATAATAATAAGAAAAATGATAAAAATAATAATAGTAACAATAGTAATAAAAATAATAATATATTTATATCAAAATGCAAATTCGAGTTTAACAGATTTATTAAAATAATCCGAACAATATATAATGTAAATAGTAGATCAAATATATATAGAAATTGAGGTTAAAGTATACCATTATTCGAAATAAATAAAATTTTCGATTAGAAAATATTTTAATAGAGAATCCAAAATAAATTTAACACAAGGTAAATTATAATTAATCAAAATAGAGAAAATATTCAGAAAATGTTTATTTACGGTAACGTGGTTACAAATCCTACCCACCTTACAACAAAATTTCATCCTCGAAATTTACTTTGGCGGTACATAGGATAGGGCAAAAGCAAACTTGGGAGATAACAAAACAAGGAATTAGGGGGAAAGAAACGTAGTGGTGGCAACACCCGGATAAGAAGGAAGTGGATAACAATGATTTCAAATAGAATACATGAAAGAGAATAAATAGTATCAAAAGTAAACAACAACACAAGGTAACAAAGCAAGATAAGGGAGTAGGTAGAACTGGAATCAAGGAGAGAAAGGAAAGGGAAGAATTGAATCAAATCATGAGTCAACGGATGCGGATTAATACAAGGAATAGAAAGAAGCAGACAATGCAAGGAATAGAGAGAAGCAAACAATACAAAGATGAAGAAGCAACAAGGGAATCCTGGGACTTGTGGGTTATGGGCACACCATGCTTCCGCTGCGCCACTCTGATCGGAAAAGACTCTGCCAATAACATTCATTAGCTCCAACAATCTGCTTCGAGGCTCACCATACCCTCGACACGTACAAACGACATCCCTCTAGCATGATGTTCGAACTCCTTGCAACTTCAGATTCTGAACACTTCTTGAGATCCGGGGACTCTACATGCACATCTTAGAGCAAAAGACGACACCCCATCTCCTAGTGATGATCCAAGCCGCTGACAAGTCGTACTAGATCTAGTGATGCCGACCGACAAACCAAGCAAGAAAGAAAAGAATGGATAGCACCGGAATTTGAGGAGAACATGATAAGGAAGAAACTAGTAGTATGATACACAATATGAATCAACAAATGAAGATGAATGCAAGGCACGAAAAGCAATGAACGACACACGAGCTGAAATAAGAAGGAATCAACGAGGCAAGCAGAAATAAGAGATTGCTTGCACCAGAATCAAAAGTATATGGGTACAGAAAGAATGAATTTATAACCAAGAAGAAATCAATCACAGAGGACGACTGAAAAAGACGGAAGAATCAAGGAATCAAGGGATTGAATAAGAAGGGATCAAAATGAACGGAACAATACTAGTATCCAGATCAAGTTGATTATAATTTATTCATGTTACTGCGTGGTCTGTGTACTGTTGAGCCAATTCTTGATCGAGCCAAACTTTCTAATATATCAGTCAAATTAATACATTAGCCAAATCTGAGCTCTGATACCACTTAAAAGCTTGTCACGCCCCGCTTCCCAAAAAAGGAATACAGAATACGGGTAGGCGACTAAGTCCAGTGAATGGCTTTCACCATTCATAAGCTGTAGGATCGACTCAACATCATAACATAAAATATAACAAAATATACTCAACCACGCATGCATGAATAAATTGCTAATCAACAGATTTTATTTGAATAAATATAAACTTCCCAAATAAATACAAGATCTGGATCAAAAGTAAAACTTTGGGACAACATGCCCGTTACAAGTTTCAAGTAGAACCAGGAATTTAAATAAACTCGAATAAAAATAACTGAAACAAATTTTCCCAAGCGAAGCCTAGAATGTTAGCTCACCAACTCCTTTCGGCAGCTCGTCTCCAAAATCTGTATATATCATGCAGAAGTAAAAAAAAAAGAGAGAGAAACAAATACAACGACCTTAGTGCAAGTCCCGGCCACAAGTAGCACAAGCAAGGGTACAAGAACATAAATATAAATAAGAACAAGGACCAAGGTATAAGAAGGAACAAAGACAAGAATCACGAAACATGGAATAAAACGAAGTCATGTGTGATGCAACTATAAACATATGAACGGAAAGACATCAACCTGCAACTGGAAATCATGTAACAGAAATGGGTTCATGCAAACTTATGAATCAAAATCATGTGACTTCTAAATAAGAACCATGTAGCTTCTAAATCAAAATCATGTAACTTGTAAATCAAAATCATGTAACTTGTTACGAAATCAGAAAACGGACAGACAGGATCATGCATGTGCTTAGTGTCAACATAAGTCTATTCATTTACTCTTATCTAATGTAGCACTTCATGGATCCCAGATTTTTATCACATGGTTGCTACATACAATCAAGTTACGTTTAGATTTCGTAGTGAATTCTATAGGGCTGTGTACTCAGCTATCAAGTAATCCAAATCATATTAACCAAATCATATTGAGTATTCCGAAATATCCAATTATAATCCAAATCATCCAAATGTAATCCAAATCATATCATGTAACCAAATGAGTGAAATATGGGCCCCCTTCCGAGTACACTTTTCTGTATTGTCCACAGTTAGATTTTTTCCTTAACCCCGGCTTGTTACTTTTTATTACAAAATACACATGATCACGAGATAACGAGAACAAAATCAGGAAAATACAAGTATGTATCAAGAGCTTATATGATGCAAGGAACATGTTCTAAATCACAAAATGCAAGAAACAACATGCAAATATTTAAACATAGCAAAAGGCCAATTCTGGACAGGAAAATATTGTTGCATCAAAACTGAGATTCCCTCTACCACAGGAATGCAAATTTGGATCCGATAGAAAATCTGGAAACTAGACTCTCTGCCAAATCCATCTCATATAAACAAGGTACATAAAAGTTGTAGCAACTGGTGTCAAAACAACAAAGTACACAGGATTCGTGTTCAGCCAGAATTTGTAAATTGTGTTTAGAAACATGAAAGAGGTTTGAAACTTCATTAATTAATTCTAAAAAAAATAGGGAATGTTCTCTAGTGTGTCTAGTATTAGCATACAAAATTTCAGGTCATTATCTTACAGGTGGCATAGTTAATTTAATTGTAAATCAACATGATGCAGCAAATTTATGAATATGGAATTCTACGATAAAGCAGCAGTAAAACTGCGATAAATCACATACCATAACTCGGAATTCAATTTCGTTAAAAAGGTAGTAAACTAGACATCTAGGGCTAAATTTCATGTTTAGGACTCAAGTCCAGATTCTGATGTTATCAGGGTTGAAACCGCAGACTAAAAACAGGACAGCAGCATAAGTGATTTCTTTTATATAAAAGTGGCATGGTTAGTGACTATTATGAGTCTAAATTAGTGTGTGATACATATCAGGATGTAATAGGCATTAAATCAGCAAGTCACATTTATTTCTCAACTCAAAAGAAGTAAAATCAACACATACATTATACAACATACATCTACAAGTCAAGATGATTCTTAATTTCATGTATTCAAATATTTAGATGATAAAATGTATTCAAATATTTGTGAAACGAATATATCAACAAAAGGTTGTGACTCTTATGATCAAAAAATTGGTAAGGAGTAAGACGAGACCATCAAATGATAAGCCAAAGGAGAGTCACGGCTACAATTTACTTGTAGTATTTTCAAATAAAAGTTTGTACTAGAACAACGAATTGTACAAGAAGATACTTGCCTTGTTTGGATGAGGATGTTGATCGATGATCAAGATCGGATGGATCGGATCGGCGCGGATCTTGATGGCGATCAAGGTCAAGAAAGATCAGACGGCAAGTAGAAGATGAACGAGACGATCGAGAGGATCAAGGGCCATGATCAAGTTGATCAAGCAATCGACGATCGAGATTCAAAGATCAAATCAAAGATCAAGATCAAAGATCGAGATCAAGTGTGATGGACGGTCCAGATCTGATCTGATGGAGATGATGATGATCAAGATCGATCGATCGGGCGGCCCACATTCAAGGAGATGAAGATCAGATGAAGGTGATGATCAATGATCACGAGGAGATCGGGCGGCTAGTGTAACCCCTGTTTCCTCAATTCCGTATTTTCTGTGTATTTTCTGTATTTAAAATTTTTGTAAATTATTTTTTTCCACTTTCAAATTCCTTTGTTAAAATGTATTCTTGGATCATCTATTAAAATCTATTTTCGATCAATAATTTTAATGTAACTATTTTCTATGAATTTTATATTGTAATACAAATCTTATTTTTGTTATTATTACTTTGATTTCTGTATTATTACTACTACTGTTATTATTAGTACTATTATTATTTTTATCATTCTTCTTATTATAATTATTTTTAGTATAATTATTATTATTGTTATTTTTAATACTATTATTATTATTATTGTTATTATTTTTATTTTTATTATTAATATTTCTATAAAATCCTAATTGTATATTTTTATTAGTTATTGTATTTTCCTAATACCCAAAACCCATCTTTATTTTATTGGATTTCTTTTTTTAAAAACCCTAATACCCATTTAGAACTCCTGAAATCCATAAAACCATATCCCCTGTTTATTAATTAACTCGTACCCCCTGTTTGTTTTTGCTTAAACCCGACCCACTGTCCCCCTATCTGACCCGTTAGCACCCCATTTTCTGTGCTGCCTCCCCCCTAACTTCTTCTAACCCTAATATATATTTTTACCCATATATTTAACCTAACGTCACCCTGTTCTTCACTCTAACCCCTAACCACTCTCCTTCTCTCCCGAACCCATCCCCTTCGTCCCTATGCGCACTTCAATGCCATGGTCCCTCTCCCTCTCACGACCCCCTCCCCCCTGGTGCTGTGCCTCCCTTGTCCTCTCGGCGCGCCGCATTAGCATAAGCGCTCATCACTGCACCGTGTTTACCTCCGCCTGCTCGCGATGCCTCGTGACTCCCAGTCATGACATCCTGCAGTGCCGTCACCCCCTGTCGTGACCTTCCAACGCAACGGCAGTGCACCCCAGAGCCGTCATCCCCCGGCCACCACCTGGCCGTCATGCCGCCCTCCGTCGGAGCCAAGCCTGGAAGTGCTGTTAATCATGACTTTGATCAGGTTGGATGTGGGCTGTCCATTTGATTGTGAACTTGATCTCTTGATCTTGATCTTGATTGATTGATTCCTGATCGACGATCACCCGTGATCCTGATCCCTTGATCTCGACCGTCGGATCTGCTTGATCATCATCATCTTCATCATCTTGATCTCGATCTTCAATCTCGTCCGTGCTTATAACCCCTATTTTCCAAAAAACGTATTTTTGGGTATTTTCTGTATTTTAAAATTTTTGCGGATTATTTTTTTCGGTTTTCAAATTCTTGACTCTTCTATTAAAATCTAATTTTTCGATCAATAATTTTATTGTAACTATTTTCTATGAATTTTACATTTTAATACAAATCTTATTTTTTTGTTATTATTACTTTGATCTCTATTATTATTACTATTACTGTTATTATTAGTGCTATTATTATTTTTATCATTTTTTTCGTATTATTATTTTTACTGTTACTTTTATTATTGTTATTATTATTATTGTTATTGTTAATAGAAGTATTTTTATAAAATCCTAAATTGTATATTTAAATTGTTATTTTATTCTAAAACCCTATAATTTTCTTAATGGATTTTTAAACCCGTTGTTTAATTAAACCCAACGTCCATTTCAACCTTAGCCCATTAACATATCAACCCGTTACCCTATAACCCCCCAAACCGGTTAGCACCAAAACCCTTCAGCCCTAATACCCAACCCATTATACCTAACATTAAAAACCACCCGAAAACCCTATGCACCTGAAACCCACATAAACCCTAAACTATCTCCATCTATATAAACCCATCACCCCTGTATCCCGACTCTTCACCTCCCCTTTACCCTACTCAGCAGCAACCCTTCACAACTCTCCCCTACCACCTGAAAACCCATACAGTCGCCTTCCTCCTGTCTCTCTCTCCCGTGCACCGCCCCACTCCAGTTCCCTCCATCCCGAGCCTTTGTTCGACCTCTCCCTGCCTTCCCCCACCTTGCCCCACCTTACCACTAACTGCATCCTTGCTCCCTGTGCTCATCCTCTCTCTCTCTGTTGCACCTCCAATCCATCCTTGACCCCTGTGCTCACCCCGTCACCTCGACTGCATCCCCGTGCAGCCTCCTCCAGACCGCAACAACCACCATCCAGCGACAGCCACTTCTTGGCTGACGACAGCCCGCAGCGTCCCCCGACGTCGCCTAGTTCTACAGCCCTCCGATGCTGCAACACTCAGTCCGTCGGCCTCCTCCTTGCCGATGCTCCCTCGCACGCACTTGTGTGCGGGTGTGTTGGGTGTGGGTGTATTGGATCTTGAGTGTTTTAGTGCGAGTTGTTTTGTGTGTTCGTTTGGAGTTCTTGTGCTTGTCGGGTGTTCGTTGAACTTCGTTCGTTCGTGGGTTATGTGCAGTTGTCATGTGTTCACGGGCTCGTTATTGGGTTCGTGGGATTTGTCGTTCATGGATCTTGTTCATGGTTTGTTGTATTCGTTGGCCGAGAATCTATTCCCGTTATTCTTGCTTGGAATCATTTTCGTCGTCGGTTAAGGCAAGTAACCTGTATTAAATTTCTTTGCATGTACAAGTACTAAATACTGCTTGTAGTGTAGTTGGGTTCTAGAGACAACTCGTGTGTGATGTATGATTGATGAGTTTGTTTCTATAGTGCTATTTGACCATAGTTGACTCACGACACAAAATTGACATGAAACAACTTAGGTTTTGCCCGTTCTTGATTTGATCATGTATGTGGGATTTTTGTGAGAATTTGTTGTTGAGATCCATGTGATAGACATGCTTTGGATATGTTCATTACCCTATTTCATGATGTTTGGACACTTGGTAGACTCGATTTCATGTTTGGTTGTGTTTGGATCACGTTTCGTTGAATCTATATTGATTTTGGTTTTTGAGGAAATTCTGTATTTTGTCGATAATCTGTCTTGATCAAGAATTTAGACCATATTAAGGTCAGAATCTTAATTTCAGTATAAAACATGATTTGTTGAGAAATTCGTCTTCTTTCTAACCCCTCAGACCTTTCTCGATTTAGTTTTCGTATGTGTGAGATATGACTGTTTTACTACAGAGGTGTAGATCAATTCTAGATTTTGTTTCTTGATGATTTTGATGACTAAATTATTTTGATACTTGTGCTACACATATTATTCTGATCTGAAACTTTGGTCAGTATTTCTATATCTATCTAGGGATTACCCAGAAATTTTGGTGGATTTTATTTATGAGTTTTATATGCCGTTTCATGCTTGTTTATGAAAGCTATACTTGCTGTATTTTGCTCGTTGTTATATAAAGAATCATATTTTCACCCTGATCTATTTGATTGTACAAAAAATATTTGTGGAATATGAAAGTTAGTTTATCTTGTCTATTTTCATATCCATTTGGCGGATTTGGATTTCGTTTCACGGTTTGCGAGATATTACAGTTTTCGTACAACTGTGTTGGGAATTCTAGATTTGCCAAACTATCGAATCTTAATGTTTTTTGATTTTTGATGACTGGTCTAATTTCACTGGAAAATTATGAAACTTTATATTTTGATACTAGATAGATAGGGGGATACCCCAGATTTTTTGTGGATTTATTTATTGAGTTTTGATGTTGTTTTCCTTACTGAGAATTTGATTTTCTAATTTCTAGCTGAACCTAATTTCTGAATTTAAATCAGTTTTGAGTTATGCTTTTGTGAAATACTATATGACTTATTTATACTCGTTGGATTCGATTGGAATTCTATTTTCTAGAAGTTTCGATGGATTCATATTTGCATATTTATAACACTGGAAATTTTTGTTTTACTGCAGTATGGTTTTGCTGTCCTGAACTAGAAATCTCGTTATTCTATCCTGTTATGAGTTACCTTTCTCCTGTACATGTTTATCTTGAAACCTAAACCTGTTACATGATCATGCTAAGTTATTCTTGACCTGTTTGTGACACATACATACCTGTTGACTAATAATAAGAAAATAATCAAGCCGGGGTTAAGGGAAAGATCTAGTAGTGGAAAATACAGAAATGTGTACTTAGAAGGGAGCCCATATTTCTTGTTTTGATTCATTTTGATGCATGGACCTGTTGGTTCATGTACCTATTACCTATTGATGCATGGACCTGTTGGTTCATGTACCTATTACTTATTGATGCACAGACCTGTTGGTCGTATACCTGTTGATTCATGAACCTGTTGATGCATGAATTGGATGATTCGTGTACATGTTTGATTCATGAACTTGTTTCTGTTTTCTTATCCCTGAGTACACTGCCTTTTATGGTCCCCTCTGAAATCTAAAGCGAAACTTTTTTTTGTAGCAACCATGTAGTAAAAGCTAGGATGCATGAAGTGCTACCTAGATAGTAATCACTACAAGACTTGATACATGATACTTGAACATGATACATGCTTACTTGATACTTGACTACATGATACATGAGACTTGATACATGATACTTGATTCGTGACACTTGATGCTTGTTTATATGATACTTGTTCACTTGAGACTTGATTCATGCTACTTGTACTTGTTCACCTTATCATGCTAGTTGTTTATTTTGATATCATGCATATTCTATGTTGTTAGTTAGTTTTCTCCATGTACTTGTATCTAGCATTACAAGCGGCCCGTAACTTGCAATTAACGGGTACCTTATTTTCTCTTTTCATCTTCCCTACAATTGTTAAATTGCAAATTTTGGAGAACAAGTTCCAGATGGTATTGGTGATATGAAGTATTAGTGCTGGATTTTATTATTATTATTTCTTGTAGCTTGCTTGAACAATATTGTATTTTTGATACTTGGATTTATTCTTGTATTTGGGCAATGTGACCCATGATATTTGTCTTATTCAGATCATGATTATTTGAAATTAATACATTTTGGTTTCAAGTATTCTCGTTGGTATTTTGGTTCATATGTGCATGTTGGTTGATTCTTTTGCTTCCGACTCTGATTATTTCGTGAAATATTGTAAATATTCTTAAACATCTTATGGATGATAAAAATCATTCGCTGGGCTTTTGTCGCGTATCCGTATTCCGTATTCTCTTTTGGGAAGCGGGACGTGACAGTGCCGATCCGCCCGATCGTTGTTTGATCATCTTAATCTTGATCATCAGCGCGATCCGTTCGTTGGTTTATGTTCTTAACTGGTTTGTGATTCGTTCGTTTGCTTGAGTTCGTGCCCGGAAATCCGTTCCCGTTATTCTTATTCTTGCTCCGTTCCCATCGTCGTCTCTCAGGCAAGTAGCTTGTATTCTTTTCTTTGTGTAATACAAAACTAAATAGCACCTATAGTGTACTTGGGTTCGAGACAATTTTTGTGTGAAACCCCTTGTTGATATTTTCTCTATTGTGGTGATTCGACCATGGTTGCCTCACGACATACATGACATGAAATAACCTAGGATTGACCACTTCTTGGTGTATATATGCATGTTGTTCATATATTACCTTGTGTTCGATCGTGTTATTCGTGGTAGACTTATTGTGGACTTGTGTAATACCTTATACTATGTTGCTTAGACATCTAGTATATTATATTTCATGTTTAGTTATGATTTGGATGAGTTTTATGTGAACTAGTTGATTTGGTGCAAGAAGGATATTTTCAGTTTTGTCAATTCCCTATTTTTGATCAGTATTTTAGACCCTATTAAGGTCAGTATATAAAAATATTTTGTGAACATGAACTGTTGAGAAATCTGTCTATTTTCCAACCCTTCTAACGGATCTCAGTTTCGTTTTACGAGTTGTAAGTTATGTCTATTTTACTACAGAGCTGTAAAGCGATTTCCATGTTTTTGTTTTCCATGGATTCTGAAGAGTAATCTATTTTTATCATAATGTTAAAAGTATTATTTTGATCCAATATTTTGCATAGTATAACTAGACCTGATTGGGATTAACCCTGAATTTTTTTGGATATATTTGATAAGTTTTACAAACCATTTTCTGTTTCCAAACAACTACTATACTAGCAGATTTTTCTTACTGTTCAGTAAAGAACCTGATTTTCGACCTAATTCTACTTGCTGTTTCTAAACTATTTATGAATATGAAAGTTAGCCTACTGTATCTATTTTATCACCCTTTTGACGGATTTGGATTTGGATTTATATTTTGTGAGATATTGTTATTTTTGTACTGCAGTGTTTATAACTCCAGATTTACAGAACTACTACATTTTGATATTTTCTGATTTTTGTTGACTAAACTATTAATATTAGAAAATTATGACTTTATATTCTGATGCTACACATATAGGGGAATACCCTAGATTTTTCGTGTATTATTAATAATTTTTCATACTGTTTTCCTGACTTTGAATACAATCTTCTGATTTCTGACTGAACGTGTTTTCTGGATTCAAATCAGTTTTGAGACTTATTTTTGTAAAATACTGTATGACTTATATATATTTGCTGGATTCGGTCGGGAGTCTATTTCGAGATTCTTTGATGGATTTCAGGTTTGCATGTTTGTAGCAATGGGAATTCCAGATTTAGTATAGTACTGTCTTGCTGTCATGAACTAGGATTTTCGTTGTTCTTCCCTGTTATGAGTTATCTTTCGCCTGTACATTTTTCTTCCAACCTAGACTTGTCACTTATCGTAGCATGTTATTCTTGCCATGTTTTGTACACATGCATGCCTATTTGATAATAATAACAAAATAACCAAGCCAGGGTGAAGGGAAAAACCTTAGTAGTAGACAATATAGGTATGTGTACTCAGAAGGGGGCCCGTGATCCCATTATCTTCTGCCATGTTTCATGACTACATGATTCATGCTTGTTATTACTTACCGCCATGTTTCATGACTACATGATTCATGCTTGATACTACTTGTTTTCATGTTTCATGACTACATGATTCATGCTTGATAGTACTTGCTGCCACGTGTTCACGATTACGTGACTCGTGCTTGATACTTGTTACTTGACTTGACGGCATGGTACACGACCCTATAGAAACCCACCACTAGGCCTAAACGTAACTTGTTTGAATGTAGCAACCATGTAGTAAAAGGATGGATGCATGAAGTGCTACCAAGATAGTAATATATACAAGACTTGAATAAAATCACTTGCTTCTTGTTACTTGAACATGATTACTTGGTACTTGACACTGGCTACTTGTTACTTGAACATGATTACTTGATACTTGATACTTGCTACTTGTACTTGATACATGACACTTGATACTTGTTACTTGTTTGCAATGTACTTGTTCACTTGACACTTGTTGCATGCCACTTGCAATAGTTCATCTTGCCATTCTAGTTATTCTAATTTGTTATCATGCCTATTCCATGTTATTAGTTTACCTTTTTTTCTGTACTTGTGCCTGCACTATAAGCAGCACGTAACTTGCAGTAACGGGAGTTTGTTTTACTTTTCCTCTCCTTGCAATTTATTAAATTACAGATTTTGGAGATCAACTGCCAGATGGAATAGGCGAGATGAGATACTAGATGCTGGAGTTTTTCTATCATGATTTTCCTGATATTATTATTATTTCTTGCTACTTATTTTGAACAATTGTATTTCCCTACTTGGATTATTTTGTATTGGGCAATGTGACCCAGGATATTGACTTGTTCAGATCTGATTTATTTGAGATTAATATATTTTGTTTCAAGTAAATTCTTGTTGGTATTTTGATTCATATATGCATGCTTGGTTGACTTCTTTTGCTTCCGACTCTGATTATTCTTGTGAAATATTGTAAAGATCCTGACAGCTTATAGATGATGAAAATCATTCGCTGGGCTTAGTCACGTATCAGTTTTTTGTATTCTCTTTTGGAAAGCGGGGCGTGACAAGGTTTTTAGTGGTATCAGAGCTCAGATTTGACTAATGTATTAGTTTGACTGATATATTAGACAAGCTTCGCTCGATCTGGGATCGGCTCAATATTTCACCAACCATGCATGCATAAATGAATTATAATCAACAGTCATCTGGATACAAGTCTTATTCCATTCAGTTTGATCCCTTCTTATTCAATCCTTTGATTCCTTGATTCTTTCGTCTTTTTCATTTGTCCTCTTTGATTGACCTCTTGTTGGGTATGAATTCATTCTTCGCGTACTCATATCCTTCTGATTTTGGTGCCATCCATTCTTTTTATTTTCTGCTTTGTTCTTTGATTGACATCGCTAGATGCTATTAGCAGAGTCTTCCCCGATTAGAATGGTGCAGCAGAAGCGTGTGTGGGCCTATAACCCTCAGGTCCCAGGATTCTCTTGTTGTTTCTCCTTCCTTGTATTGTTTGCTTCTTTCTATCCCTTGTACCCATCTTCATCCATTGACTCACTGCTTGGTTCATCTCTTTCTTGTCCATCCTTTCTTCGATTCCAGCTCCATCTATTTCTTCATCTCTTTGATTGGCTCTCTTGCAAGTCTTGTGTTGTTTTCTCTTCATTTTTGATCCCGGTTAGTTCTTCCTTGCATTCCATTTTGTCATCATGCACCAATTCAATGTTTGATTCAATTCTTCCCTGTTTATTCCCTCTTTGATTCCAATTCTACCTATTCCCTGTCTTACTTTGTTATCTTGTGCTATTTCTCTCCTTTTGATACCGTTTGCTTCTTTTCTTGCATTCCATTTGACATCATTGTCATCCACTTCCTTCTTTTTCTGGTGTTGCCACTGGTTTGTTCTTTTCCCTTAATCCCCTGTTTTGTTACCCTCCTCAAGTTTGTTTTTGCCTTGTTCTATGTACCGCCTAAGCAAATTTCAAGGACGAAGTTTTGTTGCAAGGTGGGTAGGATTCGTAACTCCTGTTTCCCCAATTCCGTATATTCTGTGTTTCAAATTTTTGTAAATTATTTTTTTCCGCTTTCAAATTCTTTTGTTAAAATGTATTCTTGGATCTTCTATTAAAATATGTTTTCGATCAATAATTTTATTGTAACTATTTTCTATGAATTTTATATTGTAAAACAAATCTTATTTTTGTTATTATTACTTTGATTTCTGTATTATTACTACTACTGTTATTATTAGTACTACTATTGTTTTTATCATTCTTATTATTATTATTATTGTCAGTGTAATTATTATTACTGTTATTTTTAATACTATTATTTTTTTTTTGTTATTGTTATTGTTTTTATTATTATTATTAATATTTCTATAAAATCCTAATTGTATATTTTTATTAGTTATTCTATTTTCCTAGTACCAAAAATCCATCTTTATTTTATTGGATTTCTTTTTTTTTTAAACCTTAATACCCATTTAAAACTCCTAAAATCCATAAAACCATATCCCCTGTTTATTAATTAACTCGTACCCCCTGTTTGCTTTTGCTTAAACCTGACCTGCTGTCCCCCTATCCAACCCGTTAGCACCCTATTTTTTGTGTCGCCTCCCCCCTAACTTCCTCTAACCCTAATATTTATTTTTACCCATATATTTAACCCACTCTCACCCTGTTCTTCACCCTAACCACTAGCCGCTCTCCTTTTCTCCCGAACCCATCCCTGTCGTCCCTGTGCGCACCTCATTGCCATGGTCCCTCTCCCTCTCTCGACCCCCTCTTCCAGGCGCCTCCCCCCCACCCCGTGTTGTGCCTCCCCTATCCTCTCGGCACACCGCAGCAGCAGCAGCGCTCATCGTTACGCCGTGTCCACCTCTGCCAGCTCGCGCTGCCTCGTGACTCCCAGTCACGACGTCCTGCTGTGCCGACACCCTTTGTCGTGACCTTCCATCACAGCGGCACTACACCCCAGAGCCGTCATCCCCCGACCACTACATGTCCGCCGTGCCGCCCGCCATCGGAAACAAGCCTGGCAGTGCTGTTGATCATGGGTTGTATCATGTTGGATGTGGGCCGTCCGTTTGTTTGTGATCTTGATCTATTGATCTTGATCTTGATCTTGATTGATTTATTCCTAGCCATCGATCACCCGTGATCTTGATCCCTTGATCTCAACTGTCGGATCTGCTTGATCATCATCATCTTCATCATCTTGATCTCGATCTTCAATTTCATCCATGCCGATCCACCTGATCGTTGTTTGATCATCTTAATCTTGATCGTCATAGTGATCCATTCGTTGGTTTGTGTTCGTGATTGGTTCGTGATTCGTTCATTTGCTTGAGTTCGTGTCCAGGAATTCGTTCCCGTTATTCTCGTTCTTGCTCTGTTTTCGTTGTCGTTTCTCAGGCAAGTAACCTGCATTCTTTTCTTTGTGTAATACAAGTACTAAATACCGCTTGTAGTGTAGTTGGGTTGATAATTTGTGTGTGAAACAATTTGTGTGTGACAATTTGTGTGTGAAACCCCTTGTTGATATTGTCTCTATTGTGCTGATTCAACCATAGTTGCCTCACGACATACATGTCATGAAATAACCTAGGATTGACCACTTCTTATTGTATATATATGCATGTTGTTCGTATGTTATCATGTGTTTGATCGTGTTATTCATGGTAGACTTGTTGTATACTTGTGTAATACCCTATACTATGTTACTTGGACATCTAGTACACTATATTTCATGTTTAATTATGATTTGGATGAGTTTTATGTGAACTAGTTGATTTGGTGCAAGAAGGATATTTTCAGTTTTGTCGATTCCCTGTTTTTTTATTAGTATTTTAGACCCTATTAAGGTCAGTATATGAAAATTTTTGTGAACATGAACTGTAGAGAAATCTGTCTATTTTCTAACCCTTCTGACGGATCTCAGTTTCGTTTTACGAGTTGTGAGTTATGTCTATTTTACTACAGAGATGTAAATAGATTTTCAGATTTTGTTTTCCATGAATTCTGAAGAGTAATCTATTTTTATCATAATATTAAAAGTATTATTTTGATCCAATATTTTGCACAGTATAACTAGACCTGATTGGAATTAACCCTGAATTTTTGTGGATATATTTGATAAGTTTTACAAATCGTTTTCTTTTTCCAAACAACTACTATACTAGCAGATTTTTCTTACTGTTTAGTAAAAAACCTGATTTTCGACCTAATTCTACTTGCTATTTCTAAAATATTTGTGAATATGAAAGTTAGCCTACTATATCTATTTTATCACCCTTTTGAAAGATTTGGATTTGGATTTTTATTTTGGGAGATATTGCTGTTTTTGTTCTGCAGTGTTTATAACTCCAGATTTACAAACTACTGCATTTTGATGTTTTGTGATTTTTGTTGACTAAACTATTCACGTTGGAAAATTATGATACTTTATATTCTGATGCTACACATATAGGGGAATACCCCATATTTTTAGTGGATTTAATTAATAAGTTTTCATGCTATTTTCCTGACTTTGAATACAATCTTCTGATTTCTTACTGAACGTGTTTTCTGGATTCAAATCAGTTTTGAAACTTGTTTCTGTAAAATACTATATGACTTATACATATTTTCATGGTTCGACCCGGAGTTTATTTTCCATATTCTTTGACGGATTCAGGTTTGTATGTTTGTAGCAACGGAATTTCTAGATTTAGTACGGTACTGTTTTGCTGTCCTAAACTAGGATTTTCGTTGTTATACCCTGTTATGAGTTATCTTTGGCTTGTACATATTTATCTTACAACCTGAACTTGTTACTTGATCATACCATGTTATTCTTGCTATGTTTTGTACACATACATGCATTTTTGATAATAATAACAAAATAACCAAGCCGGGGTTAAGGGAAAGACCTTCGTAGTGGACAATATAGGTAAGGTACTTAGAAGGGGGCCCGTGATCCCATTATCTACCGCTATGTTTCATGACTACATGATTTATGCTTTTTATTACTTGCTGCCATATTTCATGACTACATGATTCATGCTTGATACTACTTGTTGCCATGTTTTATTACTACATGATTCATGCTTGATACTACTTGTTGCCATATTTTGTTTCAAGTAAATTTTTGTTGGTATTATGATTCATATATGCATGCTTGGTTGACTTCTTTTGCTTCCAACTTTGATTATTCTTGTAAAATATTGTAAAGATGCTGACAGCTAATGGATGATGAAAATCATTCGCTGGGCTTAGTCACGTATCTGTATTCTGTATTCTCTTTTGGAAAGCGATGCGTGACAGCTAGGATCCACTTGATCAAAATCCCTGATCAGCGGTAATGGGGCTTCGGCTGCTACGGGGCACCGGGGTGCGGTAACGGTGAGCAGGGATGGCGACGAGCTGGATGGCAAGCATGGTGACAGGGATGGCGAAGGCAGTGCTGGCAGAGTTGGAGGGCGGCGAGGCTGTGCTACAGTGGAGACGAGTATGAAGGAAACAGAGGATGGGTTGATATGGCGGCAACTCTGGGGACAGCAGTGGCGGCGAGAACTGCACGGGGACTGCGTGCTGGTCTACTAGTTGCTGTCAACGGTGCAGGGGTCAGGCGACTGGCAGGGCATCGACAGTATGGTGGAGTTTGCATTGGCGGAGCGACGGGTGGTAATGGGGTGATGCAGCGTCGAGGGTAGCTCAATGGCGAGATGTAGGTGAGGCGGAGGTGGTGATAGGGCGAGGAAAAGGATGGTGGTCGAAGAGGGTAGACGAGGGCTGGGGGCTGATGAGGAGCGACGGAAGGGAAAATGGGCGGTGAAGTCGTTGGGTTGAAGGCGGGATGGAGGAGAATGGCGGTGCGGGGATTGGTGATCGGAGGAGGTTGCGAAGGAGGATGGCTCGAAGAAGGCGATAAGGCAGGGGGCGCTCGGGGATGGGCTTCTATCGTCGAGCGTCGGGGATGGGATGATCGGGAGAGAGAACGGAGTTGGGAGGTTGAAGATGTATAGGAGATTGGGGGGTTGTATACGGCGGCTGTATAAACAAGGCTTAGGTTTAAGGGTTTCTAGGGTAAGGTTATATATATGAATATGGTGAGGGTTTGGGTAAGCGGGTTGAATAGGATAGGATCCAATAAAAATACAATTTATAATAAAATGTAATTTACATTACAATATAGAATTTATTGGAAATAACTACAAATACAATTAGTATATAGAAGTGCATTTTTATTAAACAGTCAAAATTAATGACAATAATAGCAATAATAACAATTATCATAAACATAATAATAATAATAACAATAATTATAATAGTACTAATAACAATAATAATTAGAAGAAAAATGATAAAAATAATAATAGTAACGATAGTAATAAAAATAATATATGTATATCAAAATGCAAATTTGAGTTTAACAGATTTATTAAAATAATCCAAACAATATATAATATAAATAGTATATCAAATATAAATAGAAATTGAGGTTAAAATATATCATTATTCAAAATAAATAAAATTTTCGATTAGAAAATATTTTAATAGAGATTCCAAAACGAATTTAACACAAGGTAAATTATAATTAATCAAAATACAAAAAATATTCAGAAAATATTTATATACGGGAACAGGGGTTACATATTGTTTCCTATTGATCCATTGAATTCATTGTTATATCGTTATTTCATTGTTTCCTTCCTTTCTCTGCTTGTTGTCCATAACTTGCTCTAAGGACAACTTTTTTCCTCTTTTTAGATGAAGCGTTCACAGGTGTTGAAGAAGAATTGCCTACAGGAATTGGAGAACAAGCTTTCTAAAGATTCATTGCTTTTTAGTTGATTATTATTTTGTTGAACTTATTGTATTGAGACTTATTATTATTGTGATTGGATTTATTATTGTATTGGGCTTATGATCCGAATTTTATTATTTGTTTCCAGATGTTGGATAATTGTATTTGGATATTTCATAGTTTTTTATTCCAAGTATTATTGTTCATGTGGTTATTATTTTTGCCTGCGCAATTGTTTTGTATTGATTATATTGTTGAGTTGAATGGTTAAACAACTTATGGATGACGTTATTCATTCACTAGGCCAATGTCACGTGCTTGTGTTCCGTATTTTTGAGAAGCGGAGCATGACAGTAATTTAGATACTGTGGCTCACTGGTCGACAAATTAATAAAATGAATAAGATGCAAAATGTGAATATGAGAAAGTAGAGAAAACATATGATGTGAAATGAGAATGAGAAATTAAAGCAAGTGTAATATGAGTTGTGAATAAAGAGTAAATTAAGTTATATTATAAAATGAGACTGAGAAAGTAAATAAACTGTATGATGTGAAATGAATATGAGAAAGTATAGAAAGTGTGTAATACGAAATGAGGATGATAAAAGTAAAGGAGGTATGTGTGTGAATTAATAGGAATAAAATGAAGAAATTGCATTATGGGAATGAATACGAGAAGTAAAGAAAATGTATTACGCATTATATGAATGAAAGTGAAGAAGATGTATTATGAGAATGAAATGTATATTAAAATGAATCATGCGATGAATATTAAAAATAAGTGATATTAGGTGATGAGAATGGTTATTAAAGTAAATATGATGTGAGATGAGTTTGTTGTACCTTGGAAGTGTGTCGAGGAACTGCTTGTTCGGAAATGGTGGGAACCTGCCGTGATACAACTTGCAGGGTGAATTGGTGGGTTGTTGATATGATAGTTGTAATAGGAAATAGAAAATGAAAAGTAAACTAAAATGTAAGATGAAAATCAAAATAAAGTAAAGTAATAACCGAGCTATCAGCTTGGGAGGTGATGTGATATTACCCAAGTTCTACTTGCGGTGCGGTGATTATTACCTAGCGTGTATGGGGTGTGGTAACTATTCCCAGGCTATCGGCTTTGGGGTGCGGTGTTATATTACCCAAACTATGTTTGGGGTGCGAAGTATTATCTTATAATAATGAAAGTGAAGTAAATTGAAATATTAGATGTAAATGAGGATGGAAGTCAGATACATTATCGATAAGAATGAGAAGTAACTAAAATTGTATGATGTGATGAAAATGAATTGTAACACAAAGTAAATGATAAACTTATAATGAGCATTAAAATAATTTGTATGATGAAATCAGAGTGAAAAGAAGATAAATTGTAATATATATAATGAGAATGAAAGTTAACTTATTACGAGATATTATGATATGTGTTATAAGATATGAATGAATGCGATATTATGAGATTGAATGCATGCGAACAAGATGCAATGAAAATGAATGAATGTACTATGAGGAGTAAAGAAAGTGAATAACTCGAACAAATTGTGGTATGTAAAAGAATATGAGGAGTAAAGAAAGTTGTATGTATGATATAATATTATATGAACTTAAAGTAAAGTTATATGTGATGTTAGTATGATGCATAAAGTGATGTGTGTTAAGTGAGAAATATGGGAATGGTTTTAAAACTAAAGATAAGTGTGATATGAGTTGTTATGCCTTGGAATTGTGCCGTGGAACTACCCGTCCGCTAATTCCATGAAAATTGTGGGAACTACCTGCCGCGGCACAACTTCAAAGTAGTGAGAGTGGATATGTAGATGGGTGCAGATTTAGAAGAGTACTTTGATATAAATCGCATTTATAATGTTTTTATGTTCAGATGTCAGGTTGAATTTTATTATCTTGATATTCGTAAGTTCATTCTATTTCTTTATACAGTTTAATTTATTTGCTAAACTAGTAAATTATACTCACACCAGATATGGCTAACCCATGTTGTTTTCTGGGGGTTAGGGGAGTCCCTCCCTGAGGGTGGACAACCTTAACTATCTTGCAGATTTGATAGCTGCGAGGTGAGCTAGTGTTGTAGTTTGGTAGTTACACTTTTGCTTTAAGTAAAATGGATTATAAATATATATGTAATTATTATATGGAGAAATGGGGGTAGTTGATGTATTATTTTGTATTATGATAGATTATGTGTATAACTGTAAGGTGTAATGATGTATATAGTGCTGTGATGAAGTATAAGAGCCCGTACCCACCTTGTTGTGGAGTATTAGGTTCTGTGGTTGATTTTTGAAAAAGTTTTTCTAAAAATCATATATGTTTTCAAAGAAATTTTTGGTTTTTCATTCATATCTTGCTTGTTATGAAGTTTTATGCCTGATGTGAATATTTGCAAGTGTACAAAATCGCAACAAGTAGTATAGTTAAGTGAATAGAGTGTCGAACCCACAGAGACTAATTATTTTATTGAGTACCGATATTACTAGATGAATCACTATTTGGATAATCGAAATTAGTAAATGATAAAACAACTAAATTAAATTAATCTAATTAAAGCTAACTAAATTAGTGAAGAGGGAGCGGGCTGTGAAATTCTTGTAATTTGTTAATGGCAAAATTAGTTCTAGGGCTTTTGACTTCACCTAGTTTATCACACACAATTTATAACTCCTTATGAATAAAAATATTATTTTTCCAAGTTGTAGACCAAAATCCCAAAAAAAATCACTACTCTATCTACGTAGTATCAGAATTATTCTCAACTAATTATTTTCCTTAGTTCATCAAATTATTAATTGAAAATTTATGGATTTCTTAACGGTCATGTTCTCCTATAACGGTGTTTAATTTTTATTAACCACAAATCACCAGTTCGGTCTCTTCATGATTTAAAAGATCATACAAATGTCTATCCACCAATTGTACACATAAATAATAAAAATTAAAACATAATCATGGAAAAATAGAATAATAATAAGGATTAAAATTTGTGTTCTTAAAAACTAGGCTACATCTTAGCCTTAGAAAAATAAATTTAGTTCATAATCAATTTGCAACTAACAAAAATTATTTGGGATTGCATCGTAAAAATTAGAGAAGAAGAGATACAAAAAGATATAAAAATATTGCAAATCGAACTTCTAGAACCGAGTCCAAGACTTTATCTCTCTTCTGTCTCTGTCTCAAAAGGTACGCAACTGAGTCAGCATCTCGAAAATCGTGCACGACCAGAGCCAGCCACACGTGCTGTCCAATCACCCAGTCACGTCAACTGTCGGAGTCACCGCGTCAGAGTCGCCTCGGAAGCCATGCCGATTGCCACGTTAGACAGCAGCAGGCATCTGGTCCCACCTGCCTCTGTCACATGGGCAAGAACGCCACGCCAGCCGAGTCAGCACCCAGGCAGAAGTCGCCTGTCAGGTTCTCTCTCTCGTCTCTGCATCTCAATCCCACAAACGACGAAAAGGAACCAGCCACGTCAGCGACTACTCCTACACGCTGTCATGTCATCTTGGGACACGCACCGTCAGATCAGCTGTCACTGTCAGGGTCTGCTATCTCTCTGTGCCGCCTCGAACCGCGTGCGCAAGAGAAAGACCCAGCCACCAACGCCTCTCTTTTTTCTTTTTTGTTAGCCGTCACCTCTTAGGAATTCATGTCCACCTTGGTATGTATTTATAAGCAAACGGAAGAGAGAATTAGGGTTTGCTCTTTGCAGAAAAATTTCCTCCTTTTCATTTATTTTCTTCCGTCTTTAACTTGATCTTTATTTCATTCTCCTTTTTCTTCTCTTTCCTTTTCTTGCAAACACATGTTGCATACACAGAAAATAATACCAGAAATTAGTGTTTTAAAAATAAAATAAAATTTATTAGTTTAAAATTTATTAAACTAACTAAAAATCATATCAGCTCATTTAAACCCTTTTTAAAATTATTTATCGCACTTTTAGCTCACTTAGCCAATTAAGATTTCAACAAAACAATAAAAATTAATAAATCCATAGTTTTGCTTTGTTTGTTGATTTTTTCCAAAAATCTTCATTTTTTTCATCAAAAATCTCATTTCTTCAGAAATAATTAATTAATTGAAATCTTATAGAAATAAGATGAATTATAAACAATATGAACAAAAACAAGCAATTTTAATAGGTAAATGAGTACAAATATTTGAATAAAAATTAGACACATCAAATACCCCCAAACTTAAGATTTTGTTTGTCCTCGAGCAAAAAGTAAAATCAATAATAGGGGAATAATAGTCAATAATAAGCTCAACCGATCACACTAATAAATCTTATCATGCATGCATCAAAATTGCAATTAAATAAATAAACTATAACAAATAAAGTAAAATCAAGTATACCCACTTTCTCCAGTGCAATTATTTAGTCATAATTCCAAACCCAATCATATTTGTCATGCAATTAACGTAATTATAGTATGTAACAACTCAATCTGTGATTATCCATTCTCACAACTACAAACCGAGTAGTAAACTAGAGATTTTTGTTTTTTAGTCTCTTCTCTAAGTTGTCACTTGCCTTTTGACGCGAATGCAAAACATTTGTGATGAACTCACCCGGTTACTCAACAAGTCATAAACTTAGAGTGCTTTGCATATTCATATTTCAAGTTGCCGTTTGACGTAAAAGTAAACATTTGTGATGAATATCCCTAGTTACTAAGCAACTCAAAACATTAGAGTAGATTGACTTTATTCATAACTATTATTATTAAGATTATTATTATTATTATTTATTTATTTTTTTCATTATTACTCTATTTACTTAAACTCCATTTAGGAGTAGATCAAAGGGGATAATCACAAGGAAAAGCATCACATTTGTCATTTATGTATAATAGCATGACTCACACAATTTTGTAAGGAATTGTGAAATTCAACAATCCTAAAGTAAATAAGTATGCTAAATCTTGCTTTTTAAGAAAATGTCTATCCTTAAAAAAATTATTTCAATGCTTATCACAATAAAGATCTCAAAAGTGTAATAGTAATCCTAATTGAAATCTCTTTTATTTTGTTTTTCTTTTCAAAAATAAATAATAAATTTGTAAACCTCCCCCCCAAACTTGAATATCACATTGTCCTCAATGGGAAAGGAAGAAGAAAAAACAAAAAGAATGCAAACAGTTCAGAATTTCTGCCCTGATTCGTCTCAAAATTTCTACACGCGCGACGCTCAGTATTTTTGCGATATCTGGAGCAGCTGTAGGTGTCCAAATGGGCTGATTTGTTTTTTGCTGGAAAGCTAAGACGGTAGGCTACAATCGCTCTTTCAATCAGTTTTCCAGATTCTGGCTCCATACTGCTCAAAGACAGCCATCAATGAAGATGTACAAAACAGCTCCGCCCGGCGACTTCCAAAATTTATGCAATCCTACAAGATAAAATCAAAATTCAAAATAAATAAACTAAAAGTTAAATCAAATCTAAATGCAATAAAAGAAAACATGGGTTGCCTCCCAAGAGGCGCTAAGTTTTAAGTCTTCAGCCAGATATGGTGGTGAGATGGTTAAGTAATGCCAAGATCCAACAACATTAACACATCCTTTCTAATTCTTCTCTTCAGGTGTGGATCAGGTTCAAGCTATAGTTTGAGGCATTTCCTTCATGATGATGATGTCTTTGATTTTCCCACCTCCTTGAATTTTTGTTGAATACACGACTGTTCTTCAGGAGGAAACTTTATGGAATTAAAAACATCATACAATACTTGCTCATGCTGAATTTGTTCCTCCACAATTTGTTCAATCTCACTTTGCTTTTCAACCCCATTCTGTTTGTCATTTTCTTCTTGTGGTTGCTCAATTGTCCTCCCGCTGCTTAGTGTTATTGCTTTGACATCTTCCGTGGGGTTGACAATTGTGTTGCTTGGTAATGTTCCTGCAGTTTTTTCATTAAGAATATTTGAAATTTGACTAATTTGTAACTCAAGATTGTGAATGGAAGCCGAAGTTGAATTTGCAACATTTTGAATTGCCAAATCTATCTTTTGTATATATTGTTCTGTCTTTTGCATGTAGTGCATAAATATGTTTTCAAGTGTCGGCTTCTTTTCTTGCTGTGGAAAGTTTTGAGCTGGTATAACTGCTCCTTGATTGTTGTTCCATGAAAAATTGGGGGTGTCTCTCCATTCTTGATTGTATGTGTTTGTATAATGATTGTTTTGCATTTGAAAGTTTGATACAAAATTTTCATGTTCGGCATTTGATGGAGCAAAAGGGTTCCCCACTTGGCAATCTGTACTTGAATGATTTCCTGCACAAAGATCACAAATCATATTAGATTGAATTACATTAAAATTCATATTTCCTACTTATTTAGATTAAGCATCATTTTTGCATTTAAAGTAGAAAAATGATCAAGTTCCAAAACTCCAGCCACTTTTCTTGGCATTGTTCTCTATAAAGACCACTGGTAATTATTTGATACCATCTACTCTAAAAGATCATTGGCTTCTTTATAATTTTTGGTCATAAGTGCACCACCAGCTGCTGCGTCAACCATAGATCGATGTGTAACTCCCAAACCATTATAGAATTTTCAACCATTTCAGTAGTTCATGATTAGGACACTTTCTTAATAACTCCTTGTACCTCTCCTATACATCATACAAAGACTCGGTCTCAAGTTGAGTAAATGTGGAAATATCATTTCTTAGTTTTGCTGTCTTTGCTAGCGGATATACTTAGCCAAAAATTTTTATGCAAGTCTCTCCCAAGTAGTGATACTACCGGGTGGTAGATAATGTAGCCAAGCCTTCGCCTTATCTCGTAGTGAAAAAGGAAAGAGTCTCAATCTGACTGCATCATCTGATACTCTGTTGTGCTTGAAAGTGTCAAAAATTTCTAGAAAGTTTGCAATGTGAGCATAAGGATCCTCGTGCGGTAGTCCCCAAAATTGAACAGTCTGATGAATCATTAGAATCATTGCCACTTTAATCTCAAAATTGTTAGCTTCAATAACCGGTCTCTTTATGCTTGCTTCATAAATTGAGGGCATAGTGTAACACCTCGGATTTTAAAATAACGAAAATATTCGTTTTTACATCTTGTAGGGGTGAGAATTATTTTTAAGAGATATCTTAATTTAGTTATTTTCAGTATTGATATATTAGGGCCATGAGTGGAGATTTTATATGAATAAATATTGTTCATCTTTATTTTATTTCCTTTGGGGAATTATTATCAGTTAATTTTAGTGTGTTTGGTATTGTTCGTATTATTATAGAAAAGAGTTGGGGTTTATTTGTAATATATTGGATTTGGAGGGCTTATAGGCAATTACACCTTACTATTATTATTTATATATATATATTATATTTTCAAATAACCCCCTCCCCCATTTCTTTCCGTTCATTTCACCCGATCGAAACCAAAAACCCACCGAAACCCAATTTTCGGCCTCCCTCTCTCCCTCCTCAAATCCACCCAAATACTTTAAGATTTTCGAATTAATTTGGGGAGATGACTAAGTGAAGGATGCTCTACCTAGTGGTGGAGTCAATTTGGAGAAATAACCATGGAAAGGTATATCCCTTTTAATTTTATTGTATAAAATTAAGTGTGGTTATTTTTATTGAGTAGGATTATTATGGTAGAGAGATTTAGAGATGTTGGAAGTGGTAAATTTGAGGAATTAGTAGATTATTAGGGAAATTGTAAGTTGTTGATAAATTAGGATTTTGGGTTTGTAAAATAGAGTTATATATATGAGAATTATCTCTTGTATGGTAGTAAAAAAAAAATTGTAGTGAGCCATTAGAAAAAATGGGGAGTGGTGATTTTGGCATAAACTCGAATTATAGGGTTTATGAAATCGGGTAGGAAACTCGATCCTAATAGTTGTAGAAAATGCATATGAGGGTGTAGAATATTATGAAAGTAGTAATATGAATTTAGGATGATTTTTATAGGCTTAAGCTCAATTAAATTGAGTGAAATAGACTATAGGTGAAAAGTGCACGCCGGGTGTTCGATGAAATGTCCGAGCGAGATTTAGGTGAGAATTTGATGGGTTCGGAGGTATAGTTGAGTCTTATTATTATTATTAACCCTAATATGTGAGATTAGGAAAAAAAGGATTAAAGAAATTAGAAAATATGAATTTTTCTTATTAGAAAGCCTCCGATCAATAAGGGAATGTTTGTATTGGGACCCGAATTTGAAATCCGTCGATGTAGCTCGGTTACTTAGGTCATTTGTAACGAGTGGGTGAAGACGGATTCGAGTTTGGAGGTTCGTAGGTCGAGTTTTGAGTTTTAAGCTAATCGGTCCTATAATTACCTATTTAGGTGGAAAAGGTCGAACTTCGACTAGCTACAGGACGGACGTGGGACATCATTTGCTCGATCCGTCAGGTGAGTATGTTGTATTTATGAATATTTTATGTTGTGGCCAAATTTTGTGACTTTTTGATGTATTTCGTAGAAGTTAGGCTAAAAACTGATTTTGAAGGAAAATATGGATTTTTAAGGGCCCGAAACTGAGTTTTTGTGATATTTGAGGAAATTAACTATTTTAAGTATATAAAACCTATATTATGGGTTAATGTGATGTGTTGAAGTATAAAAATTAAATATATTAAACGGTTAATGCATATAATTTTCCCGTGCATGTTTTGTGCATGTTTTTGGGTGAATAAGCCGATATAGGTGATTTGGTATATGTGGAGCCTTGTGTATGGGCTAGCATGCTATAGATGGATGCTATAAGATGTAATTAGATGAAATTAGTAATTGTGGTCATGTTTTGGAGACCCGCGTATATATGTGCATGTTTTATACTTATTTTGGGGCATATAGACCCTTATAGGTGATTTTACTCACATAGAGCATTGGTTATGAGTTAGTATGCTATGATTGGTTGTTATGGAGTTTAATTAGATGAAATAAGCGATTATGGCCCTATCTTTTGGAAACCCGCAATTGTGAGGTATGTTGTGATATATAGGTAGATGATTATGGTTTGTGATGCAATTATTGATGAAATTAGTAAGTAGGTATATGTTTACAGTCTAATTATGTTCTAATGAATTAATGGGCAATAGTATGGTATTATAATGTGATAAATTATCTATTTTGATACTCTTACGATATGGAATAACATAATATAGTTCTTTTATTAATATTATAACTTGGCGTATGCCTATATCTGATACAATGAGATAATGAATAACATGGTACCCTTAATGTGGGTTGTTATGACAAAATAAATATCCTGGCACATTAATATTATGCAGTAATATGATATGATGAGTTATGTGTTGAATAACAGGGTGTGTGCATAATGTGGTATAATGATATGAAGATAAAGGATAAGATGGTACGTGCTTATAAAATGTGTTTTTAATTCACGTGGTTAAAGTCAAAGACATGACTGGTTTGTGAATCAAAAGTGAAATGCTTGTGTTGATAAAGTAAGTTGAAAGGGTGAAATGATTAATGCTAATAACAGATGATTTTGTTGACCAATACCTACAGCAATCCTGGGGGTTTGGGCTAGATCTCCTAATACCCAAGGACCGGCTTGGGGTGCGGAGTTTATTACCCAAACTATGTTTGGGGTGCGGAGTTTTATCGCCCAAGCTATCGGCTTGAGGCCCGGTTATACCCTCGATGACAGCTGTCGCGAGGAAGTATCCAGTTTACCTGGGGTGCGGAGTTTTTCTCTTTTTGTTTTCCCTCACTGGCTTCGGCTGGGAGGAAGTACCCAGTTTACCTGGGGTGCGGAGTTTTTCTCCTTTTGTTTTCCCTTGCTGGCTTCGGCTGGGAGGAAGTACACAGTTTACCTGGGGTGCGGAGTTTTTCTCTTTTTGTTTTCCCTCGTTGGCTTCGGCTGGGAGGAAGTACCCAGTTTTTCTGGGGTGCGGAGTTCCCTCGCTGGCATAGGATGGGAGGAAGATGTAGCCTCGGATGAGTAAGACTCGGTTTGAGCATCGGTCCGCGTGTTTTACTGGGCTGTCGGCTTTCAGTATATTGGGATACTGTGGCTTACTGGTCGACAAACTAATAAAATAACTAAGTGTAAATAAATGTAAGAGTAAAGAAAGTGAGTTGTGATAGTAAAGAAAAGGAAAAGGAATTGTGAATGTGAAAGAAAGTGGTTGTGAATGAAATGAATATGAAGAGATACAAGTTATGAGTTGTGTATGAAAAGAAATGATAATTTCAGTATGTGGTTCATTTAAAATGAAAAAGTAAAAGAGACATGTATTATTATGAACAGTATGAAGTAATTATAATATGTTAATGATTATTAAAGTAAAGTACAGTATGATATGAGTTGTTACACCTTGGAATTATGTCAAGGAACTACCTGCCCGCTATTTCTATGAAAATGGTGGGAACTACCTGCCTTGGCATAATTCGTAGGGTGAGTTGGCATGATAGTGGTAATAATTAATGGAAATGAAGAATTAAGTAAAGTGAAGATAAAAAGTAATTGAAGTGAATTAATAACCAAGCTATCGGCATGAGATGTGATGTGATATTATCCAGACTATGTGTTTGGGGTGCGGTGATTATTACCCAAGCTATTGGCTTTGGGGTGTGATATATTATTGCCCAAACTATGTTTGGGATGTGGAGTATAAATTGTTGGGAATGAAAATGATATTAATGGTGACTTGAGATATAAGTGAAAATGATGATAAGATATATTACTTATAAGAATGAGAATTACTAAAGTGGTATAATAAGAGGAGAATGAGCTATAAAACATGTTTTTGATGCAATGAGTATAAGCGTTCTAATTATTGATATGTTAATGATGTGATGAAATGTGAGAGCATTGCAATGAGCAATAAGATGTTATATTTGCATCATAAGACATGAATGAATGTGGTATTATGAGAATGGAAGCATATATGTAAGAAGTGATACTTGATATAACATAATAAAATAAATACTCGTATTATGAGATTGGTTATGAAAATGGGTATTAAAGAGAGTATGTTGTATTATGAGTTTGTATTCATATAAATGGTTGTTAATGAAAGGAGTAATAACATCATGTAGTTATATTCATCTAATGCTATTATGACGATAATTGTGGAAGAATGAATATTTGGGTTAGAGAATTTAAATTGAAAAGGAATGGATTGTTTGTGAATTCGTATTATGCGAATGTAAAATAAGTATATATATATATACATGAGGTGGATGTGAAGCATATAGTGAAATGTGTGTAGTTATGGGTAATTACATCGTTGGATGCAGATTCGAAGAGTAAATTGATATAAAATCGTATCGATGATGTTTTTATGTTCAGATTTCAGGGTGTATCTTCTTAACTTGATGTTTGTAAGTTTAAATTATTGTCTTTATTCAATTTAATTCATTTATTAGATTAATGATTATACTCACACCATAAATGGCTAACCCCTATTGTTTTCTGGGGGTTAGGGGGGTCCCTCCTTGATGATGGACAACCCTAACTCTCCTACAGGTTTGTTAGCATCCTGGTGAGGTAGTTATAATGATAGAAATTTTATTTTGTTGCGATGATAGATTATTTATGTATTTAGTATATATAAAGAAACATGGACAGTTGATGTATTTATTTGTATTAAAGTGAACCTATATAGATATAGTGCTGTGAGGAGGTGAGAAATCCCGTACCCACCTCGTTGTGGAGTATTGGGTCCTGTGTTTGGTTTTGGAAAGTTTTTCTTTAGTTTTTCTATTACTTATATAAGTTTTTAAAGGAAATTTATGGTTTTAAATTGATAATTGATATTATGTTATGAGTTTGGCCCCCAGAGCATGATATTTATGTTGCTTGTGTGATTCTGCTTATTTTGGCCTGGGGAGCCCATGATTATAAAGCCTGTGTTGTGAGCTACGGAATTTAGAGCAGAATTCCGTAAGCCTTTTGTGTTTCGGGGCAGAAATTTCAGGGGGGACTCTGCCAAAATTTTATTTGAAATATATATATCTTAGTTTATGTTTAAAGTGATATAGAAATTGAAAGAATGGTATTTAGAGGTTTAGTTTTCCAAAAAAAGGGGTGTTACACATAGCATAGTCTCTCAAAGGCCTGTTTTCATCGTTCCCCATGATAATTTACGTGTATGTGCTGAAATATAAGTATCGAAAAAGAAAAAAATAGAAAAACTAAAAAAATAAAAAATAAGGAAAATAAATAAAAGTAAAAGTAGGTCGAAAGAAAATAAAGATGTAAAATAATAATAAAACAAAAAATAAATACAAAAAATCCAAACTAGTAATAATCTAGCAATTTTCAATATCAATAAAAGAATAACTAGTCCCCGGCAACAGCGCCAAAAACTTGATGTAAATATTTGCAAGTGTACAAAATCGCAACAAGTAGTATAGTTAAGTGAATAGAGTGTCGAACCCATAGGGACTAATTATTTTATTGAGTACCGATTTCACTAGATGAATCACTATTTGGATAATCAAAATTAATAAATGACAAAACAACTAAATTAAATTAATCTAATTATAGCTAACTAAATTAGTGAAGAGGGAGCGGGCTGTGAAATTCTTGTAATTTGTTAATGGAAAAATTAATTCTAGGGCTTTTGACTTCACCTAGTTTATCACACACAAAATTTATAACTCCTTATGAATAAAAATATTATTTTTCCAAGTTGTAGACCAAAATCCCAAAAATATTCACTACTCTATCCACGCAGTATCAGAATTATTCTCAACTAATTATTTGCCTTAGTTCATCAAATTATTAATTGAAAATTTACGGATTTCTTAACGGTCAGGTTCTCCTATAACGGTGTTTAATTTTTATTAACCACAAATCACCAGTTCGGTCTCTTCATGATTTAAAAGATCATACAAATGTGTATCCACCAATTGTACGCATAAATAATAAAAATTAAAACACAACCATGGAAATATATAATAATAGTAAGGAATTAAAATTTGTTTTCTTAAAAACTAGGCTACATCTTAGCCCTAGAAAAATAAATTTAGTTCATAATCAATTTGCAACAAATAAAACTTGTTTAAGATTGCATCGTAAAAATAAGAGAAGAAGAGATACAAAAAGATATAAAAATATTGCAAACCGAACTCCTAGAACCGAGTCTAAGCCTTTATCTCTCTTCTGTCTCTGCTCAAAAGGTACGCAACTAAGTCAGCATCTTGAAAATCGTTCACGACCGAGCCAGCCACATGTGTTGTCCAATCACCCAGTCACGTCAACTATCGGAGTCACCGCGTCAGAGTCACCTCGGAAGCCGCACCGATTGCCACGTCAGACAGCAGCAGGCGTCTGGTCCCGCCTGCCTCTATCACGTGGGCAAGAATGCCACGTTAGCCGAGTCAGCACCCAGGCAGAAGTAGCCTGTCAGGTTCTCTCTGTCGTCTCTGCGTCTCAATCCCACAAACGACGAAAAGGAACCAGCCACGTCAGCGCCTACTCCTGTACGCCGTCACGTGGCCTTGGGACACGCACCGTCAGATCAGCTATCGCTATCAGGGTCTCATGTCTCTCTGTGCTGCCTCGAACTGCGTGCGCAAGAGAAAGACCCAGCCACCAACACCTCTCTTTTTTTCTTTTCGTTACCCATCACCTCTTCGGAATTCGTGTCCACCTTGGTATGTATTTATAAGCAAACGGAAGAGAGAATTAGGGTTTACTCTTTGCAGAAAAGTCCTCTCCTTTTCATTTATTTCCTTCCTTCTTTAACCTGATCTTTATTTCTTTCTCCTTCTTCTTCTCTTTCCTTTTCTTGCAAATACATGCTGGATACACAGAAAATAATACCAGATTTTAGGATTTTAAAAATAAAATAAAATTTATTAGTTTAAAATTTATTAAACTAACTCAAAATCATATCAGCTCATTTGAACACTTTTTAAAATTATTTATTGCACTTTTAGCTCACTTAGCCAATTAAGATTTCAACAAAACAATAAAAATTAATAAATACATACTTTTGCTTGGTTTGTTGATTTGTATAAAAAATCAACACTTTTTGCATCAAAAATCTCATTTCTTCAAAAATAATTAATTAATTGAAATCTTATAGAAATAAGATGAATTATAAACAATATGAACGCAAACAAGCAGTTTTAATGGGTAAATGAGTACAAATATTTGTATAAAAATTAGACACATCAATGCCTCCAGAGCCGTTTATATTATTGCGTGTGTGTTGTTGAATGAATTGGCCGGGCGAGGATTGATATATAATACATGTACCATGATTTTTGTAACTATTTGCAGAATTCCATGAGGAATTGCTGCAAAAGGGCTAATATTTCAGGGAAAACTCTGTCGAAATTTTTAATAAAAATGTACGAACATTTTTCTAAGTAAGGCTTGGTTTAGATAAGTAATAGATTATGTTAGAAGTCACTTGAATAAGGAATAGTAAAAAAAAATTTGGGGTGTTACATTAGAGCTCCTATGATTGGATCTGGATCGTTGATTGAAGATTGTGATCTGAATCCACGGTTGCTGATGTGGCCGATGGACCTGCAAAATGCCTGAAACATCGGGGTTGCCCTCACGACAGGCCCTCTGATGCTCAAGTCAGAACCAAAGAGAGAAAGAGAGTTTGAGAGAGAAATTGCGAATTACCTTCTGACTAAGGAGGGGGAGGGTATTCGTAAGCCCGAGAAATAGCACAGGTAATTGATATGAATTCTTTATCTCAAGTTGATTTTCCCCCTTAAGAGATAAGTCTCCTTTGTTTAGGGATAAGAGATTTGACTTGCAGCCCTCATCGGCTTGGTGTCTCTCCTAGTGGGCCTAATCTGTAATTTTTAATGGGCTTGAAAAGCAGCCCATGGTCTTGTAGATGAGCCTGAAGAGGGCCCAGACATATTAAAGAGGTCTGATATGATTAATCTTTCTGTAGAAGCTTTAGGATTGGTGCTGGAATCATACTGCCCTAATTTGCTGCAATTTTTACCATTATCAAAGTCTATAGTTTTCACATTTCAGATTTCTATGAATTGTATTTGCTGTCAATATGAAATTTATCACGATTTAATGAATCCTTTTCACACATAAAATGTTTTTTTCATCTGGGAAGGAGACCATTGCTTGTTTATCAAGTTGGGTCGAGTCGGATAAGACCCGGGTAACATTTGGACCTAGGCCCTACCCATATCAACCGAATTGGACTCTGGGCTTGGCTCCAAGTAAAGTTCTGTTACTGAACGTGTATCAAGTCCAGGTAGGACCAAGACACTACATATTTTTGTCTGGTCCAGTTTTACGAGTCCTGTACTACTATTTTTAAGATTAGAACTATCGAAGGGCGGTGTATTCGATTAGGATTTTAGAAGAATTTATCTGACTTTTTATAATCCATGGATTGTTGTGGACAATTTAAATTGATTGATTGTTTAAACTCATGGATTGTTTTGGATTCTTTTAATTTATATGAACTCTCATAAATTCTTTTGTATTGTTTTATCAATATTTATTTGGAATTGTATAAATAGTCTAATAACCATAATATAATAAAAAGTTTAACAAAATTTTATCAAATCAAAATTATTTTTTGTCTTTGTCAAAATACACTACCTAAAATGCAAAGACCATCAAATAAGTGCATTATCGAATATGCAAAGACAATTAAAGAAATACATCGTAAAAAATTAACCATCTTGATTATCATCATATCTTTGATTCTTATTCTCATTCTCATTATTATCCTCTTGATTTCCATCATCATCATCACGCAGTTTATCATGCCACATTGCTTCAGCAATGCTAAGTCTACAAGCATTGGCTTCTGTTCATTGTTGTTGTTGAGTCTGGGAAAGTAGTTCTAGATTTTCTTCTTCCATGTCAAGATGTGATATCGAATCACATTCTTGTTCTATAGGAAATTCATCTTAATGTCATTCTTTGCAAAATAAGTTGTGTAATCCAACACAAGCTAGCACAATCTCTGCTTGTGTCTCAACTGGGAATGGAGGTGTAGTTTTGAAATTGTGAACCGGGATTTCAAGATACCAAATATCCTCTTAATCACATTCCTCAATAATGGATGTCGAAGAATAAATAACTCATGTGCATCTCAGGGGTGACGACATTCCTCAATGATGCATGACGAAGAATGAGTAACTCACGTGCATCTCGGGAGTAACGGCCTTCACCACCAATTTCTTTGAGATGATAATGAACACCACGTAATTCAGCTAAGAATTTGCGTCGATTAGCAAATCCACAATCCACTACAAAATATTTTCCGAAAAATACATATTCAATTATTCGCAGGCCACAAAATCAATACATAATTAACATAAATTCTACAAGATAAAAAGAGAAACTTCTAAGTTATACACAATGAGAATTTTTTATATATTCAATGGTCATAAAAAGTTAAAAATAATTATTTACCTTGGGGCGCTTACAGTCCATTTCTCCTTGATAATGCATCATTTAACACTTTTGAATCATGTGGTGAACCTTCCCATCCACTAAGCACATATATGAATTCCAAATCCAAGTGCAAGCTGCTAAAATATTTTGAGAATTAATTCCATGACTATTTTGGTATGTGCATACATCATGGCCTTTAATCACTGGTGGAATGTGGGTGTCATAAATACCACATATACAATCCTAGAACAGAAACCAAATTTTTTTACAAAACCTAGCAAAATCTACAAGGCATTCAACTCAAAAAAAAAACATTTAATTAAACTTGATTTTAATGATATTTAAATAATCTTCAACAAACCATACCATAAAATAAGGGTAAAATCTGGAGAAATCTCTTATTTTAGAGGGCACTACGAATCCTGACCATTATCTGTGGTGCTATATAGTGTTCAAGGCCTTCAAAACTTTGTTGAAGTTTTAACTAGTAAAAAATGTAAACAACCAAACCTTGTTTGGACATTATAATATCGATCATTTATACCACAGTGAGTAAGAATGTTGCTAGTGTTTCTTCAACGAAGATATACCTTGTATCTTTCAAATGTGTTATCTCTCTTTTAATAGTATACAACTTTAGAAACACATCCGGGTACATTCTATATGACTCTCGAAAGCTGTCTGCATCATCCTTCAACAGTTGATGTACATATTCAAATCCTTTGTCAATAACTAGTTGTCATTTGAGTGGACGTTCTATATGCTAAGGCATCATGGTCTCTCTTAATACAATCACTATTGCTTGAGTTGCCATAAATATATATTTAATATTTCTTCAAATTCTTCTTCATCGAATTCTTCTCCCCAAATACTCCTCCTTCTATTTCTTCCCCTTCCACTGTATAAAATGAAGGAATTATTAGCATTATTAAAACAAATTTATCATTTACAAATTTAAAAATAAAAAAAACAACAACTGGCGAAAGAAAGGGAAAAAAAGAGACCAATGAACATCTCCATATGCAGTTTTACACAATGCCAGTAATAAATAGCAACACATAAACATTAGTTTCATGCATATTTACTCCACCTAAGAAAAACACAAACTTGAATTCTAAACATAATAAATAACAATAATAATCCAACAATAGTTGAAACCAAAATATTTGAAAAACAAAACAAATGTAATGAAAACTCCCAGGCAATATAATAATATATAAAATACTAATAACAAATATAGCCCCAACATGAGTCGACGATTTATAGTCCTCACATCTTGTAGTGTATCCAATTGTGTCATTATTCAAGGGATATATTCAAAAACACTTTTTGTTTTTTTCTTTGGTATCGTGCAACTCTACCGCTTTGAATTGAGTCTCTTCTTCAATGTTTGGAATCTCCTTACATCCCAAATTGAATATTCTTTCCTCTTTTCTTTTTTTTGTAAAAGGCTATAAATTCCTTTAAAACGTATGGAAATCTTATCAAGCTTTTCCACTAAAGCACCTCTTTCCTATTAATTTCTACTTTTTTTTTGTTGTTCTTTGCATGGGAACCTTTAAAGTTTCAGGGGTTTGGAAGGGCGATGTGGCGTGAAGTAATGGGTTAATCTGAGTTGGTGCTACAAATGCCCAACTGTCCATATCATAATCCAAGTCTTCTATGTGCACATCTCTACTTTCTCTAACACCAAATGTTCTTGGATCAGTAAGACTACCCAACCCGATTGACTTTTTCCAATAGTTACACCATTCTCAATAGAAATTTCCAAATCCTCATAATATTCATATGTCCCGTAGCGTAACCCAATATCCTTTGGATGTGTAACAAAACACAAAACTTTTCAGAACTATATTGCATTACATATTCAAAATAAGATTATAATAAAATTGTCATATATTTAGGAAACTCACCATAAAGTACTCATCCCACACTTCATCAGGAGTAGTGAACTTTTTTGCAGTTGAGTCAAAACCCAAACCAGAGCCAAAACGCATAAGTTTTGAATAAGAGGTCCACCGGCCTTTAAACCATCTCAAACGACTTTGGTAATGCATGTATGTTTTATAAAATCCAAGTTTTGCATTAAGAGGTGGAAGTAAATGTTTTTCCACTGTTTGGTTGGTGAAGATGTCACTATTATCAAGCGATCCCCAACAAGTGCCATCAACCATGAGCACTAACAAAAAAGTTAATCTCTTCCGTAGTTCATTGCTTATAATTTCTTCCTTTTTGGGCATTTTCTTGTGGATTGCCTAGGATGATCTATATAAGAAAAAACAATGAAAAGCTATTAAGTGACTCTCCTTCAATAGTAAGGAAATCAATGGTCCAGATCTAAGATCCCAAAAGACATCTCCCCCCCCAAAAAAAAAACAACTCCTTTATTTATTTAATTCTCTCTCACTCTCTCTCTCCCCTATTCAGATCAATTTGCTCCCTCTATTCCCCAAACCAGATAGTTCAAATTTCTCTTTCTCTCACCCCTAGGGTTTTTAAGACGCTAACTCCAAATCCCTAAAACCATTTTCTTAAACCTTTGCTTTCATTCCATTGGTGAAGCCTCCATCGTCATCTCAAGAGCAAATCTCAAAGCAAATCCAAATTCAAATCCAGTGTTGAACCCTAATCAAGTGGTCGTCGTCGATATTTAATCGACTACTGATTTCGTATCGGTGACTCCCCTCCACCAAATTGAGCGCGAATATCAAACGACTCTGTATTGGCGACTCCCCTCCACCAATTCGAGAGCCTCTACATGCGATGTAGCGACTCTATTTTCATCTCATTAAATCGAATTCTCATTCTAATTTTTAATTTTGTGTGTGCAGGGGACTACTCAGTTTTTTTGCTGACTTGAATTTTGTGTGTGCATGAGATCTAATTTCAGAGAGGTATGATTATTTTATTCTTCGGTTTAAAAAATATTAATTTGTTGATTTATTTGATGAGCTTTTTATTGGTTTTGATTTAAGGTGTACGCAAGTGAAAGATGGATTATTTGGTGGCCCCAATTTGGGCTTACAAACCATAGCAGGACAGGTAAGCTGACGGCAACATAAAATATGCAACATTAATTTTTTTACTACAAGAGAATATACTATCATTAAGTGTTCCCTTCAATGGTTATTTGAAACCATGTATAACATAACATATAAGAACTTTTAGTGTATGTTCGCATATATAGGATTGGGATGACTGAAGTTTACCAGTGAAGGGTTCAAACTCTCCACTAAAAAAAGGCAGCTAAAGTAAATTTGATATCGATTCATTTTGATTTTTTTTTTATAAAGGTACAATGCGAAGACAAAGTGGAGATAAAAGAAATCATTAGCTTGGATTAGAGTTTTAAAAACTTCATGTATTATATTTTGGCTTGTAGCGCCCCGAATTTCTAATATTGGAACTTGTGACACACTCCAGAATCTTTCTTCAAATGAGTCACAACACAACAAAATCACAGGAAATTTAAAACTTTAATTGCATCAAAATGTTATTACAATATCCAATGATTACAACAATTACAATAAATTAATACATCATGAATATATAACAGAATTGGACAGTAAACTTTCACTTGAATTCTTCCCACGGCTTCAGCTTTCCCCCACTCCCCACGATCAGGTAATCTTGAGAACTCACCAAACTGTGGGCTGTCAGTTGAATACAACTGACGCAATACTATAATACAATGATCCTCGCTATACCATAATATAGCGATTCCAAACCTCAACAACCAAAAGTTGATGCAAAAGAAAAGGTGATGTCAAACGAGTGTCGGTGTATGCCATGACCTAGATCTATGCATGCTTGATTAGAGAGATATGCATCGCATACTACACATTCCTCAACCAAACGATGTTCTTCAGTTGATGAGATTCGATCTCCCACTATGCATCCTACTCTTGTGGTCTCTCTTGTTTTTGATACTCTAGTGATGATGAGGCTGCAGTCGCCCGATTCATACCCATCGCTGCTGTCAGTAGTGGTGTCAATACCATGTGTTTTACCCACTATGCCCAAAACCGTAGTTGTATGGCTCACGTCCGTCGCTGCCCAAATAATTTATAGAGATGTGATAATTCTGCCTTCTGGACCTCACCAAAAACTGATGTACGGACACAAGGGCTCCTCGCCGAATGTATTAGTGCCTTTCCCACTGAGCCGCTCCCCAGTTGGGCCTTTCTCTAAGCCTCCTGCTTGCATTGATCAGTATAGGACCTAGCCGATTTTCAGAGTTTCCCCTAATCTTCGCTCTGCTCTCGTCCTTACACTACACCAGAACATGCAGTCGAGACGATGCTGCCACTCCAAACCTCGTCAAAAGTTTTTACGGACATAAAGGCACTCCAGCCGAACATATTAGAGCCTTTCCCTCTGAGCCGCTCCCAACTTGGGCCTTTCTCTAGGTCTCCTGCTAGCGTTAAACGAACTTAGGATTTGGCCAGGCGTGATGATGCCACGCGTTCCCCTGACCGGCGACACCACTCGCTAGTGCATGTCCTTACATTCAACCAAGACTGGATCTAGTCCCACAACACCACAAACCCAAGGAACAAGTGCTAACCCACTCTAGGACCAAGATTAAGAATGAGGTTAATTATATGATTACCAGCTTTTTGTTTCATCCTATCATCTGATTATCTAAATCCAATGACTCTAATCAATCTCTAATCCCTTTTCATTATCTCATTGTGAATTATTAGGCGAGTCTAGTTCTATTTTATTTTTAACCAATACTTTTCTAGTTAGGAGATCTATCCATTTTCTAGTCATAACTTAGTAAACAACTTTTGTTTATTATCAAAAACTAGTTATGTTCTTTCTACATGTAAACCCTTTTTTTTAGTTAATTACCTTTTTCATTATTAGAACCTATCTCATCCCAGAATAGGACTCAATCTAGCCCTCAAATCCGGCCCAAGAGTTGACCCGCCTCGGCCCATGATTGGCCCAAACCAACGGCAAACCGACTCCGTCGATCGCCGCAACCGCCATCTACGCTTGGAGTTAGATCGCAACATCGGCCTGACCAACACGTAGCTCCCTCTAACCTTCACACCCCACGATCCTCGACCAGTGGTAGCACCGAACACAACCATGCAATCTTCCATGAACGGCGAGTACGGTGACACACGAGTCATCTCCTCCAACGCGTTCGATGCGACACTGGTTCCTATTCTACCTGTCTAGATATGCCAACAAGACTTAATGTTAGAGTCTCAAACTCAACCAATGTAGCCCAACCACGGTACACTACCCTAGAAATAAATTCTACACCATGAATACAATAAAAGAGTACTAAAAAGTTTTAAAAATGGAAAATTTTATTTCCAAACAGCAAGCATACTATTGACATTCATGTCAAAACAGAGTCATTCCCAGTCATGTTTCACTTAAGAAACGCGATCGGGTGCTCCCCATGCTCCTACTCAAAGTAGACAGCAAGCACAAGCACAAATTAGGTATGAGTCTCATCCCAAAGTGATCAACAACAGTACATAAACATTCATTACAATTTCTCCTTCAAAACAGAGAACAAACATGTCTATATTGTGGTCTACAAGCACATATGAGATACTCATAATATGAAACTTTATATAATTAAAGTTCTAACTCATTTCCACATCTACAACCTGCTTTATGGCCCACAACAGCAACTTAGAACTCAGATTCTACACGTTCAAACTCAATCTCATTGGCATAGTGCAAAACAGTGAGCTTTATGAATCTGTATGTTTCTATTGGGACTTGCAAAATTGATTATAATTCGTATACTGATCCAAATCATGATTTCTTAGACATTTCGGAAAGATCTGTGTGTCTACTACAGCTTACTAGTTACATGATTCTTCAGATTTTGTTACTAAAGTGGTCAGATAAGTCATTCGTTAACATGCATGAAATTATTTCCAGAACAGAGCAACAACTAACCTTTGCTACATAAAAGTACTTTAAAAATATCAAATGATTTCTAAACCTCGTGAAATTTGAAACATTCGCTCTACATACATGGTAACAGAATATAATTAAATTTCAAGTGATTCTACCTAGTACTTTTTAATTTATGATTCCTTCAATATTAACTAAAAATAGAACAGATCATCTTCACTCCGTCTTTTCTTTTCAAAACAGCCAGTGGTTTCGGTTTTTCTAATAATGGCAAACGATATCCAAAAAACATAAACTTTTATATTCAAGCAGTTAACACATATTAGAAATACTTACTAAAATTTCAGGAATAGATCTTATGTGATTACAGAGTTAAATCATAGTCAGAACACAAGATAAGTCTGTTTCTTGTGCAATCAGAGTTCAAGTTCGTATTTAATTAAAATAACAAATAAATTCCAAAAATTATGGAATTTGGATGCAAGGTTTATAACATGCATATGGTTATATGTTTAAAATTTTAATTGCAAACTCCAAGTGATTTTTGAGTTATAACGTCCAGTCCTAGCACACTTTTCTTTTTACCTCTTTACTGTGTTTTCATCTAGTCTTGCACTAATAAGCTAGCATGCAACAAATTTCTACTACTTAATTACACATTTCATGACTCATCATGTTGTCAAGACTACATCAAAATTTTACCACACAAAAATTAAACACTTCAAATGTTTAGAAACACCCACTTTGTCAAATATAGAAATTTTCCTCTTAACTTCGAACTCCTAGCTTCCTTCTTGCTCCTAGTGCTTCACTCCTTGGCTCCTTATTGGCTTCTCCTTAGCTTCTTCTTGCTCATCTTACCTCCAAAACATCAACTCAAGTGTAGGATAAGGATTTGGAGTGGTTTAGAATGGAGTTATTAGTTAAAGCTGGAGTAGAAATGAGAAAATGGAGTTACGGTGAGATGAGGGGATTAAATAGAGTGTGGGGGGGAATGCATGAGGCTGGGATATTATGAGAGGGGGAGAGGGAGTGAGTGTGAGGGCTGCATTGGGGGAGAATGGAGGTGGAGTGTTGGAGTGGGTTTGTCACTTGGGGTTTCACAATACCATCATGGAGAATATTTTGAATTCAAACAACCCTCCCACTGTAACCCCTCGAAAAATTGAGTTATGACAATTTTGTCCCACGGCTATTACGCAAACGTATTTTGTACTATTACCAGTAATATCAATAACGTATTTTAATATAAAAGTCCTACGTATTTCTGCATTTCAATATTTATACATATTCCGTTTCGGCAAAATTCGTTTTTATCCTATTCTGAGCCAACTTAAATATTTATTTTAATTTTTGTGTTTTTACTGTACTGCACGTGTTTTCATTACACATATCGATTACGTATGTTCCTATGTGTAATATTTCTACGTATTTCAATTATTTATTTTTATAATTTGTTCGAATTCGTTTTATAAATTGAAATTCACTTTTCTCCTATTTTGGACTCAAATATATTTTTATACTTGCGATGCACGTGTTTTCTATGTGCATGTTGATTACATTGTTGTATGTATAAAATTAATGAAATTTATTTTTATATGTTGTATGTTGATTATTTATAAATATTTTCCCATTAATCAAATCTATTTTCCTATTTGAATATTAATTTTATGTGCAACGCACGTGTTTGCAGTGCACTTGTTGGTTCCTAAATTTTTTTTGAGTCATGAATATTTTTCTTCTCATTTTTCTAGTCACAATTATGTGATTTATTTTTAATTAAAATCCATTAGGTCTAAATCCATTTTGTAGCCAACTAAAATTAATTAAAAGCCGAGATTGATTTTGTGTGCACTAAAGTGTACATTTAAAATATAGTTAATTTGGTACACTTGCCATGTGTAACACACACATCTAACCTAATAAAAACTGATAATAAAATTTGTATGAAGAGTGTGCACACACATTGACTACATGTGCACGTGTTTCATACCATGGTTGAGAATGAGGGAGAGTGGGGAGTTTATTTTGGGAAGTGGATAGCTATTTTGACCACACAATTTTTCTATAAATTGTCCATTTGTCATGAACAACACAACTCAAAAAAAAAAAACAAAAGAGAGAAAGAGGGAGAAAAGCATACGGGTTGTGCTAGGAAGAGGCCAACCATTTTTGATGGAGCCTAGGAGCTTTGGAGCATTATTTTCTAAGAGTTCTACTACTATGAATTCTGCATTTGACATGGGTGTTTCTCCAACTTTCTAATATAGTTTTATGAATAGCACGGATGCTTGACATGTGTGAATTGTTAGATGCATGATAACTTATATAGATTGAATATTCATGTTTAGTTAATTTGTTGTTGACTGAAGCTGTGAAATTATGATATGTTTTATTTGGGGGGATTTTCATAAGATTCTATTTTGAGTTCTAGTTGCACTTCAAAAAATCATAACTATTAAACTAGATGGAATATTGAGCTAAAATTTTAATAGTAGCATCTTGTATATATCAAGAACAACTCCTTAAAATTTCATAATATTTGGATGTCGTTTACTATTTTAATAAAATCCAATCTTAGGGGTAGCTGACAGTTGACTAGTTGCTGGAAATTTGTACACATTTCAGATTATTATCATTTCAACATCTTAGATAAATTATTTTGAGAAAAGTCGAAACTAATAACATGAAGGAGACTCATTATCCTTTCTGCAAAGTCTAAGAAATCAATTTTTCATAAAGAATTGAATTTATAATGAATTTTATAAGACTGAATAAGTGGCAGTACTTTAACATTTTGACTCTACTGTAGATTTCAAAGAATTCAAGATTATAGACACCATAGGGAAACTTATAACTAAGAAGTGATAGTAGACTTGTTTAACTTTATTTTGGTCTAAAGAACACAAATTTTCATGAGTATATAATTTTCTATGATTTTTGCAAGTAGCATGAGCTGCAGTTTTTGAATTTTAACTTACTATTTTGCAGAGGAATTTAGACGAAGTAATAAAGGATGATTTTAGATGATCTTAATTACAAATTTGTAGTAAACTCATTTATGATTTATATAAAACTAATAAATCTATTTTTGTAGTAGTATTGGAATTTATATATTTTTTTTAATGCCATTGGGTTGATGTTTTTTATCTAATTGTCCTAAAACTTCTACAACGTATAAAATTAGATTTAAAATTGGAATGTTAGTAAGATGTACCTTATAAGGAATTAAGAGATAATTAAAGGATAAACTTGGAATGTTAAACATGTGATGTTTATAAGGGTTTTCACTTATCAAGTGTTATTGAATGTTGCTATAAAAAGTTGGTTACTTCATGATTGATCATAGTAAAGATAATGAATAAAAGAAGTTAAAAGATGTTTAATGAATGTAAAAATTTATATAAGGTTAGATGTAACCAATGTTATCTCTTTTGAGATGGTACCTTGTTCTAGAGTGAGTGGGACACAGAATACCGGTAGTTGTGATAAAATGGATTTTTGAGAAGTAACCAGTGTGGGTTGACTATCTCTTTGAGAGGTATCCAGTGTGGGACAACATTCTCAGTATTTTGGTTTAAGTCCGGTGGGTAAGCTAAACTCTAGGTCTCGTTACTGTAACTTAAAACTAAGGCCAGGCATTAGTTGAAAATGTGATGAAACTTGGGCAAACGTAAGTGGGGCGCCTCTGTATATTCTGACGGTGGACTCCAGGACTATAGACCCAGTTTGACGGTGAACTCCGGGACTGTGGTAGCTTGTGGGGTGAGACGAGCCTCAATTAAATTTGGAACTACGATTGATCTCTCGGTGGATTCCAGGATCATGAATAGTCGGGCGGATGGGAGGCAGATCACCAATGTATATGAATATACCGAGGCTAGACGGTTACTTGTAGGATGTTCGCACAACGAGGATTCTGTATATTTTGACGGTGGACTCCAGGACTGAAATTCGTACTTGTGGAATGTTTAAACCTTGCTTTTGTTACCATGGTAGAATTTGCATGGCGAGGAATTGAACCCTGTAATAAGGAGTACGTTAAGGGCTTGTCCTAGGACCTATGTAGTATGAGATGCATAGAATCCAAACAAATTCGCATTAGTATCATCATAGTGTAATGTCTAGATTAGACGTTAAGTCATATCATACAGTGACACTACCATGGTAGTCATTTTTCCTGTTTGCATTCAAGTTTGTTAGCTAAAGTAGAAGAATCGATGTATTATAGCATTGCGTCAGTTGTATGCAACTAACGTGCCAACAGTTTTCTAGATGCAGGATTGGACTTGGCATGGACTTGAAGTCACCATGATGAGTTGATTACAAGACTGAAGAATTTTTCATTTTTGTAGATTGCATTGTATTCATTTTAATTCCGTTAATCTATTGTAAAGAACATGTTACAAATAAAAGTTTTAAATTCCTTATAAATTTGTACGAATTTGAAGTGAAAGATCATGTATTGGCTACGAATTACATAGGTTTGGAATCGGGGCGTTACACCAACCCTAGTTCTTTCCCTCCTTCTCCACATTTGGCCGGCCAAACATGGGCAAAATCCTTTCGTTGACAACTCATTAAGCTTCTCAAGCCCAACTAAAAAATGTATATATATATATATATATATATATATATATATATATATATATATATATATGTTTCATTAAAATTTTCGCTCTTAGTTCCATCCAAAAATATGATATAGTTGGGCGAAACTTTTAATGAAACATATACATATACATATATATATATATATATATATATATATATATATATAAAGATTGGGGTTGTTACATCACTCCCTCCTTAGAATAGTTCTGTCCTCAGAACTACGCTTAGTGGGGAGGAAAGAACGAAAACTAAATAAACAACTCAGGGTAGGTCTTCTGCATCCGGCTCTCTGGCTCCCAAGTCGCCTCCTCGATGAATTGATTCCTCCAAAGAACCTGTAATAACCCGCAAAATAGCATAATATCGAAATATGTGAGTATGATTTATTTACGTATTTGATGTTTTTATAGAAGTTCGAATAAACTAAATGTTAATATGATTTATGGATGAGGCGTATTGGGATAAATTGTAATTGTATAAATTTATGGATAATGGATTAGTTATGTATATGGGGATGAGTTACACTTATATAATAATATCGAAATATGTGAGTATAATCTCTTTTGTTTTATGTACGTGGTGTGTTGTTGGGTTGTTGTTTCTCTTGTATGTATGTTGTCCTAAAATAACTTGGACAAATTCCTAAGCTTACGAATGATGCCATGGATAAGATAAATGATCACCTAAGAAATTGAATGGTAGAACTTTAATAAGAACATAAAGATTGAATCTTGGATTGTTGTAGGATTGAGGCTCATGCTATATACCATGCTTAGGTAGTAGTAAGAACCCATTCATGCCTATGTGACATCCTAGTAACCCATCATGCTTGAGTTTGATGAACCCATTCATGCTTGTGTTATTTAGTTGTTCTTAGTAAAAAGAACTATCATGCTTGAGTTTGATGAACCCATTTTTGCTTGTGAACCCATGAAACAACATCATGCTTGAATTGTAGTCAATGTTCATATCCATGCTTAAGGTTGTAATAGACACCCATACTTAGAGTGTAGTAGTTACCCATGCTTGAATGGTAGTAAATGCTTATGTTTAAGTTGTAGTAAATATCCATGCTAAAGTGAGTAGATATTCATGTTAAAGTGTAGTAACATACATGCTTAAGTTGTAGTAACCAGTCAGGCTTAAGTTGTATTCATGCTTAAGAGTGTTGTAGGTTCATGTTTAAGTTATATACTGTGCTTAAGGCCATTGTAGATTCGTGCTTAAGTAATAGAAAAGAATCATGTTGTTGTAGTTGTGGTATTAACTATCGCATTGTAGTCGTAGTATTAGTAAAGAACTATCATGTTGTGGTTGTAGCGTTAGTAAAGAACTAACGCGTTATAGTGGTAGTATAGTAGAGAACTATCATGTTGTGGTGGTAGTGTTAGTGAAGAACCATCATGTTGTAGTTGCAATACTCGAGATGCATAGTAGTTCTAGATTCAAAGGAACCACACTTGAGTTGTATTATGAGTTTAGTGAAAGATTAAAAAGAACCCATGAGCCCATGCTTTTGGTCCTAGGTGTTTCTAGCTCAAACTTGAAGAAAGAGCCCAAGAATCCAGTGCATGTAGTTCTAGTTCAATTTGGGGAGGGAAACCATGGATTCTAGTTGTATGAGACCCTAAGTAAAGTTGGACCATATCACATGAACATTACTCATCTTTATGGGTAATAAGGGTTGGAAAGATCACTATTAATCGTTAGCTTGATAAAAGTTTGATGTCGCTTCTTGGGCTTCTCATTGGTAGAATGCCTATTTTAGACTGTTAGTAGATTCTTCTGTTACTTCTAATTATAGAAGATCAAGTTTGCTAGTAAGCACGTTTGGTTGCTTCCAGATTGATTACTGTATGGTTATTTTTATGTGTGGTTTTGCTCATACGGGCTCGACTGGGCCGTATGTAGTTGTTGGTCTCATACGTAGCTTATTTGGTTCGTATGTATGTTGTTGCTCATACGCAGCTCGACTGACCCGTATATAGCTGTTGTTCTCATATGTGGCTTATTTGGCTCGTATGTATGTTGTTGTCTCATACGCGGCTCTATTGGCCCGTATGTAGCTGTTGGTCCCATACATAGTTGTTTAGCTCGTATGTGTTGTTTTTGGTTACCCGTATGTAGCTTCGTAGCTAATATGCAGTTTGCTGTGCTCATCTAGGGTGATATCATTGCCCTAGGGCTATCGACCATTAAGACGTGTGTTTACCTTACTCCTAAGGGACTGTGGACGAGTCACTCCTTGTGTACCGTCGGATCTTAACCGGTGTAGGTTGATCACGGACCAGAGTATAGACGAAATTCAAGTTCAGGGTAGTGGCATGCGGGTACATTCGAATTGCCGGGGTCTTGGATTGATAGGCCATGAACCAGATCCTTAGGGATTCTGGTAAGTCCAGGTTGAGCAGCCTAGTAGAGTTGTCTTGCGAAGTCTAACTTAAGACTCAACATGTTGTGTAAGTTCTATGGTCATCCCTCAATTTGTTTAGGGTTAGTGACATTGTTAGGGTAGTAACTTATGGCTATTACTACTTAACCATTATTATTATCATCTTTCGCCGAAGGGAAAGAGTTGGTGTTAAGGGTGATTCCTTATGATCCGACCTGTCCTATAGGCCTGCATTAGGTAGTGTTATTGGGTTGTACCCTTCTTGTCAATAGGATATGGTCTGTGCCTTCTCACGAGTTGGGAGTACGAGATCCGTATCTCGTCTGTTAATTTCAGAAGTGCCATGATAAGGGCGGGCGCAAGTCCTATCAAAGCTAGGGGATGGACCCCAGAACTCCGTCATGTCCTTTATCACGAACAAGCCATAGACTTTGGTCTGGCTAGGGGGCGACAGGGGATGCTTCGAGCTAACCTGTTTTGCGGTAACTCTGCGGTTCGTCAGATTTTTGAGTGAGGCAATAGTGCCAAATGAAGGCACCACTATATAACTGCAATTGACGGAATTGGACCGTTTCAGGGCAACCTCATCAGTCACGTTGTATCTTCAGAAACAAGTTGAGTACAAGAGTAGAATTCATAACGTGGGTTCAATTTCCTATACATGGAGGAACGGTTTGAGATGGGGCATATGTAGTATGGGATGCATACTGTTCCGAAGACTTGCTTGCATTAGAATAAGAGCATCATTGTATTGGTAATCTTGCATTAGAGTTTAAGTGATAACATACACTGGCACATCAATTATATGTACACGTTTCTTTTCCATTCAAGTTGAATTGCGAGTGTGATAGTTAAAGTGTATAATGAGTGCGAAAGTGATGTATTGCGGGACGTGATGATATATGTTGTAAGAAATGAATGAATGCGATGTTATGTGATATGAGATTGAGAGGGATCGTGTTTATGAATGGAGATGAGCACGAAAGAATATAAGTCGTGAGTCTGTAAATGCAAATGAAACTAAATAATGTGCAGTTTATGTGAAAGTAGAGTTAATTGTGAATGTAAAGCCTTATGGGAAAGTAAAGTTATAGGAATATTTGTATAAGGCATAAAGTGATGGGCGTTAAACATTTGTGAGTTAAGCGACTAATTTGTGAATGATTTCCAAACTAAAGATAAGTATGTTATGAGCGGGTGTGGATATGCATACAGGTGATGACTCAGAGGGTATTTGAGGTGAAATCCCATTTATGATGTTTACATGTTCAGTTGTCAAGTAAAATTTGATTATCTTGGTATTCATAAGTTCATTCTGTTTTTACTTATAAAGTTAATTTATTTGCTTAATTAGTAAATTATACTCACACCAGAAATGGCTAACCCCTTAGTATTTGGACGTTAGGGAGTCCCTGGACTGCCCTAGGTCCCCTACTGTTACAGGTCCTCAGCAGTGCAGAGGTGAGGTGTAGATTCATGTTTCTGTGGAGTGGAGCTTAATTTTACAATTTGTTGTTTAAGGTTTAATTATGCGAATAGTGAAATTTATGATTTAAATTGTATTTTTGATGTATAAGTATGTGAATGATGATGATGAGTATAGTGTGGAGTTGCATGATATGTTTTTGACCCGTACCCATCTCGTTGTGGAGTACCGGACCCCGTAGTATGTTTTATAAGTTATTTTATAAAAACTTTACTGCGTTTTCAAAGGAATTTAGGGTTTATAATTGATAATTGATATCCTGTTATGAGTTTGGCCCTTAGAGCATAATATTTATATTGCCTGTGTGATTCTGCTCATTTGGCCTTGGGAGCCCATGATATTATTGCCTGTGATGTGAGCTACGGAATTTAGAGCAGAATTTCGTAAGCTTTTTGTGTTTCAGGGCAGAAATTTCAGGGGAAACTCTGCCAAAATTTTCTTCGAAATATAACTATCTTAGATTATGTTTAAAGTTATATAGAAATTGAAAGAATTGATTTTGGAGTCATAAAGAAAAAAAAGGGGCAAGCATTACAGTTTGATATGACAAATTGATATTTGTAATTATTGTGTAATAACTCTAATGGAAATAAAAATGTTTAAAATTCCGTGTTATTTACTGTGTTGAGATGCATTTGAAGGCAAAGATTCTTGCATGTGTCGCAGTTTCCCAGTTACTGGAAATCGGGGCGTTACAGAACCTTAACCATCGTAATGATTTTTCTCCTCAGTACTTTCTTCTGACAGTCTAGTATCTTCACCGGTCATTCCTCGTAGGAGAGATCCACTTGCAGGTCTTCTGGAATCTCAGGCAGCTGATGACTTGGGTCTGGCACGTACTTTCTCAGCATGGAGACGTGGAAAACATCATGCACTTGGGCTTTGTCAGGGAATAGTTCCAATCTGTACGCTGCCTTTTCGATCCTTCTCAAGATTCTGTAGGGTCCAATGTACCTCGGGGCCAGCTTTCCACCCCTTCGAAATCTGACTACGCCTTTGGTCGGCGAGACTTTTAGGAACACTGAGCCTCCTTCCTCAAATTATCGCTCTTTACGACATGTGTCGGCATAGTTCTTCTGCATGCCTTGTGCGATCTGTAGCCTTTTTCTGATCAATTCAATCTTCTCCGAGGTCTGCTGTACAATCTCCGGTCTAAACATCTGCCTTTCGCCCACTTCATACCAGCATACGGGTGTCCCACACTTCCTCCGTAACCCCTGTTTCCCCAAAAATGTATTTTCAGTGTATTTTCGGTATTTTAAATTTTTGTAAATTAGTTTTCCGCTTTCGAACTATTTTTGTTAAAATGTATTATTGGACTTTCTATTAAAGTCTATTTTAATCAATGGTTTTATTTGTTACTATTTTCCAATGAATTTATATTATAATACCAATCTTATTATTTTCACTATTACCTGGGTTTTTATTATTATTTCTACTATTATTGTTTTTATCACTTTTCTTATTATTATTATTGTCAGTATTATTATAATTATTACTGTTATTTTAATACTATTATTATTATTATTGTTATTGGTATTGTTTTTATTATTATTATTAGTATTTCTATAAAATCCTGATTGTATTTATAATTATTTCAAATCAATTCCATATTGTAGTAAAATTTTATCTATATAATAAATTACAAAGAAAGCTATCAAGTGGCTCACAATCAATCCCCCCAAAAATCAAAGGCCCATATCAAACCTCACAAAACACATTTTCCCTCCAAAATTTCAAACCCAAAAACCAAAATTTCCCCCTAAAAAACTCATTACTTTATTCCATTCTTTCTTTATTTACTTAGAAATTTAGATTTTAAGATTTCGGTTTTGTAAATTTGGAGAATTTTTAATAGCAAATATCTCTTCAACAATTAAATTTCATTATTTTCCACTCTTAAAGTTCTAAGAAGTTAGATTTTATACCCCCATTTATAATTATTTTTTAACATATACTAATGGAAACATAGACTTTCATTTATAACTAATTATTGTCATACTATTCAAACTTGAGCGACATAATTATTGTTTTATTTTTTACATGGCTTTTCGTGTTTTGTATCGTTCCGAAGACGTGCCGTAGGCACGTGCCCACGGGCAAATCTAGTTTTGTTATATAAACCTACAATTTTATTGATTTTATCATTTTCTAATGGATTTTTATACCCTATTTTCTCTATTGGATATTTTTCCAATAACCCATCTTATACGCATTTTAAATGAACCCAAACCCGTTTAACTACCCATTATATGATACCTAAACCGTATAAATACCCAGTCCCCTTTAACCCAAAATCGAATATGCATTAAACACAATACACTTGATACCGTAACCTGTTAAACCCTGTTACCCTAAACCCAGTGTACCTCTAATACCCACTGTTTAACCTGCAACCCGTTCATAACCCTAACACCTTACAGGACACCCTATATATAATATCTCTATAACCTGTTTCATCTTCCCAAAAGCTTCAGCCGTCTTCCTCTTCAACTTTGCCTCCTGATCCCTCCTTCAACCCTACCCCTATGCACCTTACAGCCCCTGCGACCTCTCTACCTCACGCCTCTCTGCAGCGTCAGCGAAGTCGACCCGAGACTAGCACCCCCTGTGCTTCCCCCGACCTCGCGCCACCTTTCAGCTGGCGCTTACCTACCCCGTGACCTCCCATCACCCCCCCACAGTGCCCTTGCCCTACGGCCAGTGACATTAGCCAGTATCCCCCATCGCTGTCCCTCTTCGACAGCAGCGACTAGTGTCGCTGTGACTCCCCCTGGTGCTTTCCTTCTCCCATCAGCTAGTGCAGCAGCCAAAGTACTGAGTTGCTGTTGTCATGGGTTGTTCATGGAGTTTTGATCAAGTGCATGTGGGCCATCGATCATCAGGATCATCATCTTTGAATCTTAGCTTTGATCATCTTTGATAGTGGGCCATCTGATCTTATTGATCTTGATCTTGATCTTCATTCTCAACCATCTGAACTCTTCTCTTGATCATCACGATCATCATTATCATCAATTTCTTTTGATCGCAGTCATTTGATCGATCTTGATCTTCATCATTATCTTCATCATCAGGGAGATCTGGACCGTCTGATTTGCTCGTGACCATCATAGCTCTTGGATCTAGCTGTTGATCTTTTGATCTCTTGATGTCAGCCGCCCAATCTTTGTTTGATCATCTTGATCTTGATCGTCATCATGATCAGTTCATTGGTTTGTGTTTGTGATTGGTTCGTGATCTGTTCTTTGTGTTCGTTGCCTGGGAATCCGTTCCCGTTATTCTTGTTCTTGCTTCATTCTCGTCCCCGTTTCTTAGACAAGTAACTTGTACTCAATTTCTTTGTATGATACAAGTCCTAAATTCTGCTTGTAGTGTAGTTGGGTTCTAGAGACAACTCGTGTGTGCTATCTTTGATGTGTATTGTCTCTATAGTGCTATTGACCATAGTTGCATCACGGCACAAATTTGACATGAAACAACTTAGGTTTTGACCGTTCTTGATGTGATTATATTTGTGGGATAATTATAAGAAATCGTGTGTCTGTTTGGATCCATGTGATATACTTATTGTGGACATGCTATATACCCTATTTCATGATGTTTGGACACTTAGTAGACTCTATAACATGTTTGGTTGTGTTCGGGAGGAGTTTCGTATGTTGTAAGTTGATCTGTTGTTAAGAGGAAAATCTGTATTTTGTCGATGATCAGTTTTGATTGCTATTTTAGACCATATTAAGGCCAGTATCTTAACTTCAATATTAAACATGATTTTTAGAGAAATACGTCTTCTTTCCAAACTTTCCGACCATGATCGATTTCGTTTTCGTATGTGTGAGATATGCTTGTTTTACTACAGAGGTTTATTATATTTCCAGATTTTGTTTCTTGATGATTTCGATAAGTAAACTATTTTGATACTAGTGCTAAACATATTATTTTGATCTGAATTTTTTTTCAGTATTTCTACACTTAATTAAGGATTACCTAGAATTTTGATGGATTTTATTGATGAGTTTTATGACCGATTTCATGCTTGTTTACAAAAGCTATACTTGCTGGATTTTGTTCGCTGTTCTGCAAAGATTTGTATTTTCACCCTAATTCCATTTCCTGTATGAAAAATATTTATAAAATATGAAAGTTATCTTATTTTGTCTATTTTTATCGCCCTTTGGCGGATTTGGATTTCGTTTCATGGTTCGCGAGATATCACAATTTTTGTACAGCAGTGTTGGGAACTCCAAATTTGCCAAACTACCGTTTCTTGATGTTTTCTGAGTTTTGTTGGCTAAACTAATCTTACTGAAAAATTATGAAACATTATATTCTTATACTAGACATATAGGGGAATACCCCAGATTTTTTCAGGATTTATTTAAGGTGTTTTGATGCTGTTTTCCTAACTGTGAATTGGATTTACTGATTTCTGGCTGAACGTATCTTCTGGAATCAAATTAGTTTTGAGACTTGTTTTTGTGAAATACTATGACTTATGTATGCTTGCTGGATTCGGCCGGGAGTCTATTTTTCTGATCTTCTGACGGATCCAGATTTGCATTTCTGTGGTAGCGGGAATCTTAGTTTTGGTGCAGCAACGTCTTGCTTTCCCGAATTGATATTTTGCTATGATTAAATATTTGCATGTCGTTTCTTGCATTTTGTGATTTAGAACATGTTCCTTGCATCACATGAGCTCCTGATACATTCTTGTCCTATCCCGATTTTGTTCTCGTTATCTCTTGATCATGTGTTTTTTTGTAATAAAAAGTAACAAGCCGGGGTTAAGGGAAAGATCTAGTAGTGGACAATATAGAAAAGTGTACTCGGAAGGGGGCCCGTGTTTTCCATATTTGGAATTTGGTATATGATTTGGATTATTTTGAATTTGATATATGATTTGGATTATTTGGAATTTGGAATATAATTTGGTTAATTTCGAATTTGGTATATGATTTGGATTACTTGTCCCTGAGTACATGGCCTTATAGAATCCCCTACGAAATCTAAAATAAAACTGTGTTGACTGTAGCAACCATGTAGTAAAAGTATGGATGCATGAACTACTACCTAGATTGTAATAATACAAGACTTGAACATGATTACTTGACACTTGATACTTGATTATTTGTACATGATACATGATGCCTGATACTTGTTGACTTGATACTTGATACTTGCTACTTGTTTCTTGTTACTTGAGTTCTTGATATTTGACACTTGATACTTGTTGCTTGTTTACATGATACTTGTTACTTGACACTTGATACATGCCACTTGCACTTGTTCATCTTGCCATGCTAGTATTATATTTTGTTATCATGCATATTCCATGTTATTAGTTAGTTTTTCCCATATACTTGTATCCTACACTAGAAGTGGCCCGTAACTTGCATTGACAGGAGTATGTTTTCTTTTTCCTATTCCTGCAATTGTTAAATTGCATATTTTGGAGATCAGCTACCAGATGGAATAGGCGAGATGAGATACTAGATGCTGGAGTTTTGATTTATTATTTGTTGTTGCTTATCTTGAACAATTGTACTTGATTACTTGGATTTATTTGTATTTGTGCAATGTGACCCAGGATTCTTTACTTGTTCAGATTTGATTTATTTGAAATTAATACATTTAGTTTCAAGTAAATTCTGTTGGTATATTGATTCAATTATGCATGTGTGGTTGATTGTCTTGCTTCCGACTCTGATTATTTTATGAGATGTTGTAGAGATTCCTGAACAGCTTATGGATGATGAAAATCATTCGCTGGACTTAGTCACGTATCCATACTTCGTATTCTTTTTGGGAAGCGGGGCGTGACATCCTCCCATACTGTGCTTCGAATGGAGCCATCCCGATACTAGCCTGGTCCCCAGTACTATTTTTGTAAGAAAATTCAACCAGCGCAAGATGCTTCTCCCGGTCCCTCCGAAGTCCAAGATGCATGCCTGAAGCATATCCTCCAAAATTCTGTTCACTCTTTCTGTTTGTCCATCGGTTTGTGGGGGGAAAGTTGTACTGAAATCTGTCCTTGTCCCTAGTGATGCCTGTAGACTCTTCCAAAACTGTGAGGTGAATCTCGTGTCTTTGTCAGAAACTAAAGATACTGGTACACCATCTAGCTTCACAATCTCCTGAATGCAAACCTCCGCCAATTTCTATAAAGACCAGGTTGTCCTTACCGGTATAAAATGTGCTGATTTTGTTAGTCGGTCCACAACAACCCAAATGGAATCACTCACTTCGGAACTCCTAGGTAATCCCGTGACGAAATCCATACAGATGTTCTCCCACTTCCATTCTAGAATGGGCAATGGTTGTTGTAACCCTCTGGGCTTCTGATTTTCGGCCTTTACCTTATGACAAGTGAGACATCTTGCAACCAATTCTGTTATATCACGCTTCATTTAGGCCCACCAATAGAACTGCTTCACATCTCAGTATATCTTCGTGCTCCCCGGATGAACTGCCAGAAAACTGGTGTGTGCTTCCTTCATGATTTCCCTCCTAGATCATCCACCTTTGGTACACACAATCGATCTCCACACCACAACACTCCCTCTTTAACTTCGAACTCAGGAAGTTTTCCATCGTTCACTTGTTCCTTGAGTGCTTGGATCTCCGTATCACCTTCTTGACTCTTCTTCACTCGGTTCTTCCGACTTGGTTGGAGCTCTAATCGAGCTAACATAGCTCCCAAACCATAAGAAATCACTTCGATACCGGCTCTCCTTATCTCTTCCTATAGCTCCTTCCGGGTTGCAATCAGCATTGCAATACTCCTCTTCCTACTGAGTGCGTCTGCCACCTCGTTGGCTTTTCCTAGATGGTACAAAATCTCTGGCCTGATATCTTCCAATACTTCCAACCATCGCCTCTGCTTTAAATTTAAGTCCTTCTGCTGATAGATATACTTTTATGGTCTGAGTACATCTCCACCTTCGCTCCGTAGATATAATGTCGCCATATCTTCAAAATTATAGCAGCCAACTTCTTCTCATGTGGTCGGAGCTGCCTCGATCCGTAGGCAATAACCTTCCCTTCTTGAATCAGAACACATCCAAAACCCAAATGAGATGCATCGCTGTAGATCACATACCCTTTATCCGGTTGAAGTAAGACCAAAATCGGTGCTGATATCAGTCGGTTCTTCATCTCCTAGAAACTCCCTTCACACTTCTCGGTCCACTTGAAGTTCTTATTCTTCTTGGTCAAAGCTATGAGTGGCAGTGCTATCTTAGCATAGTCCTGAATGAATTTCCTGTAGTACCTGGTCAAACCCAAAAATCTCCTTACTTCCTTCACTGTCCTTGGATGAGGTTAATCCTTCACTGCCTCGATCTTCTGTGGGTCGTGGCCACTCCCTCCATAGAAAGAACATGGCCGCAGAAAGCTACTTCCGAATTCTAGAATTCACACTTGGACAGCTTCACATACAACTCGTGCTCCTGAAGGTTGCTTAGAACTGCAGTCAAATGCCTAGCATGATCCTCCTCTATCTTAGAGTACAAAAAATGTCTTGTATAAAGACCACCACGAATGAGTCGATGAATGGACGTAGGACCCGATTCATCAAATCCATGAAGATTGCTGGAGTATTGGTCACTCCAAATGGCATCACCAAAAACTCATAGTGTCCATGCCAAGTCCTGAAGGCTATCTTCGGTACATCTTCCTTCTTGACACGGACCTAATGGTAACCCGACCGTAGATCTATCTTCGAGAACACTGCGATTCCTTGTAGCTGATCGAACAAGACATTGATAATGGGAATCGGATACTTGTTTTGGACTGTGACTTAGTTCAATTCCTGGTGGTCAATACACATCCTTGATGACCCGTGCTTCTTTTTGACCAGTACTACCGGCACTCCCCATGGTGAGGCACTATGCCTGATGAGTCCCTTATGCTGCAATTCCTCTATCTGCTTCTTAACTTCATTTTGTTCCACCGGTGTCATACGATACGGTGTCTTCTATACGGGTGCACTTCCTGGTTGGATCACAATACTGAACTCCACATCTCTTGGTGGAGGTAGTCCTGGTAACTCGTCCAAAAATACGAGTGAAAAATCTCGTACAATGGGTATTCCCTTAACTTCCTTCGGCACCTTACTCTTGGCTCTTCCCATCCTTCTTCTTCCCTTGAAACAAAATTTTTAGTTTCTCGGGTATGGCTATGGTCACCTTCTTCCCCTTGCAGTCGATATTTGCCTTGTGCTTGGACATCCTGTTGAATTCTCGCCTCGATATCGAGGTCACCGCCGTTGGCTCCCCCGCCTTCTTCATCAACTCTTGCATTGCAGGCTCGCCTCTATTGACGCTCGGCTGCATTCTTGCTATAACGCCCCGAATTCCAAAATACACTGAATTCGAGATTCTACAGGATCTTTACACTTCATTTAGTACAATTTTACAAGAAAATTAAAACTTTTTACTTTACATCAGAGTTTACATGAAACTTTACACTTTACATTGCACAGCGGAAGTAAATTTACAACATTTAAATAATGTACAACAACATTCAATAATCTTTAAGCATTTGTTTCTCTTTAATCTTTATCATGTCATTTACCCTGCATACAAAACTGTGGGTACGTCAGTTTATTCAACCAAAGAACATTATACACGGCCATCATCTCTATGCCGAAAATAGTATAACTCATTTTCCATATTTAACAAACACAAACTTGTCACATATCAAACTAAAGGGACTACCTTATTGATGTCGTGTTGTGATGGTGCACTTAGTCCTTAATGCAGTTATTTATATTACATGACATTAATGCACACTTTTTCGGATTCTATGCATCCCATACTACATAGGTCCAAGGGCAAGCCTCTTAATCGTTCTTCATCTTTGTAGGGTTCAATCCCTCGTCATGTCTTAATCTACTACTGTAACTACGGTGAGTATCCTGGATGATCTATGAGTACAAGCTCGTGTACAGAAAACCTGGAGGGGAATCCCACGCCATGTCTTGACTCATCAAGCATGCATTCTGTGGCAATTCAGCCTCTTTCATGGCACACGATCCGCGTGCAGTCACCAAACATCCCACAAGCGTGGTTAAAGTCCGATCATTACTGAGTAGTGCTCACGCCATGTCTTGACTCATCAAGCATGCATTCTGTGGCTCACACCCGCACTGTAAACTCTAGTTCTCATACTCGTATTTTTCTCTCACTTTCATCACGTCTCCACTATGTATTAATCCTTAGATTTTATTATAATCATGAACAAAATCAAAGCTCTAGAGTTAGCCTCTCCACTAAACCGGACTTATTCATTCATTCAAACATGACCAACCTTGGTCTTTCATTTCAAATTTTATTTCATTTCTTTCCAATTGCCGGGGGAGACTTAGCTACTCTTTTGTTTCAATTCCAATTCACAATTTCCAAAATTGAGCATTTCCAACTCATAAGTTTATCTTCATAATCATAACAGATTTTCTTTTTCAATAGCATGATTTCTAATTTATTCATGAGTCCATAGCCATACATGACATTTAATTATTCCTTATATTTCATCAAATATCAATTAAAATCACAACACTGTTTATATAGCATAAATTGAGTATTCACATTTCATAATTTTCACACTATTCTCCAATGAGAATAAATTACATCACATCACTTCATATAATTCCTTTCTTTGCTATATTGTTTTTCTAACACTTCATTCCAAGTTCTTTTGCAAATTATAACTTCACAAAAATATAAAATGTAGAACCATAGTTTTATTTATACATTTATTCTCAAAACATACTATACCTCATGCAAATAATTCTCAAATTATTTTTCACAAGTCCCACATAATTTTATAATAATAAACATATTTTTTTCCATAATTTATCAATCATCAAAATCCTAAAAAAAATGTTTTTCCCACAAATTAAATACTGGCCGAGCCCAGTATTCGAACCCACGACCACAGGAAAAACCACCGAAGGCACAGACCACTAGGCCGAACGCTCTATGCGTTAGAAGGAGAGGCTGAAAGCATCAAATGCTCTCGGCTACGATTATTTTTATTTAAAAAAAAAGGAAACAAAAGTATGGTGCCAAGGGGATTCGAACCAGCAACCCGAGACCCCGAAACCTACTGTAGCGAATAGAAGCATCCCAACCACTTGAGCTATACACTCAGGTTGTCAATAGTTCAACTCACGATCTAATTAAATCGATTCTCTCTGTTTTGTAAAACATTTCGATGTTCAACAAGCTCTCATTTCATTTTGCTTTTATAAAATTTGCTGTAAATTTCCAGATTGACTAGTACCATCATAAATTATACTCCAGTATATAGAAATTCATTTTTTTAATAATTAATGCATATTTTTCATACAATTGACTCGAATTATAAACTACTACTACCACGTTTCTTTTTTGACATTTCTTAACGAATTTAACATCACTAATCTCTTTATTAACAAACTTTATAATAATTTCCTGTTTTTAATCATTTCCCAAACATACAATTCTACATCTTAATTCATTCATATTATCACAAAGATTCATTTAACCATATCAAGTAAGATTGTACCATTGATTGAGTTAAGTTGAATTCCTTCTATTTTTTGATTGTGTTGTCATATGCAATTGTTTGGACTATGTTCTATTTATGAGATATTGTTCCCTTTGTTGGTATGTGGTTTGGACTCATTAGTAGTAGTTCTGAGGACAGAACTCTTCTAAGGAGGGAGTGATGTAGAACCTCGTATTTTTAAAATATTATTTTTAAAGGTTTATAAATGACTAAAATGATTTTTGGAGAATTTATGAATATTTTCAGAAAAATTTATCTTTTTACACGTGCAAAACACGTGCAAATATTTTCTTGAGAAGTTTGAAAGTCAAGTTTCCTTCATGAAAAATCATTATTTAATATTTGAGATTTATTTAGTATTTTTCCAGATTTTTCTGAAATTAATTGGAACTATTTGCAAATTTTGAGAAAAGAAGGACCTTTTTGCAAATTTGTCATTTTAGGGGTTAAAATGTAAAATGTATTTTCTGAACGTTTTGAACAGTACCGGTTGAGATTTAGGATTATATTTTACTTTTAAATCCTAATTTAAATGAGTTTTATTGAATTTTCAAGAATAGAGCTATATATATAAAGTTGTATTTTGAAGGGATTATTTTGCAAAAGTGGGTAAAACCCTAAACTCCTTCCCGATATTTAAAGGGAAATTCGTAGCCGTCTTTTGCTGCAAAAACATAAAGCTTTATTATTTTATTGGAGAACTTGGGAGAGGATTTTGGATCTCACAAAGGAAGGGACTTCTTGTCAAGGGATTTCTTCATTTAAGGTGAGTGACATTGTTTTGCTTTATTTTGTTTTGTTGTTTTGATTTCAGTAAGTGATTGTTTTGTTTTATTTTGTTTTGTGAGTAATACGAAATTTGTTGTGGTTTGATTTATGTGAACGATTGTTGTGTTGTTTATTTGGCACGTATGTTATTTAGTATTTTGCATGTGAACGATGCAAAGGTTGTTGTTTGTACCATGTATGTGAAATCTAAGAATGTTGAGTAGATCTTGGTTGATAAAATTGTATTACTAGAAAGCATGTTTAAGATTTGAGTATGGTTATGATCGGATGGGTGAGCATCTGGATCTTGTATTTACAAATCAGATCTTGGTTATGAGTTGTGAAAGAAATTTAGTATTGAGAAATCCCAATGGAAGAATTAGGAATTTAGAACATGAGAACTTGAGTTTTGAGATATTGGATGTTTTGAGTAATGTATCCGATCTGAGAATACTTTGAGACAGTCGTTTTTATTGAAATAAAAATTATTTTAGTAAACAATGATTTTTTTTGGTAAACTCTAATTTTGATTATCATGAACAACCAAAACTATGCAGACTGTAGGCCGACAGTCGACTGGCAGACCTATCAGTCGACTGGCATGACCCAGCTGCTGTATCTTTAGTTTTCTTGAAAATCCGTTCTGGACAGTCGACTTAGACCATTTTCAATCGACTGGTACACTTGGGATTTATTTTTCAAAGTTATCGTAGATTTTTCTCTGGTAAGTCGACTTATGACCTTTTAAGTCGACTTATATTCTCTTTTAAGTCGACGTATGACTTTGCAAGTCGACTATAACACTTAGAATATTTTCTTAAAGATTTCTGGAATTTCTCTCTGGTAAGTCGACTTATGTCTTTATAAGTCAACTTATGATCTTGTAAGTCAACTTATGACTTTTATAAGTCAACTTATATTACTTAACTTATTTTCTTAAAATCATGGATATTTTTCCCTCTGGACAGTCGACTTACTACAGTAATAAGTCGACTGGTACTAATGAGTTTTCATAAACTTAAATGTTCTTCCGAATGATTAGTCTTCAAATATTTTAGTTTATACTTTGTCTTCTGTTAAGCATATGATTTTAAGATATTCAGGTGAGCTATTTATGGTGGAAAGTTGGTTTAGACATTTGAGTTTGAGTCTCTGGAGGATGTGTGTGACCCTAGTATACTAGCGTTGAGTTATTTTGTTGAGGCCTGTTGAGGCATTTCAGTTGTTCAGTTTTGAGTTAAGTCCGGTAGGATACACCAACTCTAGGAGATTCGTTGAGTAATTAAGTGACCCGAAATAATAAGGACAGGCACTAGTGGTGATATGATGAACGAGAACATGGGTCAAGTACCTCAGTATGGCTTTCGGTGTGGGATTTAATCTCCGGAATTATCACAGAAGATTACTTGTGGTGTGGGATATATCTCCGGAATTATCACGGTAGATTACTTGTGGTGTGGGATTTATCTCCGGAATTATCACGGTAATTACTTGTGGTGTGGGATTGATCTCCGGAATTATCGGAGTCGAGGCGACGGACATGTGATATTCTTGTGATGAGGCCATTGCTTTCGGTGTGGGATGATCTCCGGAATTATCCAGGTAAAATACCTGAGGTGTGGGATCTATCTCTGGAATTATTCGGGCATGGGCTAATACTCACAGTTTATCTTTATCTCGTAGTAGTCATCGTGATAAGGTTAGTTGCATAGCGGGGGATTGGACCCTATGAAGTGAAGACGTTAAGGGCTTGCACCGAACCTATGTAGAGTGGGATGCATAGACTTCGACAAGTACGCATTAGAGAGTCCGCATATAGAATTTGTGTTTTCTTGACTTGGTTTTATGCATGCGATTTCCTATTTTCTACACTTGACACTTAGTTTAGTATCACTTGTTGTTTACATTTCTTGCTACTTCATATTTTATGTATTTTGGTTTATTACATGTTGTTAAAGAATCCTTGCTTAATGTTTATTTATGTTGTTTGTTGTTTTATGTCACTCACACCATTTATGGCTGACCCCTTTAGTTTTGGGGGTTAGGGATCATCTCTAGCCTCATGTGTTACAGGTTGTTGCTTAGAGTTTGGAGGTTTGGATACTTGAGATAGTTTTGAGATAAATTAATTTAATGGAGTGTGTGTAAATTTGTAAGAACACTATTGTAATAAGACTGTGTTGTAAATAAAAGAATGCTATGATTGAGATGTTTTAAAATTCCGCTGTGCTATGTAAAAGTTTGTTGTAATAAAAGTTAAAAATTTTAGTGGAGTTGGTTGTGTTTAATGTTACATTGAAGTGGATGCTGGGGTTGTGCCACGTATTTTCTAAGATATCACATTAGAAATTCGGGGCGCTACAGAGATTGGTATCAGAGCATGCTTCAATAGTACTAATAAACATGTCATAAAAATAACCTAGGTGTGGACACTAGAGTGTGAGTACCTAGGTGTGGACATTAAAGAGTGAGTATCACATAGAACTGAACATGATGTTTTACCTTTGGGATACAATTCAGGTTTTGCCAAAGGATATTGATGTGAGTTTGAATTGTGTGTGATGCTCTAACTTTTCCCTCGTTTTGCAGTATTCAGAATGGTTGCACCCAGGCCCAGAAATGGTGGTAACAATGAGGATAGATATGGTAGTTCTCGAGGAACTGGAATTGATCTTGAGGCTGAATTTGCCAAGGTGTATCAGACTCTGAATGCGCTAATGGCATTTAATTTAGCACAAAGTCAGAATCAACAGCAGAATCAGTAGCAAAATGAGGAGCTGGACAGGGATTGGTTAACGCCGATCCGATCAAGCAGATCGAGTCCTTTAAGAGGATGAGGCCGCCAGTTTTTGAGGGGCAATCTGATCCAACCGCAGCTGATGATTGGATTAGGAGGATGGAGACAATCTTCGAGGTATCGGAGACTCCGGCAGCCAATAAGGTGAAGTTGGCTACTATGCAACTGGAAAGGGACGCTGGTGTCTGGTGGGAATCGCTGAAAAGGACTTTGGGAGATCAGCCGATGACTTGGAAAGCTTTTCTGGAGGAGTTCAGGGATCGCTTCTTTCCCCTAGATGTTTAGGAGAAGAAGGCGACCGAGTTCTTGAATCTTCAGCAGGGCAGCATGACCGTGCGGGAGTATGAGACCAAGTTTGCTCAACTTTCGAGGTATGCACCAGAGTTGGTCGTTGACGAGGCGAAGAAGGACAAGAAGTTTGAGCAGGGCTTCAGGCCAAACTTGAGGTCGAGGATGATCCCGTTGGGTATCGGAAGGTTCGACAAGCTGGTCAGGAGAGCAGCTATGACTGAGGAGGACATGGACCAGTTCCAGAAGAGGCAAGATACATGGAACCGGAATAAGAGGCCAGCATCAGGTCAGAGTGGGAAGGGATTCCCCGTGAAGCAGATCAAGTTCAGTGATCCGGTGCAGAAGGCACCTGCAACTCAGGGAGTGACTTGTTATTACTGCAAGGAGGCAGGACATTACAGGTCAGCGTGTCCGAAGTTGGCGAAGCAGATTTGTTCCCAGTGTGGGCAGGCAGGACATTCTAAGCCCCATTGTCCACAATTGAGGAAGGATGGTTCAGGTGGAAGCAAATCCCAGAGGCAAGGGCGAATGTTTGCATTAACCGAGGAAGACGCGGGTAACTCGGAAGATGTAATACAGGGTATACAAGAATTTTGATTTTTATTTTAAATCAATGTAATAAGTAAAACCTTTATTTGAGAACAATTGGAGATTGAGTATCACTCTTCTTGTAACAGGAATTGTTTTAATTAATGGAATAAAGGCAAAGGTTTTATTTGATACTGGTTCATCGCATACTTTTGTATCGCCAAATTTTGCAAGGATCTTAGGTGTGGAACCTAAGTTGTTTCCAGGCAGGGTTTTGTCGGTGGCAACGCCGTCAGGTGAAGAGTTGATTGCGGATCGATATTACGAGGGCTGTGATAACAAGATTGGTGGGAGGTTGTTCGGCATTGATTTGATCGAGCTGCAAGTCTTAGGAGTGGATGTCATCGTGGGCATTGATTGGATGGCAATATATGATGCCACAATTGAATGCAAGCAGAAGGAGGTGTTGGTGAAAGCACCAGGTGGACCCTCATTGACATTCCAAGGGAAGAAGAAGATTCCGAAGATGGCTGCAATGGTATCCAAGATGGTTATTACAGATGAAGTCAAGGGCATTCCGGTTGTCCGAGATTTTCCTAAGGTGTTCTTGGATGATTTTCCAGGATTACCGCCGCAGAGAGATGTAGAGTTTTGCATCAATGCTCAGCTGGGGAGTGCGCTAATTTCTAAGGCTCCGTACAGGATGGCACCTGTAGAGCAAGATGAAGTGAAGAAGCAGATTGAGGAGCTGTTGAGCAAAGGGCTTATTAGGCCGAGTTCTTCTCCGTGGGGAGCGCCAGTGCTGTTAGTCAAGAAGAAGGATGGGGCAATGAGGATGTGCATTGACTACCGGGAGTTGAATAGGGTGACTATTCAGAACAAGTATCCACTGCCGCGAATTGATGATTTGTTCGACAGGTTTCGAGGAGCAGCAGTGTTTTCGAAGATTGATTTGAGATCAGGGTATCATCAGGTTCGAGTCAAGGAGGAAGATGTGAGTAAGACAGCTTTCAGGACTCGTCATGGGCTCTATGAGTTTTTGGTGATGCCATTCGGGTTGACGAATGCACCAGCAGTGTTCATGGATATGATGAATCGAGTTTTGAGGCCCTTTATTGACTCCTTCGTAGTGGTTTTCATCGACGATATTTTGGTGTATTCGAAGTCGGAGGAGGAGCATTCTATGCACTTGACAGCGGTATTACAGAAATTGCAGGAGCATAGCTTGTATGCCAAGTTGTCGAAGTGTGAGTTTTGGAAGTCTGAGGTAGCTTTCCTTGGTCATATCCTTTCTAAGGAGGGAGTAGCCACTGATCCTCAGGAAGTTGAAGCAGTGAAAGATTGGCCCAGGCCAACGTCTGTGAAGGAAGTCAGAAGTTTCTTGGGTTTAGCTGGTTACTACAGGAGATTCATCCAGGGTTATTCTTAGATTGCAGTTCCTTTGACAGGTTTGACCCGAAATAATGTGGCATTTTCATGGACTGATAAGTGCGAGGAGAGTTTCCTTGAGTTAAAGGAGAGGTTGACTACTGCACCTATCTTAGTTTTGCCACAAGCTGGGAAGGATTATGATATCTTCAGTGATGCGTCTCTCAGAGGTTTGGGTTGTGTCTTGATGCAAGAAGGCAAGGTTATTGCTTATGGTTCGAGGCAATTGCGTCCGCATGAGAAGAATTATCGGACGCATGATTTTGATATCTAGGTAAAATACCTGAGGTGTGGGATCTATCTCCGGAATTATTCGGGCATGGGCTAATACTCACAGTTTATCTTTATCTCGTAGTAGTCATCGTGATAAGGTTAGTTGCATAGCGGGGGATTGAACCCTATGAAGTGAAGACGTTAAGGGCTTGCACCGAACCTATGTAGAGTGGGATGCATAGACTTCGACAAGTACGCATTAGAGAGTCCGCATATAGAATTTGTGTTTTCTTGACTTGGTTTTATGCATGCGATTTCCTATTTTCTACACTTGACACTTAGTTTCGTATCACTTGTTGTTTACATTTCTTGCTACTTCATATTTTATGTATTTTGGTTTATTACATGTTGTTTAAGAATCTTTGCCTAATGTTTATTTATGTTGTTTGTTGTTTTATGTCACTCACACCATTTATGGCTGACCCATTTAGTTTTAGGGGTTAGGGATCATCTCTAGCCTCATGTGTTGCAGGTTGTTGCTTAGAGTTTGGAGGTTTGGATGCTTGAGATAGTTTTGAGATAAATTAATTTAATGGAGTGTGTGTAAATTTGTAAGAACACTGTTGTAATAAGACTGTGTTGTAAATAAAAGAAAGCTATGATTGAGATGTTTTAAAATTCCGCTGTGCTATGTAAAAGTTTGTTGTAATAAAAGTTAAAAATTTTAGTGGAGTTGGTTGTGTTTAATGTTACATTGAAGTGGATGCTGGGGTTGTGCCACATATTTTCTAAGATATCACATTAGAAATTTGGGGTGCTACAATGTGCGCACCCGACCCTCAAGCACACCAAACCCGAGTACTCCCCTTGATGAAAGCCGGCCTTCCTCTTTGTTGCAAGCACAATCCTCCCACACAATCTCAATCTTTTAACTCACTTGTATACTTCTAAATAATGTATTTTAGATTATAGGTTTGGAGGAAATAATAAGCACAAGAATAACTAGGCTGGGGGGGGGGGTATTTATACTAAAAATATAGGAAAATGGAAGGCTAAGATTAACTTAGGAGTTAGGATTAAAAGGCTAGGATTCAAGGAGGAGTTACAATAACCAACCATGATCAAATAACCACCACCCATGACTCCACTCAAATTTTCCCTTTTCCCTCCAAAAGCTAAAAACCGGCCTAGCACATCATGTGCATTTTGCACGTGTACGTGCAATGCACGTGCATGCAACTTGGTCTCCATTTAAAAACTTTGTATATTATATTTTACATAAAAATAAATTACAAATTGTATTTAAAAATAAAATAGCTCATGGGCTTTAGTTTATGGGCCAAAATAATAACTTATAAAAGAAACTAAATAAATTCAGTTTGGGCTTTTAGAAGGAAAGGCTTTTTGTCTATTTGTAAAAGGCTTTATATAAAAAAAATTAAGGAGCACATATATAAATATCTATACTCCTCATAACGAAAATCATTATCAAAAAAAAAATATTGCACGTGCACACTACGTTCAAAATAAAATAATTTTCATTAAATAAAAATCGGGGCATTACACTTGCCTCCTGGACATCAGGTTGCAGATTTGCCTCCTTGACATCCAGTTGCACAATAATAGTTAGTAAAATAACAATCACAGTGGGGTTAGGTCAAATATAGGGAAAAATCATAAACATAAGGTGCAAAATGTGATAGTATGATTTATGATCATCCCACTGTCGAGCTAAACCCGACTCTACCGGGGCATCCAAGTCTAATTTCCTACGGTGCTAGACTACAATTTGAAGTAGGCTCTAATATCAAACCTGTAGCGCCCCGAATTCCTAATAACATAACTCGTGATACACTCCAGAATCTTTCTTCAAATGAGTCACAACACAACAAAATCACAGGAAATTAAAAACTTTTATTGCCTCAAAATGTTATTATAATGTTCAATGATTACAACAATTACAATAAATTAATACATCATGAATATACAATAGAATTGGATAGTAAACTTTCAGTTGGATGCTTCCCACGGCTTTAGCTTTACCCCGTTCCCCATGATCAGGTAATCCTGCAAACTCACCAAACTTGGGCACATCAGTTGAATACAACTAACGCAATGCTGTAATACAGCGATCCTCGCTATGCCATAATATATCGGTTCCAAACCTCAACAACCAAAATTTGATGCAAAAGAAAAAGTGATGTCACGCCCCGCTTCCCATTAAACGGGAACACAGACACGTAATTGAGGTCTAGCGAATAATATAAGTATGTCAACTCATATCATCCATATGCTTTACAATACCAGGTAACTCAACAACAGAATAATAATTACATAAACAGGAATATAACGCAATAACCAATATCTAAAATACAAGAACTTACCAAATAGCTAGAGAATATGCAGTACAGTCACAGTTCGACGAGTTCTCTCAATAACCCATCGTCTGTACCTTTACAACATAACTCAAAGAAAGATACTGGAGTACCCCTTTAGAGCAAGTTACGGGCCGCAAGTAGTAGAAGCAAAAGGTACAAGAACGAGAATATAATAAACAACATGAACCAAGATATAACATGAAACAATGACACGAATCAAGGAACATGAAATAAGACGAAATCAAGTGTAATGCAGTTAACTGTAAACATATGATTGGGGAAAGCAATAACTTGTAACTAGAAAACATGTAACTGTAACGGGATCATGCAACTTGTGAATCAAAATCATGTGACTTGTAAAGCAAAATCATGTGACTTGTAAATCAAAATACTGTAACCAAAATCATGTAACTTGTAACGAAATCAGGTAACTGGTAGACAAGATTAAGCATGTGCTCGGTGCCAAATCTTATGTCTGTCAATATTTTATCAGTCATATCTAATGCACATACTACTACGTCCCATACCACAGGTTCGATGCATAAAATCATGTTACGTTTAGACTCCAGTGGAAAATTCTATAGGTTCATGTACTCGGGTGACGCAGTGGTCAACCATATCATGTAATCCAAATCATATTATGTAATCCAAATCATATTAACCAAATCATATCGTATAACAAAATGAGGTGCCACTATTACGGGAAACATGGGCCCTCTTCTGAGTACACTCTCCTATATTGTCCACTACTAGGTCTTACCCTTATACCCTGGCTGGTTAATTTTTATTATAAAATAAACATGATCATGAGATAATGAGAAAAAAATTGGGACAAGATAAGGGTGTATCAAGAGCTTATAGGATGCAAGGAACCTGTTCTAAATACGGAGTTCTAAATTTCGGTGTAAAGAACCGGGTCGAAACCTCAGTACAAGATCAAGAAATTTACAAGACAGCAACTTTGAATATTCAATAACATCAATCTCAACATATATTTATATATATTTATATTACTATATCATGTGTCCGTGTCATGCATGCAACAACAAGATAACCGATGATCTACCGACGAATGCAGAGTTGATCGGAAATCAAATCAAACTAGATATATTGATGGGTCAAGATTATCGACAGAATAAAGAAGGAAAATGGGATTCAATCACGATGGATTAACAATAAAATCTACTTACAGTATTTCAAAAGGAAGCTTGTACGAGAACAAACAAAATTGTACAAGGGGATACTTACCTTAAAGATGACGATGATTCTGATAATAATGGGAGAATAACGAGACGAGCATCCCGACGGCAACAATACACGTGCAACACGTGCAATCCTGCAACAACGGTGAAAGCACAGTAGCACGTGCACACTACGTGCACAACGAAGCAACCAATAGTAAGGGTAATGATACGTGCACAGCGAAGCAAAGCAACAAATGGCACGTGAATCACACGTGCGAGAGACACAGCACAACGGCAAGGGCGCGACAACAACACATGGAAATGGGCTGCTGTCGGAGAGCTCGAGGCGGCAGCACGACGGTATTGCAAGCACGAGAGACAGTAGTACCCGCAGCAATAGCAAAGGAAAGAGAGACAACAACCAACGACAGCAAGGGGCAGCGAGAACACGGGCAGTGTTCGCTGCGGTGGACTACGAGGTGGTGCTCAGGGAACTCGAACGGCAATGGCAGCTCGGTGGTGGTCGCAGGTGGCTGCCGGCAACGGGGTAGGCTAGCGATGAGCGACGATGGAGGTCGATTGCATGATGCAGGCGGTGGTCGCGGTGCTGGGCAAAAATAGGGGATGGCGGAATGGATGAGGGTGAAGACGAGGAAATGGGTTCACGGGAGGAAGTGAGCTGTTGACTGCCGACGATGGGGGAGGACAGGAGGTCGATGGATTCTCAGGGGAGAGCTTCGATGGTGAAGGTGGAGACACTAGCGGCAGGGGCGGTGCAGTCGAGGGGATGGTGATGATAATAAGGGCGACAACAGGGGTCGTCAACAGCGGTTGCGAGGGTGCTGAAAAGGTTTGGAGCGGTAGTGGTACAGCCGCGGGATGCAGTTGACTCAGGGATGCCTCAACGGTGGGTCTGCAGGGGCTCGAGGTGTTGAGGAGCAGCCATGGGGGTGTGAGGTCGAGGTCGGCTGGAGATTGGGAGGCTTGAGTGGCGTAGACAGAGGCGAGTCGAGGGTGTGTTCTTTGTTTTCGGAGAGAAAAAGAGAGGAAGAGAGAGAGTCGGGGAGAGAGGACTAAGAGAGAGATATTAAGGGTTTGTTAAAATAATAATAGGGAATAATTAATGGGGAGTTATGGCTGATTATGGGGAGATAATGGGGGCAGTTAGAGAATAGGGGGGGGTTTAGAACGTGAGAGAAAATGAGCGGGTGAGTATCAGAGCAGTTAGAAAATATGGGGGTTTGAATACAAGTATATAGGATTGAGTCTATACAAATATGTATGGGTACTGGGTTTGGATTTGGGCTTAGTCTATGGGCTCAAAACAATTTAATAACTTAGTTATAGGATTGGGCTTATAATAAATAGTTAAACAATTGGGCTTGGCTTCATGCAATAATTAAATGAAAAGGGTATATATATATATATATATATATATATATATATATATATATATATATATATATATATATATATAGAATGTAATTGGTTTCTAACAAGTAATCAAATAAGTAAATTGGTTTAAATAATTAATCAAAAATAAAAGATTCAAAATTTGGGTACCATGTCATTTAAATAATAAATGAACACAATAAAAATAAAGAAGTTGTTCATAGGATGAAATAAGATTCCGATTTTATAATATAAATAAATAATCTAAAAGTGTTGAAATCATAGTGAAATAGAATTGAGGTTGAAAATTGATGATCATTTGAAAGGAATTAGTTACAATATACTAAGAATTTGAAATACTAGAAAATACACGAAAAATACGTATAAACGGGAACAGGGGTTACAAGTGATGTCAAACAAGTGTTAGTGTATATCATGGCTTAGATCTAATGCACACACAATGCACACTTGCTCCTAAAGCCAATGCACACTTGATTGGAGATATATGCATCCCATACTACACATTCGCCAACCAAATGACATTCTTCAGTTGATGGGGTTCGATCCCCCGCTTTGCATCCTACTCTTGTTCTCTCTCCTGTCTATAATACTCTTGTGATGATGAGGCTGCAGTCGTCCGGTTCATACTCGTTGCTACTAGTGACAATACCATGTGTTTTACCCACTATGCCCAGAATCGCAGTCGTACGACTCACATCCATCGCTGCCCAAACAATTTGTAGAGATGTTATAATTCCGCCTTTCGAACCTCACCAAAAACTTATGTACAGACATAAGGGCTCCTCAGCGAAGGTATTAGAGCCTTTCTTACTGAGCCGCTCCCCAACTAGGCATTTCTGTAAGCCTCCTGCCCGCATTGATCAGCATAGGACCTGGCGGATTTTCAGAGTTTCCTCTAATCTTCACTCTGCTCTTGTCCTTACACTAGACCAGAACTTGTAGTCGAGACGCCACCGCCACTCCAGACCTACTCAAAAGTTGTTAGGGACATAGTCTAGCCGAAGATATTAAAGCCTTTCCCTCTGAGCCGCTCCCAGTTGGTCCTTTCTCCAAGTCTCCTGCTCGCATTAAACAAACTTAGGATTTGGTCAGGCATGATGACGCCATGCATCCGCCTGACAGGCAAAAACCACTCGCTAGTACCTGTCCTTACATTCAACCAAGATTCGATCTAGTCCTACAACACCACAAACCCAAGGTACAAGTGCTAACCCACTCTAGGATCAAGATTAAGAATGTATTTAATTGTACGATTACTAGCTTTTTCTTTCATCCGATCATCTGATTATCTGAATCCCAAGACTCCAATCAATCTCTAATCCCTTTTCATTATCTCATTGTGAATTATCAGGCGAGTCTATTCTATTTCATTTTTAAGCATTACTCTTCTAGTTACAAGATCTATCCACTTTCATGTCCTAATGTAGTAAACAAAATTTGTTTATTATGAAAAACTTGTTAAGTTCTACATGTAAACCCTTTTCTAGTTAATTACCTTTTTCATTATTAGAACCTATCCCATCTCACAATAGGACTCAATCTAGCCTTCAAATCCGGCCGAAGAGTTGGCCCGCCTCAGCCCACGATTGGACCGAACCAACGACGAACCAACTCTGTCGATCACCGCAACCTCGATCTATGCTTTGATTTTGATCACAACCTTGGCCCGACCAACACGTAGCTCCCGCTAACCTTCACGCCCCACGGTCCTCGACAAGTGGTAGCAATAAACACAACCATGGAATCATTCTATAAACGGCGAGTGCGGCGGCGCACGAGTCATCTCCTCTAATGCATTTGATGCGACACAAGTTCCTATTCTACCCGTCTAGATATGCCAACATGACTTAATCCTAGAGTCTCAAACTCTACCAGAGTCAGCAGAAGAGTTATGCAGACACTCGAAGAAGGGACTTGGAGTTTGACATTGGGGATGTAGTTTTTCTCAAAGTGTCTCCGACTAAAAGGGTGATCAGGTTTGGTAAGGGAGGCATGTTGGGGCCAAGGTATATTAGTCCATACAGGATTGTGGGGTGGATTGGTAAGACGACATATAGGTTGGAGCTCCTTGAGGAATTGGCACAAGTGTCGATGTTGAGGAAGTATGTGCCAGATCAGAGTCATCAGTCGGTGGAAGTGCCTGAAGGTCTACAGGTGAACTTGAGGTACAAGGAACAACCTGTAGAGATTGTTGATCGTATGGAGAAGGTATTGAGGAATATGGTGGTACCTATGGTCAAGGTATTGTGGAGGAACCAGCAGTTCGAGGAGGTTACTTGGGAGGCGGAGGATTGCATGCAGAAGGATTTTCCTGAGCTTTCTGTATGACTGTATTCTTTTGTATGATTGTACGGTTTTAATTAAATTGTATTTTCTTTGTTAGATTACATTCTCTTGTGTAATTGTATTTCTCAAACTATATTTCCATCTATGAGATTTCAATTCTTTTGCTTATATTGTTTGGTCCCTATTAGTAGTAGTTCTGAGGACAGAACTATTCTAAGGAGGGAGTGATGTAACACCCTATACTTTTAAATAATGATTTTGAGATTTATAAATGAATCAAAATGATTTTTGGTGATTTAACAGTTTATCTGAAATTTACCATTTTACACGTGCAAATATTTTCTTTGGGAAGTTCAAAATTAGAAATTATTTTGGAAAAAATATATTATTTATTAGTAAGTATTATTTGTGAATTTTCTGGATTTTTCTGATAATTATTTGACCTATTTGCAAATAATACAAAAGGAGGGGCTTTTGTGCAAAATAACCACTTGGAGTAAAAACTCCAGATTTTCGGATTTTTGAGATGAACATGATGGCTAATCAACTTAGAGGTAAAGATTTTACCTTTTACTCTAATGGATTTGGTTTATTTTTCACGTTTTGTTAAAGAAGGGTCTTTTTGCAAAATTGCCACTTAGAGGGCAAAAAGTACAAATTTCGTTTTCTGGGTTTTATGATCAGTGCCGGCCAGATCTGGAGCATTTGTTTTGTTTTTAATTTAAATTGAATTGTTTTATCTAATTTTTAAGTGTAAGGATTTATATATGTAAAGATATATTCAAAAGAGATATTTTACAAATCTATTCAAAAACCTAAGAAACCCTATTTCCGGGCTATTTAAAACAGAGTGCAATCGTCTCTTTACTGCACTACACAAAGGGTTGTCTTTATTATCATTTTCTTGGAGTTTCGAAGCGAGGATCTAGGTTTTCTTGCGAAAGGAATGATTTTCTTTTTTTCTTTATTATCTTCGGTTGATTCTTCAAAAAGGTAAGTGACACATGTTTGATTTCTTTTTTCTATGCATGTGGTATGCGATGATTTGTGTAGTAGAAAGCATGATTAGGGATTTTATGATGACAATATGAATTCTTGATGTATGGATGTACAGAAATTGAATTTTTTCATGAAAACTATGCTATTGATAATTAAAACTCTATATAGATAAGTTGAGATTTGTTAAGAACCTAATAGAAACCATGAGTAGGTTGTTTTCGCCATATGCTTATTGATTTGATGAATTATAATGAGTATGCATTTTACAAAATACACAAATCGACTAAAGACATACTTCTACTATGTATATCCATATGCTCGGGTTGTTCTTGATGTTCGGATGAGTATAACTCGATTGAATCATGTTATAAATTGCTTTTGATCATGTGTAACTGATGTTAATAGTTGTATATGAGTTTAATGAATTATAAGAGGGGGTTTTGGATCAACAGAGATTATGTTTTGAAGTAGGGGGTTGAGTTTAGATTTTGGACCTGATGGGGTATGGCCGAAGGTGGCTTTTGTGATTTTCTTGAAGATTTCGATTTGAAATTGAGTTGTTTTGATAACTAAGATTGAATCAGGCTTTACTCCACTCCTATACCTTGATCCTATTGATTTTATTGATATATATATATATATACTAGGTTTGCCCGTTGACATGTACCTACAACACGTCTTCGGAACGGTGCACCTGGTTTGATTATATAAAATAGTTTTGCGGGTCCAGCAAATTAATTGAAATAGCAAACATATTATATGAGGAAGCAGTATATCTACCTTTAAGCTCAACCATTGCCTTCTTCATCATTAGCTTGAACTTATCTAGAATGCATATAGTTTGTTAGAAACACTGCATAAAGTTTTTTTTAACTTCAGCATCACTTTTAGATGCTTGTAATAGTTATGCAAGGACATTATCATATAGGTTTTATAGAGCTTACTCTAATCCCATAACCAGTATGAGCATGTCTAAATACAATGGTAACGCAAGTGCATGTGTCAAGGTATATACAATACCAATAATCTAAACATTTGTTTGTCTGAGACTCAGTTTGCAATTGAAATACCTCTTATTATTATTTCAACCAAAATGAAATACATGAAGTTCTCGAAACTCTAAACCAAGGTAATCATTTCTTTTATCTCCACTTTGTCTCCCCATTGCACCTTTATAAAAAAAATTAGAATGGATAAATAACAAATTTACTTTTGTTGTCTTTCTTGAGTGGAGTGTTTGCGCCCTTCACTGGTAAACTTCAGTCATCCCAATCCTATATATCTCAACATACACTAAAAGTTCTTATATGTTATATTATCCATAGTTTCTAATAACCAGTGAACGGAACACTTCACGATAGTATTTTCTCTTGTAGTAAAGAAATTAATGTTGCATTTTTGCCAAGTTATTTTAGGTTGCTGGTCAGCTTACCTGTCCTGCTATGGTTTGGAAGACCAAATTGAGGCCACCAAATAATACATCTCTCACTTGCGTACACCTTAAATCAAAACTAATAAAAAACTCATCAAATAAATCACCAAATTAAAATTTTTTAACCCAAAAATAAAACAATAATACCTCTCTGAGCTTAGATCCCATGCACATACAAAATTAAAAATTAGAATGAGAATGTAATGCCCCGATTTCCATGTAACTGGGAAACCGTGACATAAGCCAGAATCTTTTTCTTCAATTAGTCCCAATACACAGAAAACAGGAGAATTTAAAACTTTTCATTCAACACCCAATGTATTACAAGTTTGAATATTATACAACTGCAATACATTACAATAGTGTTACAATAAAACCTTTACATTCCCGAGTATTACAACTTTCAACAACTTACATCAGAGTACAAGGAATGAAGAACAACACTTGGTAACTCTCACTTGAGTGCTTTTCAACAATAGATAATCAACGTAATTGTTACAGCGGAAACTAAACATGATATTGACTCCTCGCTTTCCTTGCCTTGAGTCCTCCTGAATCTCGCACCTGTACTTTTGCGATCCAGTACCTATTGAAGTGGGGACGTCAGTATTCACTGACGCTTTAAGGCTGATAACATAGCAGCGAATCTCCCAAAACAATATACAGAAACATGACAATGTGTCGGTGTAGTTTAGGTGTTCGTGAGTGCTATGACTAGAATCTAACGCAATATTAACTAAAACTAGGATGCTCTTATTCTAATGCCAGCAAGGCTCCGAAGCAACATGCAGCCCATATTACATGCGCCCTTATCAAGCCGTCACTTCATTATAGGGATTTGAACTCGTGTTATGAATTTCTAATTGTACACAACCTGTTCCCGACAGATACAACGTGACTGATGAGGTTGCAAACGTGGTCAAGTCCCACTAATGCAGTCCGCTCATGGTGTCTATGTTTGCCACTACTACCCGGCTAACCGGACCTCACTCAAAAACCAGACGAACCCTCGGAGTTACCGCAACACAGGCTATCTCGAAGCATCCCCTGTGGCCCCCTAACTCATAGACCACAATCTATGGCCTGTTCACTTCCCCGGCATAGGACCTGATGGAGTTCCGGGGTCCATCCCCTTGCTCTGCCCGCCTTATCATGGCCCTTCAGGAATTAACAGTGTGAGATACGCAACCCGTGCTCCCAACTCGTGAGAAGGCACCGTACGTATCCCTTTGACGGGATGGTACAACCCAAGAACACCACCTAAAGTCGGCCCAAAGGAAGAGTTGGTAGTAAGGTGCCCCCTAATACCAACTCCTCTCTTTCTGGCAAAATGGTTAAGTAAAAGATCTTTATAAGTCACTACCCTAATAATGTCACTAACCCTAACAACTGAGGGATGACAACATAACTTATCCAACATGCTGAGTCTTGAGTTGGACTCTGCAAGACAACTCTACTAGGCTGCTCAACCTAGACTTACCAGAATTCCTAAGGATCTGATTCATGGCATATCGATCCAAGACCCTGGCAACACGAACATACATGCATGCCATTACCCTGAACTTGGATTCCATCTATACTCCAGTCCGCGATCAACCTACACCGGTTAAGATCCGATGGTACACAGGAGTGACTTGTTCACAGTCCCTTAGGAATAAGAAAATATATGTCTTGATTGTCAATAGCCCCTTGGGTAATAGTATCGCCCTAGACGAGCACAACAAAACTGAGTACTAGCTATCAAGCTATATATGAGCAGACTGACCACGTACGAGCCAATAAGCTACGTATGAACCAACAACTACCTACGAGCCAGACGGGCTTCGTATGCGATGACAACATACATACCAACCAAATAAGCCGCGTATGAGACCCACAGCTACATACGGGCCAGTCGAGCCACGTACGAGCACAACCATATACAACCAACCACACAGGTAATCAAACCTAGAAGCAACCAAACGTGCTTGCTAGCAAACTTGATCTTCAATAATTAGAAGTAACAGAAGAATCTACTAACAGTCTAAGATAGGCATTCTACCAATGAGAAGCCCGAAAGCTACATGACAACTTTTATCGAACTAACTATTACTAGTGACCTTCCCAACCCTTATTACCCATAAGGATGAGGGATGTCCCCATGATATGGTCCAATTTCAATTTGAACTTCACACAACTAGAACCCATGGTTTCTTTTCCCAAAACGAACTAGAACTACATGCAACTAGATTCTTGGGCCCTCTCTCAAGTTTGAGCTAGAATCACCTAGGAGCTAGATACATGGGTTCATGGTTCCTTTTCGATCTTTCCCTACCCTATACAATTCAAGTATTGTTCTTTTAACTAGAATGCTACAATACCCCATTCAAGCATGCTTGGCTCTAATTATGTAATCTCAAATATGGGATTCCTTCTAGGGATTAACTAGAGTTACTTCACAATACAATATTGTAACTACATGTTTGGTCCTTCACTAACGCTACAACTACAACATGCTAGTTCTTTACCAACACAATTTACTACAACATGATAGTTCCTTACTTACACTTATAACTACAACGCGATAGTTAATACTACAACTTCAATGTAATAGTTACTACTATAACTACAACACAATTAATTTCTTTGCTAAACACTTTAACTACAAGCATGGATACAACTTACGTAGAAATCTACTATAAGTTAAAGAAGCATGATTAGCTACTAAATTTAAGCATGGATATCTCCTACTACTTTAAGCATGGTTAATGCTATAACTTACCCATGAGTACTAACAGTTTAGCATGGTATATGATATGGCTAAAAATAGGATTAAATCGGGACTGTTCACATCAGATAAGAATCTTAAAGCTCAGGGGTAAAACGGTAACTTCACATACAAATGGGTCCGAAACGGGTACTGGGTCTCCTTCTCACAGATCCAATAACCCGCGAACGGATCCACCTCAACTGGGTACGGGTCCCGACCCGATACAAACCCAGTCCGACAGGATAGAATTAGGGTCTCTGATTGAACCAAATCAACGGGCCTGATCGCGACTATCCTCTCACCGGGAATTAGGGATTACATTCCTTATCTAATCACAAGGATTACATTCCAAATCTGATTCCAAAGGCGACTATAAATACCCCCCCATCCATCTCCATTAAGGGGTAATCAATACTTTTCCAATAAAAAGCTCTTTCTTAATTATTCAGATTACTGACTTGAGCGTCGGAGGGTGTGTCGCCGGGATCAACCCCGGTGTCTCGCACGTTTTGCAGGTGAACGGCAGGAGTCAACGGTCAAGCTCTGACGGATCAGGTTTAGGTGTGCTATTCAGGTTTTCCAAGAACTCACAAATACTATCTGTTTGCCCCCACACCAGATTTAGCGGTAACAGATTGGTGCCGTCTGTGGGAAACATATGAATAGCAGCCTCCCCTCTTTCCGTTTGTCATATCTCCTCCAGCCATGCTTCCTAGGAAAGTAAGATCTAGAGGGTCCAACCGTGGACCCAATCCCGTTGATCAGCAAGAGGTAGTCCCCATCCAACCTGCTCAGCAGCAGGGACAACTTCCTCTCCAAGCAGAAGACCCTCTTCAACAAGATCAGCCTCCTCTTCAGAATTAGCAACCCCCTAAGGGTCCTGCCGGTCCTCAAAATGCCGGTGCGGGGGCTTCGCGTCCCAACCCGCAGAAGCAACCCCTCCATCAGGATCGCATTTCAGTACACAATGCCTCTTCGGATTCCATGGCCTCCCACAATCCTCGAGTTTCCGACCTCCGCAATACCGTTCTCAATTGGCAGAAGGATGGGGATCTTCGCCGCCGTCTGGATGAAAAGCGGGCTTGAGAGGGAGCCTCCCGCCAACAACGTCCAGATGAGCGATCCCCTCGCCACCAAGACTACAGAAGGTTCCCTATCCGAAGAGGGATGAAAGAGTCCCTCGAACACCATAGGAGAAGACATCATTCCCCTGCCGATCGGCAACATCTGAGGAACGATGAGGCACCCATCACTCGTGCTGAGTTCCAGCAATTTCAGGCAACAGTGTTGCAAGCTCTCAACCTTCGACCCAACAACAACAATGCCCAAAGGGCTCCTACTCCTCCACGGGTCCCAAGTCCTCGCCGCCGGTCCATAACTCCTTCTCAAGCTCCTAGTCCTCGCCGCTCCCAGAGCTACCGTCGTCGTAGTCCCCACTCCCCTTCCTATGAAGACGAGTCCAGAGGCTCGTTTGACTACTATCGAAGGGATGATGCTCTCTACCGCTGTCTCTACGAGATGGAGAGGCGCATCGGCCGAATAGACAAGGATGAGGAGTTAAGAGGAAGGACCATCCGTCCGAGCAGACCTCCCTTCTCCCGGACCATCATGGAAGCTCCTATCCCAAGAGGTTTCGAACCCCCGCAGTTCGAAACTTACTCGGGGGAGTCGGACCCCGTGGACCACATCGAAAGCTTTAAGACCCTCATGCTAATCCACCAAGCTTCCGATGCTTTGCTGTGCAAAACCTTCCCCGCCACTCTTAAGGGTTCAGCTCGGGAGTGGTACTCCCGCCTCGCCCCGTCTTCCATATTCTCCTTCGAGCAATTCGAGACCCTCTTCATCACTCATTTTGTGAGTAGCAGATGCACGGAGAAGACCAACATCTCGTTACTCCAGCTCCGCCAGGAGAAGGGAGAGAAGTTGAGAGACTATGTGAGGAGATTCACTGCAGAAGTGAGATCCATCGCTTCCCTTGATCAGCCTGTTGCAGCGGCCACCTTCCAATCGAACGTCCTCAACTCTAGCCTTCGCTCCTCCCTTGCCAAGAAGCCCCCACATAATTTTCGCCGACCTCCTTCTTAGGAGCGAGAAGTACATTCGGGCCGAAGAAGCCGAGAATCTCCCGGGATTTGAGGAGACATCTTCCGGGAACAAACGGAAGAGCACAAGCGAAGAGGGGTCCCAAAAATTCCAGAAGGACGGCAATGGACAGCGTCGTCCGACTCCTCGGTTTGAGAAGTTCACCCCCCTCATTGCTAATATATCAGAAGTTTTTATGGAGGTGGACAAGGAAGGGCTCCTCCGCGCTCCCCCGACAATGAATACACCTGGCAAGAAGAGGAACAAAGATAAGTGGTGCCGCTTTTACAGGGACCATGGCCACGACACGGATGATTTTCGGGCTCTGAAGGAGGAGATCGAAGAACTCATACAGCGGGGGCACCTGACCAAGTTCGTCCAAAAAGAGGGGGCCGAGCTTCCCTCCTGAGGAGCCTACAAACGAACAGAAGGGCCCGCCGAGCTTCAAGACTCAGAATCTCCCAGCTCCTCCCAAGAGGTCTTCACCTTATTGTAGAAGTAGGATCCTGATTTTCAATAAGGCCGATGCTTGTAACCCGGCCAGTAGCATATAATAATGGCTCGCCCTATTGAAGCGGCCACATAGTTTATCTCGATAAAACTTTACATCTTTCCATTGAAAATTATTGCTCTTGTTTCTCTATCTCTCCGAGTCACGACTCTCTTAAATGGTGGGTTCGGAGTCCAGCTTCTTCTACATGGCTGCTCCCGCAACGTACTAACCTTTAACAACGATGGTTCGGAGTTCAACACTTGGCTCGATTCCTTTTCAAATAACTTGCTCTTCAGTGGTTAGAAGTGGTTCGCCATTCGGAATTGCTCCCACAACCGTTGAATAACTCTAACGATGGTTCGGAGTCCAACACTTGGATCGATTCCTCTTCAAATAACTTCCTCTTCAGCGGGTTAGAAGTGGTTCGCCATTCGGAATTGCTCCCACAACCGTTGAATAACTAACGATGGTTCGGAGTCCAACACTTGACTCGATTCCTCTTCAAATAACATGCTCTTCACCGGGTTAGAAGTGGTTCGCCATTCGGAATTGCTCCCACAACCGTTGAATAACTCTAACGATGGTTCGGAGTCCAACACTTGGCTCGATTCCTCTTCAAATAACTTGCTCTTCAGCGGGTTAGAAGTGGTTAGCCATTCGGAATTGCTCCCACAGCCATTGAATCCCTCTAACGACGAGTTCGGAGTCCAACACTTGGCTCGATTCCTCTCCAAATAACTTGCTCTTAAGCGGGTTAGAAGTGGTTCGCCATTCGGAACTGCTCCCACAACCGTTGATTTTGTCATTTAAATAGCGAGTTCGGAGCACAACTCTCTCCTAGAGTTCCTCCTCACACTCGTCTCACGAATGGATCTCTCCCAGAGCCGAGCTTTTCCCTCCGCTCACCTCCAAAGCGGACTTCTTCTCAATGAGTTTCGGAGCTCACAACTCTTCCCTAGAGTTGCTCCTCAAACTCGTCTTCCAAATGGCTCTTTCCCAGAGCCGAGCTCTTTGCTCCGCTCACCTCCAAAGCGGAGATCTTCTCAAACGAGTTCGGAGCACAACTCTCCCCTAGAGTTGCTCTTCAAAACTCGTCTTCCAAATGGATCTCCTAAAGCCGAGCTCTTCACTCTGCTTGCCTCCAAAGCGGAGCTCTTCTCGACGAGTTCAGAGCTAAAACTCTCTCCTAGAGTTGCTCCTCAAACTCGTCTTCCAGATCGCTCTCTCCCAGAGCCGAGCTCTTCACTCCGCTCCCTCTAAAGCGGTCCTCTTCTCAACGAGTTCGGAGCTCACAACTCTCTCCTAGAGTTGCCTTCTCAAACTCGTCTTCCAAATGGCTCTCTCCCAGAGCCGAGCTCTTTGCTCCGCTCGCCTCCAAGGCGGACCTCTTCTCAAATGAGTTCAGAGATAAAACTTTCTCCTAGAGTTGCTCCTCAAACTCGTCTTCCAGATCGCTCTCTCCCAGAACCAAGCTATTCACTCCGCTCGCCTCCAAAGCGGAGATCTTCTCAAACAAGGTCGGAGCACAACTCTCTCCTAGAGTTCCTCCTCAAACCTGTCTCTCAAATGGCTCTTCTAATGCCGAGCTCTTCACTCCGCTCGCCTCCAAAGCGGAGATCTTCTCAAACGAGTTCGGAGCACAACTCTCTCCTAGAGTTGCTCCTCAAACTCGTCTGCCAAATGGCTCTCCTAGAGCCGAGCTCTTTACTCTGCTCGCCTCCGAAGCGGACCTCTTCTCAACGAGTTCGGAGCACAACTCTCCCCTAGAGTTGCTCCTCAAAACTCGTCTTCCAGATGGCTCTCTCCTAGAGCCGAGTTCTTCACTCCGCTCGCCTCCGAAGCGGACCTCTTCTCAACGAGTTCGGAGCACAACTCTCCCCTAGAGTTGCTCCTCAAAACTCGTCTTCCAGATGGCTCTCTCCTAGAGCCGAGCTCTTCACTCCGCTCGCCTCCGAAGTGGACCTCTTCTTAACGAGTTCGGAGCACAACTCTCCCCTAGAGTTGCTCCTCAAAACTCGTCTTTCAGATGGCTCTCTCCTAGAGCCGAGCTCTTCACTCCGCTCGCCTCCGAAGCGGATCTCTTCTCAACGAGTTCGGAGCACAACTCTCCCCTAGAGTTGCTCCTCAAAACTCGTCTTCCAGATGGCTCTCTCCTAGAGCCGAGCTGTTCCCTCCGCTCACCTCCAAAGCGGAGCTCTTCTCGACGAGTTCGGAGCACAACTCTCTCCTAGAGTTCCTCCTCAAAACTCTCCCTTAGAGTTGCTCCTTGCACTAACTTCAAAGAACGGGTCTTCCCATGGAGCTTACGAGGACCTTCCTAGCACCTCTTCTCCACCCCTAGGAGTGGAGCTCCTCTTCAAAAATCTCCAAAACCAAACAGAACAGAGGCAGAGCTCCGGAGCTCTTCACCTCTCCCATATGCCGACCCATCCTCTCGAGATGCCGAGCTACTATGGGCAGAGGGGGAACTACCGAGTCACCGAGCCGAGTGGACGAGGTACCGACCTCCACATATGAAGAAAAATTCTGCAGAGCCGGTTTCACCGCTGGATCATGCCAAAATTCGTGCTAGAACATGATGAACGGTTCAGATCGCGCCACGTCTCCACAAAACGACAAGATAACGTTTTCTCGAAATGTGAGCCTCTTGTCTTGTGATTCGCACCACGATCGTGATCAACCGTCCAGATGGAGCCACGTTGCTCGGATCTGAAATCCGATCTACCGAACTGCAAAGTGGCAAAAATGCGCCTCAAAATCCGTGCTCGGATCTGCCGAACAAGACGCATCTGCCGAGCAGCAAAGCAGATGAAGAGGAAGAAAGAAAAAGAGGCTAACGGGTCGGGGTCGGATCCGATACCCACGGTCCGACCCATACCCTTCTTAGCTCCTTCATTCTTCTCCTTCTTCTTCAATCTTCCCACCAAAAGTACCCAACACTTCTCCTCTTCTTCACTGTGCGAAAGAACAAGGCAGATGAGAGCACCCAAATGCCTCTCCTCCCCTTCTTCTTTCTTCTCAGGGCCGAGCTCTGACATGGCCGAGCCACCGAGTCGAGGTGCCGAGGTACCGACTTCCACATACGGAGAAAAATACCGCCGACCCGATCTCACCGTTAGATCATCTCAAAATTCGCACTCAAGCGTGATGGATGGATCAGATCGCGCCACGTCACCACAAAACGACAAGATAACGTTTTCTCGAAACTCGTGCCTCTTGTCTCGTGATTCGCGCCACGATCGTGATCAACCGTCCAGATGGAGCCACATAGCTCGGATCTGAAATACGAGCTACCGATCTACCGAGCGGGAAAGTGGTGAAAAATGCTCTTCAAAATTCGTGCTCGGATTTTCCGAACAAGAAGCAGAGGAAAGAAGCAGGGGAGTAAAAAAAAATAAAATTTAGGGTCGGGTTCGGACCCGTTAGGGTTGCAAACTCGAACCCATACCGCCTCTCCTCCCCTTCCTCTTCTTCAACTAAACTGGCACCAGAAACCAAACAAAACCAACCAAAGAAGAGAAACCCAAACTCTTCTTCGTCGCCTTCGAGCTCCAACTCCCGCCGAGTTCGACGACACCCTCAACCTCGCCGAACTCGTGTGGCAATCGAGCTCCGCCTTGGCCTCACAACCGTTCATCGAACCCAACACCTCCAAAATCCCGAGCTCCGACCTCCTCTCCACATCGCGAGCTCCATTCGTGCCGAGCTCACAAAGATCCGAAGCTCCCTCCGTCGTCAAGCTCACTTCCACTCGCCGACCATCTCCTTCATCGAATCCGCCATAGCCTCGGCATCACCGAGCTCCAATGCCGAGCTCACAAAGCTCTGACGCATCGAGCTCCTCAATATGCCGGAGCTCCGAACTCCTTTGTCGAGCTCCTTCGAAGACCCTACCAAGCTTCACTCTCCACCGAGCTCAAGAACTCATCGCCGAGCTACTTCATAGCCTCGCCGACCTCGCCATCACCACCTCCGACGAGCTCACCTCATGCCACTCCCCTCGCCAACTCACCGAGCTCCAAGCTCCTTGCCATCTTCCAAACCCAACCGTCGAGCTCCTCTCTCTCGATAACTCGCCAACCGACCTCCACACTCGAGCGACCCCATCGTCAATCTTCTCCTAGTCGAGCTCGCCACCTCCATGGCTGAGCTTCACCTCCACGCCTCCGCTGCCGAACTCTAGCTCCAGCGGCGAGCTCCTCTCGCTGTTAAGGTGGCGCCGAAGGAGAAGAAACAGAGACAAGGTAGAGAGAAGGAGAGGCGGTGAAGTCGAAGACGGGGGAGAAGCGAAGAAGAAGAGAATGTACAGGGCCAGAAAAAAGAAGAAGAAGAGAAAAAAAACAAACAAACAAACAAAAAAAAGGGGGGGGGGCACGTGGCATTGCCACGTGGCAGCATATGGAGGGGTCGGCATATCCAACTTGCCGAGCCGAGGTGCCGATCCGAGGAGCCGAAGAACCGACCCTCGTATATGGAGAAAAAATCCGCCGACCCACACGATCCGTTCGATCGTCTAAAAATTTGCATCGCGACACGATCGATGCCCAGAAATGCGCCACATGTCCAGAACGTGATCTGCCTCACGATGCGTGCACATCTGATCATGATCGACGCTCAGAAACGCGCCACGTGTCCACAGCATGATCTGCTTTGCGATGCCCGCCATCTGATCACGATCGACATCTAGAAATGCGCCACGTGTCCAGGTAATATTTAATTTATTTATTTATTTGTTTTAATTATTTAAAAAATCCGAAAAAATAATTAAAAATTCAAAAAAAATTAATTAAAAATTCTAAAAATAATTATTAATTCAGAAAAATTATTTTTAAATTCTGAAAAAATAATTATTAAATTAGAATAATTAATTAATATTTTTGATAATTAATTATTTAATTCGGAAAATGAATAAAAAATTCAAAAAAAATGAGAAAAAATTTAGAAAAAACTGGAAAAATCACAAAAAATCCAGAAAATTCTGAGAATATTTTTGGGCATTTTACAAGCCCAGAATAACACCGTTACACCCCGAGCAAGATCCAAACTCCCTTAAGAACACCGATAAAATCCCGTACGCCATTAGAACAGTAAAACTACTCCTCAAAGGCTGATCAAACTCAGTCTTCAGGAGTGGGGGCTCGTGATATGGCTAAAAATAGGATTAAATCGGGACTGTTCGGACACGAATCTTAAAGCTCAGAGGTAAAATGGTAATTTCACATACAAATGGGTCCGAAACGGGTACTGGGTCTCCTTCTCACAGATCCAATAACCCGCGAATGGATCCACCTCAGCTGGGTACGGGTCCCGACCCGATACAAACCCAGTCCGACAGGATAGAATTAGGGTCTCTGATTGAACCAAATCAACGGACCTGATTCGCAACTATCATCTCACCGGGAATTTGGGATTACATTCTTTATCTAATCACAGGGATTACATTTCTAATCTGATCCCAAAGGTGACTATAAATACCCCCCGTCCATCTCCATTAAAGGGTAATCAATACTTTTCCAATAAAAAGCTCTTTCTTAATCATTCAGATTACTGACTTGAGCGTCGGAGGGTGCGTCGCCGGAATCAACCCCGGTGTCTCGCACGTTTTGCAGGTGAACGACAGGAGTCAACAGTCAAGCTCCGACGGATCAGGTTCAGGTGTGCTATTCAGGTTTTCCAAGAACTCACAAATACTATCTGTTTGCCCCCACACCAGATTTAGCGGTAACAGTATACAACTTAAACATTATTCTACAACAATTCTTACGCATGGTAGGATCCTACAACAATCTTAAGCATAACATACTACTTAAGTATTCCTACAACAATCTTAGGCATGGTAGGTGATTGAAACATCAATCCTACACATTCCTAAGCATGGTATTCAACTTCAATATAAATCTATAACAATCTAAACATGGTAGGTAAATTAAACAACAATCTTACAACAATCTAAGCATAGTAGAAGCATGAGTATCAATCTTACCATAGTCTAACCATGGTATATGATTTTGCTACAACAACCTAAGCATGGATATATACTTAGTATGAGTCTACAACATCCTAAACATGGTATACTACTTAAGTGCTAACCTAAGCATGGTATACTTTTCAAGTAAGAACCTACAACATTCTAAACATGGTAATACTACTTAGCATTAATCTAAGCATGGTATATATTTCAAGTAGAAAGCTACAACATTCTAAACATGGTAATGCTACTTAGCATTAATCTCCAACATCCCTAAGTAGGGTAGATAAGCATTAATCCTACAAAATCTAAGCATGGTATATACTTTTCCTACTACATTCTAAACATGGATGCTTATGAAAAATTGCTACAGCTAAGCATGGATAATTACTTTACTTAAGCAAGTAAAATTACTACAATTAAGCATGGATAATTAGTACACCTAAACATGGTTACTTACTTTAACCTAAGCATGGATCTTTATTAATGCTTAAGCATGGGTGTTACTACAACCTAACATAAATGCTTACTACAATTTAATATGAATATCTACTTACTAGTTTAAACATGGATAACTCAAGCATGGTAGATATCACTAACATGGACTTCCTACAACAATCTAAGCATAGTAGAAGCATGAGTATAACATAAGCATGAACTTTCCTACAACTTAACATGAATATCTACTTACTTTACCATGGATATTTACTACAACTTTAAGTGTGAGCTATCTACAACAACCTTAGCATGGATATAAAACCTTCCTACAAAAACATGGTAAATAATTTTTCTACAATGATCCAAGCATGGTATATGACTTTCCTACCATAATCTAAACACGGTATACAATTTTCCTACAACATGTACACAACAAGCATGGTTCTTTTCTACATTGACATACAACAAATTAGCATGGACATCTATTGCTACTTTACTTAAACATAAACATCTACTACATTAAGCATGAACTACAATACTACAATAGTCTACCTTTTTATAAATTACAAGCCCTACATAATACAACATTATCTTCTTTAACCTCTTATTTCCTACATACAACAAGTCTATCTTTTATTAACTAAGAATTAACAAGGTTTTGTTAATTATCTAAGTAGAGAGCAAAAACCAAGGAAAGACTTATTTTATTAGTCCACAACCCCAAAATGTATAGTAATTAGTTCTATGTGCCAAAAATCATATGCTTGTGCCAAGTCCTTGTTTTAGTCCTACATCCCACAATGGGTATGTACACAAGATTCATATGCACATGTCCAAGTCAAGTCCTACAATCCAAAATGGTTGTATACACAATCACATATGCTTATGTTTATTTAGTCCAACAACAACAACAACAACAACATTTACTACTATCAAAAGTTCCACCTTTATGTTTTTTATTTAGTACTACTACTTGTTCCATTTCCTTTTATCCATACCATTATGCTCCAACATAATAAGAAACAACACACCACAACACCATCACAAGAAACAAGCACCCCAAAAGAGCAAAAGAAAACAAAACAAGGAAGATAAGGAGAAGAAGAAACCAAAAACAACAAACTCAAACAACAAAGCAGTGGAGAAGCCCCCACCTTTGTTTCTTGTTGGAAGGACTAGCCTAGCAACCTTCTCCTTCCCCTTAGCTTCTAGGAACTCCTAAGAACCTACAAAGAAAAACTCTCCTATTAGTCTTTCTCTCTTTCTTTTCTTTTCCTTTCTTTCTTTGTCTTTGTAAAATGAGACAAGTGATGAAGGGAGGGGGTATTTATAGGTTGGAGAGAGCGTGGAGAGTGCAAAATGTACTCACAAAAATGCCCAAAGCCCCCTAGAAGGGTTTGCCGGCCATGTCTTGTAGAGTGAGGGAGGTATGGTGTAGGGTATGGGCTAGGGTGTGAGGTGGAGGGGTGAGGTAGAAGAGATAAGGTTTCTAGAAGATCACTCCTTAATCTCTTATGCATACAAAACCCTAGCTTAAGCCTTCTAAAAACCCTAACAATCAAATTAGATTGGTCATGACAAAGATAAGTACTTTGTCCAAAATACACCTAATTTGCACAATGTACAATTCGCAATAACGCGCATATGTGCGTATATATGTGCATACAAAAAATCTTCATATAACCCGTATAAAATAATTTAATTTTGAAAATAATAATAAAATAAATTTTATTATCAATTCGGAAGATCACGGTACCAATTTGATACAATACGGATGTATACTGACCAGTATATGGGTAGAGATAATGTTTATGAACAAAGCCGGTTGAAAATCACCAAAATATTTCAATTTGGGAATTAAACCAAAATAATAATAAAATAATAATTTATACAATGTAATATCCGTCCGGGATATTACAGAGAATTCGGTTAATGAGATGAAATTAGAGTCGTCGCATCGCATATAGAGGCTCTCGATTCGGTGGAGGGGAGTTGCCGATACATAGTTGCTTGATATTCGCGCTCAATTTGGTGGAGGGGAGTCACCGATACGAAACGACAGCGGATTAGATATCGGCGACGACATCTTGATTGGTGTTCGACATTGGATTTGGATTTGCTTTGAGATTTTAAAATTTTTCGAAAAAAAAATTTGATTATTAATAATTTAAAATTTGTTTTATTTTTTTGAATTATTTTTTAATTTTTGAAAGTTGTATTTTTTAAAAAAATTTTAATTTATAAGCTTTTTTGAATTTCAAAAATTTTAAGTTGACTTAATTAATTTTTAAATTTTTTTAAAATTTTTTTTATAAGTTTTTGATTTTTTTGAATTATTTTTAAAGTTATTAAATTTTTAATTTTTATAAGTTTTTATGTTTTTAATTTTTTTAAAAAAATTTATTTTCTTAATTTTTTGAATAGGAGAAAGAGAGAGAGAGAGAAATAATTAAATAAATAAAGGAGTTATTTTGAGTGGGGGGGATTTGAATTTCAGTTTTTGGGGAAAACTTTTTTTTGGGGGGGGGAGGAATGTGTTTTGTGAGGTTAGATCTGGGCCTTTGATTTTTGGGGGATTGAAGGAAAGCCACTTGATAGCTTTCTTTGTGTTTTATTATATAGATATATATACACACATATGCACATATCTTACTGTTGAAACACTGTTGAAGCTAATTTTGATGTTTTATGAAATTTCGATTGAAGTCTAAGCATTTTGAATACTGAGTTTGATCAGATTAATATACCACCTATATATGATGCTTCTTGTAGTTTTACTGATGCTTAAACACACATACACACGCTTATTTATCACATTGTCCATTTTTAAGAAATTTTGATGAAAAAATGTTCTTTTATGATCTTGACGAAATTTTGATTAATTTTATAAACTCCAGTATGTTATACAAGTTATATTCAACCATCTTAGGAATTTGGTTTTACAAATCTGTGGTTTTACAAAGTGGAATCATGTATCAGTCGAAATGTGCACAAACCTTAAATTGGTTGTATAGCAGCTAGCGGTCGACCGCACGGTCGACCGACATTCTTTAATTTGGGAATTTTCACTTGACAGTCGACTGCCTTGTTTTTGCACTATTTGAGCGGTCAACCGTCAGTAGCTTTACTGGCTGTTTTTATTGGATTTTCTTCGTTTTCTTGAACAATTGTTTCTTCAATATTATGGTTTATTAATCTACTGTTTTAGATGATGTTTTTGCTACAGATTTTTCAGAGAGTTACCTTTTGATCATAATAGAATTTAAATAGAATTCCTATGACTTTACTAAATGAAAGATATATGGTTTTCAAAGAAACTGATGTTTTGTGATATTCTACAACTTCAAAAATGTTTTTCAGTTATTTAATGGATTTAATACTTTATTCAGTTTTGGAAATTTTATGAGTATATTAAAAGAATTTGGACTTGTTGATTTAAGAAGTTTCTTGATATAAATGTTTTGATAATGGAATTAAGAGTTTTATGAAAGATTTTGTGTTGATGGTTGAGTTGTGAGTCTCTAGAGGGTGTGTGGGACCCTAGTATACAGGCAGTTGAGATTTTTGTGGTTTGGCCAGTTGTGCCTTTGTTGTTGATCAGTTGAGTTAAGTTCGGTATGGTACACCAACTCTAGCAGATTCGAAATTAAATAATAAACTTAATAAGATAAGGACAGACACTAGATGGTGATATGATGAAATGAGTGCAAACATGGGTTATGGACATCAGTATGATCTGCGGTGTGAGATAATCCCTGAAATTATCGAGGTGTGAGTGAAATAGTCTCTGAAATTACCTGCAGTGTGGGATTGATCTGAGGCGTCACTCATGTGGTATTTGTGTGATGAGGAGCCATAGCTTGCGGTGTGGGGGTATTCTCAAAGATTTCCAGGTGTGAGTGAAATAATCTCCGGAATTATCTATGGATAGAGATTGACCTCCGGAATTATCGGTGCATGGGCTGATACTCATAGTTTGTCTAAATCTCACAGTAGTCATCGTAGTAGGATTAGTTGCATAACGAGGAATTTAACCTTATTAAGTGGAGAACGTTAAGGGCCTGCACTGGATCTATGTGGAGTGGGGAGCATAGATTCGACAATTGTGCATTAGAGAGTCAGCATATAGTATTGGTGTTTTCTTCACTTGGTTTATGCATGTTGTTTCCTGTTTCCTACACTTGACACTTAGTCTAGTTTCACTTGTAATTTTCATGTTTTATTTATTGTTATTTCATATTCCTTTCATTACTACTGTTACTATGTGTTGATCATGACTTAATTTATGTTGCATTTTTTTTTATGTCACTCACACCGTTATGGCTGAGCCCATTATTTCGGGGGTTAGGGGTATTTCTATACTCATGTTTTACAGGTAGGTACATATATCTTGGGATTGGATACTTGTGGTAGATTGACTATGTGGCTTATGTAAATTGTAAAAGAAAGAATTTGTAATTCAAGGTATTTAATTTTCCGCTGTGTTTTGTAAAGAATGATGTAATAAAAGTTGAAAAAATTATTTGTGTTTTGGCTATGTTTACTATGACATAGAAGTAGATGTTGGGAATTGTGCCACGTAATTCTGAGATATTATATTAGAAATTTGGGGCGCTACAATGTTTCCTACTTCAAATAATTTGCTGGACCTCTAAAACTATTGTATATAATCAAATCAGGTGCACCATTCCGAAGACGTACCGTAGGCACGTGTTAACAGGCAAACCTAGTATTACTATATTATACATAGTGAAGCACCTATTCGTATATATTTGTAGTCTTTTGCTTCAATTACATGTTCACCTATTTATAACCAAATTTAAGAGAAAAAATTCGCTAAAGCAAATAAAAAAAAATAAAGCACTTTCCTATTTATATAAAAATAACAATGACAAAAACAAAAAATATTTTATGGTTGATTTTTTAGTGTGATCAATCCTTGTTTTGAAAAAGTTTGTAGTAAATCTGTGGCTGGATGACAAACTATTAGGCTTGTTTTTTTTTTCATCTAAACAAAATAAAAGTTGAAGTATCATTTTTTCATTCATAGTCTACTATTTCAACATAGATATATCTACTTTTTCTTGGCAGAGGAAAAAAGAATGACATTTTGTACCTACTAATAAAATTAAATCACTTATTTTGCTTATATTCAGATTTGTGCGTGAGTATGTGCATATAATGATTTGGCTTTAACATTATTATTTCTTCTCAGAAAGGACCTTTACAACTGCAAATTGTTCATGAAGATATTGATGCTGTGGAAGGATATTCAGTTGGAAAGATTTCAGAATAGAAGGAGCAGTCAGAAAAACTAAATGAGGAAAAAAATGAAACAAGTGAGAGACAACTTTAACTTATTTCTTATGGCACATTCTTTAACTAACCTATATATAGATATAAATATATGACTTGGACATTATTATCCCTTCTCAGAAAAGAGCTTTACAACTGCAAAGTATACAGGAAGAGATTGATGCATTCGAAGGACATACTTATGTTGCGCGAATTCTGATAGATATTGTAATGCTATTCATGATTATATACATAAGTTGCATCCAGGACTAAGGTAATGGCAATTTTTCAAATATCTACAATGCATAAATTCAATTTGGAAATCCACCATAACAAGACCCCAGACAACTTTCCCTCTCAAAAGAATAATATGACAGAATCACACCAAATCAATGTTGAAAAGTACCTGTAACCCCCGTTCCCGACAATAGATATTTTTCCGTGTATTTTCTTAATAATTTGATTTTTATAAATTTATTTTGTGCTAAATTCTTTTCGGATCTTTTATTAAAGTGATTTCTAATCGAAAATTTTATTTATTTCGAATAATAGTATATTTGAACTTGTTTTCTATTCTAAATTGATCAAATATTTATATTTTATTCCAAATCTAAAATGTTATTACTATTTGGATTTTAATGAATCTGCTGAACTCAAATCTTATTTTGGTATTCATAGTAATATTATTGTTATGATTATTATTATTGTTATTTTTATCATTATTATCATTGATGTCACTAATATGATTATCAATATTATTTTTTTTATTACCTTTGATTATTTATTGAAAACCCAATTTTGTTATTATCATTATTAGTATTATTACTATTGTTGTTATTATTATTATTTTTATTGTTGTTATTATTATTGTTATTAGTATTATTATTTTTATTATTATTATTATTATTAGTATTATTATTCTTATTGTCATTATTATTATTATTATTATTATTATTATTATTATTATTATTTTTGTAAATCCCGAACATACTTATTTATTTTTATTTTATTATTTGATTTAATGTATGTTTATATGTATATTTTAAAAACCCTATAGTCTATTTTCCTATTGGATTTAAACAAAATACCCAATAACCCAATATCTCTTAATACCCTATATATATATTGTAGAACCCCGTATTTTCAAATATTATTTTTATTATTTGAAAATGAATTTAAATGAATTTTGAGGATTTAATTGATATTTTCTAAAAGATTTATCTTTTGTACACGTGCAAAACACGTGCAAATGACTCTTGAGAGGTTTGGAAAATTAAGATTTCTTTATGAAAAATCATTATTTATTATTTTGGAATTATGTAGTATTTTTCCAGATTTTTCTGAAATTAATTTGATCTATTTGCAATTTTTGATAAAAGAAGGACCTTTTTGTAAAATTGACATTTTTAAGGGCTAAAATGCAAAATTGGCATTGTGGACGTTTTGAACGGTATTGGTTAAGATTTAGAAGTATATTTTCTTTTAAATCCTAAATTTAATGAATTTTAGACGAATTTCCAAGAGTAGATATATATATATATATATATATATATATATATATATATATATATATATATAATTGTATTCTGAAGGGATTGTTTTGCAAATATATTTGGAAACCCTAATACTTGATTCCTGGCCAATATAAGGGAGTTTGCAGCCGTCATTCGCTGCACAACTCAGATTTTATTGTACCTCTTATTCTCTTGGCGATTGAAGAAGAAGCTCTTGGATCTAGCAAGAAGAAGGCTTTCCATTGGATCTTTGCAATTCTAAAGGTGAGTGATATGGACTTGTTTTGTTTATGTGTATGATTGCATGCTGTTTTGTTTGATGATTTCGTATCTTGTATGAAATTGACACCATGGTTGTTATTCGTAATATGCATGTGAAATCCATGAAAGATTAGTAGATCTCGATTGACAATACTTGATTGCTTGAAATATGTTAAGATTTGAGTATAGTTATGAAAATAAGAAATTGGATGGATGAATCTCTGAATCTTGTGATTACGAACCGGATTAGGTTTGAGTTGAGGAAGAGATTCGGTATTGAGATAGACTCCAGTATTGATTATTGATTACAGACCTAATTTGTGTGAATTGTAGGCCGACAGTCGACTGGTCTACGATTCAGTCGACTGGTACGATGCTACTGATGCACCTTTAGACTTTTGAGGATTCGTTCGGGACAGTCGACTGAGACCCTATACGGTCGACTGGTCTGCTGAATAATTGTTTGTAAAGTGTCTCAGTTTCTCGTCGGGACAGACGATTGATGATTTCTTTAAGTCGACTACAGTGTTTGGAATGTTTCTTGAGGATTATTGGTAATGGTCTCGGGTAAGTCGACTGATAGAATATTAAGTCGACTTATAGCATTTTTTATAATCTTGGATATTGGTTCTCGCGGCAGTCGACTTACTGCAGTATAAGTCGACTGGTGATGGTGAGTTTTTCAGAATCTTGAGTGTTCTTTCAAGTCTTTAGTCATTGTAGATGGATAGAATTTACGGTGTTGGGAGTTACTATTAGTGACTGATCACCGAATATCCGATCTATGTTATCTTTAGTCTTTGTAGATGGATAGAATCTGCGGTGTTGGGAGTTACTATTAGTGCCAGATCACCGAATATCCGATCTATGTTATCTTTAGTCTTTGTAGATGGATAGAATCTGCAGTGTTGGGAGTTACTATTAGTGACTGATCACCGAATATCCGATCTATGTTATCTTTAGTCTTTGTTGATGGATAGAATCTGCGGTGTTGGGAGTTACTATTAGTGACCGATAACCGAATATGCGATCTATGTTATCTTTAGTCTTTGTAGATGGATAGAATCTGCGGTGTTGGGAGTTACTATTAGTGACCGATAACCGAATATCCGATCTATGTTATCTTTAGTCTTTGTAGATGGGCATACCCTGCGGTATTGGGAGTCACTATTAGTGATCGATAACTGAGTACCCGATCTATGGCATTATTAGTGATTGATCGTTGGACACGTACCGTGGTATTGAGAATGTTTGATAATCAGGTGTTTGGGAGTGATCAGTCGACTGGTGCCTTATTCAGTCGACTGTACAGTACAGTTGAGCTGTACATTTTTGAGAGTGATTGATTAATGGATATCGGATCGGTGGTATTGTTTCTCGACTTGGTTCACGCATGTACTGGCCTATCGTTCTTGTTTCAGATTACATGTTCAGTTTATGTATTTTTGTTCAGTACATGTTGCCTGAGAATTTATGTTTATTATTTGTTTATGTTTGTTGTTTATATCACTCACACCATTTATGGCTGACCCCTTTAGTTTGGGGGTTAGGATTCAACTCTAGCCTCATATGATGCAGGTTGTTGCTTAGAGTTGGAGGCTTGGATGCTTGGGTTAGCCTTAGAGCTTATGAGTGATATAATAGAGCCTTGTGTAACTTTGTAAAGAGGAGTGTTGTAAAAGAATGTTGTAATTCAAGGTGTTTGTATTTCCGCTGCATTTGAAAAAGATTATTGTATTAATGTTTGGAATAAAATAATTTGTGTTTTTGGGCTATGTATGTTGTTACATTGAAGTCGATGCTGGGAATGTGCCACGTATTTTTCTAAGTTCTCATATTAGAAATTCGGGGCGCTACAAATGGTATCAGAGCATGCTTCAATAGTAATAATAGACATAGTATGAAAACCAACCTAGGTGTGGACACTAGAGAGTGAGTACCTAGGTGTGGACATTAGAGTGTGAGTATCACATAGAGTTAAAACATGATGTTTGGCTTGGGGCATGATTATGGTTTTGCCATAGGGTATTGATTTGAGTATGAATTGTGTGATGCTCTAACTTTACACTCGTTTTGCAGTATTCAAAATGGTTGCACCCAGGGGCAGGAATGGAGGCAACAACGAGGATGGGTCTGGTAGTTCCCGAGGAAATGGGATCGACCTGGAAGCTGAGTTTGCCAAAGTATATCAGACGTTGAATACGCTGATGGCACTCAATGTGGCGCAGTAGCAAGCGCAGCAGCAGAATCCGCAGCCAAATCATGGAGCTGGGCATGGATAGGTGAATGCCGAACCTATCAAGCAGATCGAGTCCTTTAAGAGGATGAGGCCGCCAATCTTTGAGGGGCAAGCTGATCCAACCGTAGCAGATGATTGGATTAAGAAGATGCAGACGATCTTTGAAGTATTGGAGACTCCGGCAGCCAGCAAGGTGAAGTTAGCTTCGATGCAGTTGGAAAAAGACTCTGGTGTCTGGTGAGAGTCGTTGAAGAGAAATTTGGGAGATCAGCAGCTGACATGGGAAGCTTTTCTGGAGGAGTTCAGAGATCGCTTCTTTCCCCTAGATGTACAGGAGAAGAAGGCGACTGAGTTCTTGAACCTTCAGCAGGGTAGCATGACAGTGCGGGAGTATTAGACTAAATTTGCTCAACTTTCGAGGTATGCGCCAGAGTTAGTTGTCGATGAGGCAAAGAAGGCCAAAAAGTTTGAGCAGGGCTTGAGGCCAAACTTGAGGTCAAGGATGGTTCCGTTGGGCATCAGAAGATTCGACAAGCTGGTCAGGAGAGCAGCTATGACCGAGGAAGATATGGACCAGTCCCGAGTGAAGCAAGAGACATGGAACAAGAAAAAGAGGCCAGCAGATGATCAGGATGGGGAGGAATTCCCAGTGAAGCAGAGCAAGCACAGTGATCCAGTGCAGAAGGCACCGGCAACTCAGGAGGTGACTTGTTATTTCTGCAGGCGGACAGGACATAGAAGGAGGGAATGTCCATAGTTAGCAAAGCAGACTTGTTTTCAGTGTGGTCAAGAAGGGCATATCCGACCACAATGTCCACAGCTGAAGAAAGAGAAGGCAGAGAAAGACAAGGATCCGAAGCAGGGGCGAGTGTTCGCATTGACTGAGGAGGATGCGGGCAATCCAGAAATATGATCTGTGTGTGCAAGAATTTTTGAATTTATTCTTTTGTATTAAGTAAAGACTATTATTTTGGAATAATTGAAGATTGAGTATTTTCTTCATGGAATAAAGACAAAGTTTTATTTGATACTGTTTTCTTGCATGCAATTTGTGTCACCCATTTATTGCTAGTCTTAGTATGGATCTTAAGGTGTTTCCAAGCAAGGTCTTGAGGTGGCTATCCTTAGTCATGTCCTTTCTAAGGAAGGAGTGGCCACTGATTCTTGGAAGGATGAAGCAGATGGTCAGAGTTGGATGCAGGAGTCCAGTAGTTGTTGCAGTTGGCTTCCGATGGCAAGTTATCAGAGTTGCGCAGCGGAAGATTGATTTTCTGAATTCTTTGCATGATTTGTTTCCTATGTATGATGTGTTTGTTTTGTTGGAATGCATTCTTTGATGTGACTGTATTTCCTAAGACTTATGTTTCTACCCATGAGTTTTCAATCATTGTTAGTGGGTTGTTCGGACCTCATTAGCCGTAGTTCTGAGGACAGAACTCTTCTAAGGAGGGAGTGATTTAGAACCCCGTATTTTCAAATATTATTTTTATTATTTGAAAATGAATTTAAATGAATTTTGAGGATTTAATTGATATTTTCTAAAAGATTTATCTTTTGTACACGTGCAAAACACGTGCAAATGACTCTTGAGAGGTTTGGAAAATTAATATTTCTTTATGAAAAATCATTATTTATTATTTTGGAATTATGTAGTATTTTTCCAGATTTTTCTGAAATTAATTTGATCTATTTGCAATTTTTGATAAAAGAAGGACCTTTTTGTAAAATTGACATTTTTAAGGGCTAAAATGCAAAATTGGCATTCTGGACGTTTTGAACGGTATTGGTTAAGATTTAGAAGTATATTTTCTTTTAAATCCTAAATTTAATGAATTTTAGATGAATTTCCAAGAGTAGATATATATATATATATATATAATTGTATTCTGAAGGGATTGTTTTGCAAATATATTTGGAAACCCTAATACTTGATTCCCGGCCTATATAAGGGAGTTTGCAACCGTCATTCGCTGCACAACTCAGATTTTATTGTACCTCTTATTCTCTTGGCGATTGAAGTAGAAGCTCTTGGATCTAGCAAGAAGAAGGCTTTCCATTGGATCTTTGCAATTCTAAAGGTGAGTGATATGGACTTATTTTGTTTATGTGTATGATTGCATGCTGTTTTGTTTGATGATTTTGTATCTTGTATGAAATCGACGCCATGGTTGTTATTCGTAATATGCATGTGAAATCCATGAAAGATTAGTAGATCTCGATTGACAATTCTTGATTGCTTAAAATATGTTAAGATTTGAGTATAGTTATGAAAATAAGAAATTGGATGGATGAATCTCTGAATCTTGTGATTACGAACCGGATTAGGTTTGAGTTGAGGAAGAGATTCGGTATTGAGATAGACTCCAGTATTGATTATTGATTACAGACCTAATTTGTGCGAATTGTAGGCCGACAGTCGACTGGTCTACGATTCAGTCGACTGGTACGACGCTACTGATGCACCTTTAGACTTTTGAGGATTCGTTCGGAACAGTCGACTGAGACCCTATACGGTCGACTGGTCTGCTGAATAATTGTTTGTAAAGTGTCTCAGTTTCTCGTCGGGACAGACGATTGATGATTTCTTTAAGTCGACTACAGTGTTTGGAATGTTTCTTGAGGATTATTGGTAATGGTCTCGGGTAAGTCGACTGATAGAATATTAAGTCGACTTATAGCATTTTTTATAATCTTGGATATTGGTTCTCGGGGCAGTCGACTTACTGCAGTATAAGTCGACTGGTGATGGTGAGTTTTTCAGAATCTTGAGTGTTCTTTCAAGTCTTTAGTCTTTGTAGATGGATAGAATCTGCGGTGTTGGGAGTTACTATTAGTGACTGATCACCGAATATCCGATCTATGTTATCTTTAGTCTTTGTAGATGGATAGAATCTGCGGTGTTGGGAGTTACTATTAGTGACTGATCACCGAATATCCGATCTATGTTATCTTTAGTCTTTGTAGATGGATAGAATCTGCGGTGTTGGGAGTTACTATTAGTGACGGATCACCGAATATCCGATCTATGTTATCTTTAGTCTTTGTAGATGGATAGAATCTGCGGTGTTGGGAGTTACTATTAGTGACCGATAACCGAATATGCAATCTATGTTATCTTTAGTCTTTGTAGATGGATAGAATCTGCGGTGTTGCGAGTTACTATTAGTGACCGATAACCGAATATCCGATCTATGTTATCTTTAGTCTTTGTAGATGGGCATACCCTGCGGTATTGGGAGTCACTGTTAGTGATCGATAACCGGGTACCCGATCTATGGCATTATTAGTGATTGATCATTGGACACGTACCGTGGTATTGAGAATGTTTGATAATTAGGTGTTTGGGAGTGATCAGTCGACTGGTGCCTTATTCAGTCGACTGTACAGTACAGTTGAGCTGTACATTTTTGAGAGTGATTGATTAATGGATATCGGATCGGTGGTATTGTTTCTCGACTTGGTTCACGGATGTACTGGCCTATCGTTCTTGTTTCAGATTACATGTTCAGTTTATGTATTTTTGTTCAGTACATGTTGCCTGAGAATTTATGTTTATTGTTTGTTTATGTTTGTTGTTTATATCACTCACACCATTTATGGTTGACCCCTTTAGTTTGGGGGTTAGGGTTCAACTCTAGCCTCATATGATGCAGGTTGTTGCTTAGAGTTGGAGGCTTGGATGCTTGGGTTAGCCTTAGAGCTTATGAGTGATATAATAGAGCCTTGTGTAATTTTGTAAAGAGGAGTGTTGTAAAAGAATGTTGTAATTCAAGGTATTTGTATTTCCGCTGCATTTGAAAAAGATTATTGTATTAATGTTTGGAATGAAATAATTTGTATTTTTGGGCTATGTATGTTGTTACATTGAAGTCGATGCTGGGAATGTGCCACGTATTTTTCTAAGTTCTCATATTAGAAATTCGGAGCGCTACAAATGGTATCAGAGCATGCTTCAATAGTAATAATAGACATAGTATGAAAACCAACCTAGGTGTGGACACTAGAGAGTGAGTACCTAGGTGTGGACATTAGAGTGTGAGTATCACATAGAGTTAAAACATGATGTTTGGCTTGGGGCATGATTATGGTTTTGCCATAGGGTATTGATTTGAGTATGAATTGTGTGATGCTCTAACTTTACACTCGTTTTGCAGTATTCAAAATGGTTGCACCCAGGGGCAGGAATGGAGGCAACAACGAGGATGGGTCTGGTAGTTCCCGAGGAAACGAGATCGACCTGGAAGCTGAGTTTGCCAAAGTATATCAGACGTTGAATACGCTGATGGCACTCAATGTGGCGCAGTAGCAAGCGCAGCAGCAGAATCCGCAGCCAAATCATGGAGCTGGGCATGGATTGGTGAATGCCGAACCTATCAAGCAGATCGAGTCCTTTAAAAGGATGAGGCCGCCAATCTTTGAGGGGCAAGCTGATGCAACCGTAGCAGATGATTGGATTAAGAAGATGCAGACGATCTTTGAAGTATCGGAGACTCCGGCAGCCAGCAAGGTGAAGTTAGCTTCGATGCAGTTGGAAAAAGACGCTGGTGTCTGGTGAGAGTCGTTGAAGAGGAATTTGGGAGATCAGCAGCTGACATGGGAAGCTTTTCTGGAGGAGTTCAGAGATCGCTTCTTTCCCCTAGATGTACAGGAGAAGAAGGCGACTGAGTTCTTGAACCTTCAGCAGGGTAGCATGACCGTGCGGGAGTATGAGACTAAATTTGCTCAACTTTCGAGGTATGCGCCAGAGTTAGTTGTCGACGAGGCAAAGAAGGCCAAAAAGTTTGAGCAGGGCTTGAGGCCAAACTTGAGGTCAAGGATGGTTCCGTTGGGCATCAGAAGATTCGACAAGCTGGTCAGGAGAGCAGCTATGACCGAGGAAGATATGGACCAGTCCCGGGTGAAGCAAGAGACATGGAACAAGAAAAAGAGGCCAGCAGATGATCAGGATGGGGAGGAATTCCCAGTGAAGCAGAGCAAGCCCAGTGATCCAGTGCAGAAGGCACCGGCAACTCAGGAGGTGACTTGTTATTTCTGCAGGCGGACAGGACATAGAAGGAGGGAATGTCCGAAGTTAGCAAAGTAGACTTGTTTTCAGTGTGGTCAAGAAGGGCATATCCGACCACAATGTCCACAGCTGAAGAAAGAGAAGGCAGAGAAAGACAAGGATCCGAAGCAGGGGCGAGTGTTCGCATTGACTGAGGAGGATGCGGGCAATCCAGAAATATGATCTGTGTGTGCAAGAATTTTTGAATTTATTCTTTTGTATTAAGTAAAGACTATTATTTTGGAATAATTGAAGATTGAGTATTTTCTTCATGGAATAAAGACAAAGTTTTATTTGATACTGTTTTCTTGCATGCAATTTGTGTCACCCATTTATTGCTAGTCTTAGTATGGATCTTAAGGTGTTTCCAAGCAAGGTCTTGAGGTGGCTATCCTTAGTCATTTCCTTTCTAAGGAGGGAGTGGCCACTGATTCTTGGAAGGATGAAGCAGAAGGTCAGAGTTGGATGCAGGAGTCCAGTAGTTGTTGCAGTTAGCTTCCGATGGCAAGTTATCAGAGTTGCGCAGCGGAAGATTGATTTTCTGAATTCTTTGCATGATTTGTTTCCTATGTATGATGTGTTTGTTTTGTTGGAATGCATTCTTTGATGTGACTGTATTTCCTAAGACTTATGTTTCTACCCATGAGTTTTCAATCATTGTTAGTGGGTTGTTCGGACCTCATTAGCCGTAGTTCTGAGGACAGAACTCTTCTAAGGAGGGAGTGATGTAGAATCCCGTATTTTCAAATATTATTTTTATTATTTGAAAATGAATTTAAATGAATTTTGAGGATTTAATTGATATTTTCTAAAAGATTTATCTTTTGTACACGTGCAAAACACGTGCAAATGACTCTTGAGAGGTTTGGAAAATTAATATTTCTTTATGAAAAATCATTATTTATTATTTTGGAATTATGTAGTATTTTTCCAGATTTTTCTGAAATTAATTTGATCTATTTGCAATTTTCGATAAAAGAAGGACCTTTTTGTAAAATTGACATTTTTAAGGGCTAAAATGCAAAATTGGCATTCTGGACGTTTTGAACGGTATTGGTTAAGATTTAGAAGTATATTTTCTTTTAAATCCTAAATTTAATGAATTTTAGATGAATTTCCAAGAGTAGATATATATATATATATATAATTGTATTCTGAAGGGATTGTTTTGCAAATATATTTGGAAACCCTAATACTTGATTCCCGGCCTATATAAGGGAGTTTACAGCCGTCATTCGCTGCACAACTCAGATTTTATTGTACCTCTTATTCTCTTGGCGATTGAAGAAGAAGCTCTTGGATCTAGCAAGAAGAAGGCTTTCCATTGGATCTTTGCAATTCTAAAGGTGAGTGATATGGACTTGTTTTGTTTATGTGTATGATTGCATGCTGTTTTGTTTGATGATTTCGTATCTTGTATGAAATCGACGCCATGGTTGTTATTCGTAATATGCATGTGAAATCCATGAAAGATTAGTAGATCTCGATTGACAATTCTTGATTGCTTGAAATATGTTAAGATTTGAGTATAGTTATGAAAATAAGAAATTGGATGGATGAATCGAAGAATCTTGTGATTATGAACTGGATTAGGTTTGAGTTGAGGAAGAGATTCGGTATTGAGATAGACTCTAGTATTGATTATTGATTACAGACCTAATTTGTGCGAATTGTAGGCCGACAGTCGACTGGTCTACGATTCAGTCGACTGGTACGACGCTACTGATGCACCTTTAGACTTTTGAGGATTCGTTCGGGACAGTCGACTGAGACCCTATACGGTCGACTGGTCTGCTGAATAATTGTTTGTAAAGTGTCTCAGTTTCTCGTCGGGACAGACGATTGATGATTTCTTTAAGTCGACTACAGTGTTTGGAATGTTTCTTGAGGATTATTGGTAATGGTCTCGGGTAAGTCGACTGATAGAATATTAAGTCGACTTATAGCATTTTTTATAATCTTGGATATTGGTTCTCGGGGCAGTCAGCTTACTGCAGTATAAGTCGACTGGTGATGGTGAGTTTTTCAGAATCTTGAGTGTTCTTTCAAGTCTTTAGTCATTGTAGATGGATAGAATCTGCGGTGTTGGGAGTTACTATTAGTGACTGATCACCGAATATCCGATCTATGTTATCTTTAGTCTTTGTAGATGGATAGAATCTGCGGTGTTGGGAGTTACTATTAGTGACTGATCACCGAATATCCGATCTATGTTATCTTTAGTCTTTGTAGATGGATAGAATCTGCGGTGTTGGGAGTTACTATTAGTGACGGATCACCGAATATCCGATCTATGTTATCTTTAGTCTTTGTAGATGGATAGAATCTGCGGTGTTGGGAGTTACTATTAGTGACCGATAACCGAATATGCGATCTATGTTATCTTTAGTCTTTGTAGATGGATAGAATCTGCGGTGTTGGGAGTTACTATTAGTGACCGATAACCGAATATCCGATCTATGTTATCTTTAGTCTTTGTAGATGGGCATACCCTGCGGTATTGGGAGTCACTGTTAGTGATCGATAACCGGGTACCCGATCTATGGCATTATTAGTGATTGATCGTTGGACACGTACCGTGGTATTGAGAATGTTTGATAATCAGGTGTTTGGGAGTGATCAGTCGACTGGTGCCTTATTCAGTCGACTGTACAGTACAGTTGAGCTGTACATTTTTGAGAGTGATTGATTAATGGATATCGGATCGGTGGTATTGTTTCTCGACTTGGTTCACGCATGTACTGGCCTATCGTTCTTGTTTCAGATTACATGTTCAGTTTATGTATTTTTGTTCAGTACATGTTGCCTGAGAATTTATGTTTATTGTTTGTTGTTTATATCACTCACACCATTTATGGCTGACCCCTTTAGTTTGGGGGTTAGGGTTCAACTCTAGCCTCATATGATGCAGGTTGTTGCTTAGAGTTGGAGGCTTGGATGCTTGGGTTAGCCTTAGAGCTTATGAGTGATATAATAGAGCCTTGTGTAATTTTGTAAAGAGGAGTGTTGTAAAAGAATGTTGTAATTCAAGGTATTTGTATTTCCGCTGCATTTGAAAAAGATTATTGTATTAATGTTTGGAATAAAATAATTTCTGTTTTTGGGCTATGTATGTTGTTACATTGAAGTCGATGCTGGGAATGTGCCACGTATTTTTCTAAGTTCTCATATTAGAAATTCGGGGCGCTACATATATTCTAACCTAAAACTACCCTAACCCCTAGCCTAGCCTAACCCTAGCCGCAAACCCCCTTTCCCTGTGCTACCCGCCTTTTCACTGTTGATCCCCCTCCTCTTCGCCCCTACCTCTTCCGAAAAAAACCCATCGTCACCACCCTATCCTCCTCCGCCACCACAGGCCAACCTCGTCAGCATCATCCATCGTGCCTCCCGCTCATCATCCCATCACCCTCTCCCTACCCCGTCTGCGTCGAACCCAACTCGTCTTCATCCTCGACTGCACCCCGACCATCCTTCGTCGTTATCCCCGTCGAGCACCTCGCCATCCCCTAGCGCCTCGTCCCTGCTTTCATCGCCACCTTCCACCTCACCTCAGCTCCATAGTCACCACCCTGCAACGCTTGCTGCTTCTCTATTTTCCCGCCCAAAATAGAGCCTTCGAAACCCATCGTCTTCCACCACCTTCAGAGCTCCTCCCTCGCATCCTTGACGACCCTGAGTGCATCCCACTCACCTCCTCGTCCAACTCTCGTCGCCCCCACTCCTGAGGCCACCGCCACCTCCGAGTCCCTATTTTGCTGCTGCCATTTTCCCTCGAGCTCGACTTCCCTCTTCTATCTCGCGACGCTCGGTTCTCTGTCAGCCACAGCCCATACCTGATGCCCCTGGCTTTTCCTCTCCCGATCGACGATAGTGCGCCTCCCATCGCAGCCCATCACCTGAGCGCCTCCCGCCGTCGAAGCCATTGATGGTTGCTGTTAATTCTTGATCATCGAATCTGGGCCGTCCGATCGACCCGATCTTGATGATCTCACCTTGATCATCGCTCGAAATATTAGCCGTCCAATCACCCTTGATCTCGATCTTTGATCTTGATCTTTGATTTTGATCCTTGAATCTCGATCGTTGGTTTCTTGATCTTGCACTTGATAGTCGATTGTCATCAAGATCCGTACCTGTTCGTGATCATCACATCGGTATTTGCTTGGTTTGGGATCGTCGCTGTTGCCGCCGAGATTCTTATCTCGTTATTCTTGGTATTCTATTTCATTGTCCATAAGGCAAGTCACTGTCCTCTTGAATTGTTAATTGTATCAAATACAAGTTTTGTTGAAACTCTTGCAAGTAGATTCCTTTGTCATCGTATTGTACATTGTTCATCTCTTTTGTTGGGTCTATTGAGGGTTTACATGAGCTAACTCCTATATCTTGACATCGTGCCACCTGACTCTAAAAATATTGAATCTTGCATATATCATATAGTATTGATGATAGAGAATTTTCATGCATCTCATCACAAGATTAATTATTGTAAAAACAATTGCAAGGTTGTATGTGGTTTGATCGATTTGATGTTGGATGTTGTTAGAATTGATGTACGTGTGTGTTCTAATTTTTATTTATCATGTTTTGACACACACTATGCTGATTATAAAGTTCATCGACTATAGAATTGATACCCCCATGTTAAATTAAATTATTTCATGAAGAGTACCCTAAAACCTGTATCTTGCTAGCTGGCTATATGTTGTCTTCTATTTTTAACTCAGTAAATGATCTTAAAATAAATTTGTAACGCCCCGAATCCCAAATACACTGAATTCGAGATGTTCTACAGGATCTTTTCACTTTCTTTAGTACAATTTTACAGGGAAATTTAAACTTTTCATCTTACATCAGAGTTTACATCAATATTACACTTTTCTTTTGCACAGCGGAAGTAAAATACAACAATTAAATAAATATACAACAACATGGTACAATCTTTCAGCATCCATTCCTCTTTAACATGTCATTTACCTGCATATAAGACTGTGGGTATGTCAGTTTATTCAACCGACGAATATTATACACGGCCATCCTCTCTATGCCGGAAATAGTATAACTCACCTTTCCATATTTAGCAAACACAAACTTGTCACATTTCAAACTAAAGGGACTTCCCTATTGATGTCGTGTTGTGATTGTGCACTTAATCCTTAATGCATTTATTTATGTTACATGACACTAATGCGCACTTGTTCGGATTCTATGCATCCCATACTACATAGGTCCGAGGGCAAGCCCTTATTCGTTCTTCATCTTTATAGGGTTCAATCCCTCGTTATGTCTTAGTCTACTACTGTAACTACGGTAGTGTCTTAGATGTCCTATGATCTATGAGCCCATGTCCAGGCAGCCTGGAGGGGAATCCCACGCACTGACACGACGCATCGAGCAGGCAACCTATGGACAATTCAGCCTCCGCCATGGAACAATGGCACCACCCATAGCCACTCGAACATCCCACGAGCGTCGCCACCGGGACGATAATTATGGAGTAGCGCCCACGCCATGTCTTGACGCATCAAGCAGGCAGCCTGTGGATCGCTCTCACACCGCTATCTGATGGCCCCCATACTCATGTTTTTCTTCTACTTTCATCACGTCTCCACTATGTACTAATCCTTAGTTTTATTAAAAATCATGAACAAAATTAAATCTCTAGAGTTAGCCTCTCCACTAAACCGGACTTATTCATTCATTTCAACATGACCAACCTTGGTCTAATTTCATTTCATTTCATTTCTCAATGCCGGGGGAGACTTAGCTACTCTATTTCAATTTTCATTCCACAATTTTCAACTCATAAAATTTCCATGTGGAGTTCACATGTATATTCTCTTTTCAATTCATGATTTTCAATTTGTTCACAAGCCTATAACTGTACATAAATTTGCATATACTTTATCAATTATCACATCACAATAATTCCACATTACTAAACAATATGCACACTTCATATTGTTCCACAAGTGAGAAAATAATTGCATCATGTCACACAACCACATTTCTTTTAGCCAAATCAACTCTTAATCCTTTATTTCAATTATTCCTTCAAGTTATAATTTCATATCAATAATCCATATAGAACCATATGTCTATTTATGCATTTTAACTCCAAATCATAGTCAAATTCATTCAAATGATCCCCAAACCATTTTTAGAAAGTCCCTTACATTTTTAGGAGAATAACCATATTTTTTTCACATTTTTTGGACACTTAAAAACCCCAAAAAAATAATTTTTCCAATCTTGCCGATAGCAAGATTCGAACCCAGCACCTCAGGGAAACAGCCGCAAGCCACAACCAACAGGCCGAGTGCCGCTAGCGATATAAGAGGGAAACATAGAGTATTTATTACTCTCTGTTCGCTGATTCCACTGTTTTTAAAAAAAAATGAAAACAGTTGTATGCCGCAGGGATTCGAACCGGTCATCCAAGAGAACTCAGCCACACACAGTGACCACTTGAGCCATATGCTCAGGTTGTCACAGTACAGTTTAAAAATTCTTTTGAAATCATTTACCACTGTTGATAAAAACATCTCGATGTTCAACTAAACTTTGTTTCTTATTGCTTTTGTAGAAATTACTGAAAAACTCCAGATCAGCTTTCTTTCACATGATTTTCATATCAATATGATTAAAATAATTTTTGTGCTAATAAAAATATATTTTTCACACAAATCAATGAATTATTCATTAAAACTACTATATTTTTCATTTTCGACATTGCTTAACAATTGGTCTTCTAATCCCTTTTATTCACAATTTTCTTACACTACAAGAAATTTGCCATATACCAACGGACACCTACAGTGACGGATCACTAAAACCGTGGGTATAGACATTGTATACCTACAGACGTATAATAAGCTGTGGGTATAGGTATCCTATAGCTTTAGAGTTTTTAATCCGTTGGTATAGATTTAGGCTTTAGGTTTTTAATCCGTAATCTCTCCATCTCTCTCCTATCTCAAAACTACAGATCAAAACCCCCTCAAATCTCTTTGAAACCCTAAATCCCCAAAATAAAAATTCTCTCCCCAAAATCTAGACCCGTCTCTCCCCAAAATCGAAACCCTAAATCCCCGACAGATTGAAACCCTAAATCCCCAACAGATAGAAACCCATCTCTCCCCAAAATCGATCGACGTCCTCGACGCTGTGTCTCTCGCCGACGTCGACCTCATCCTCGACGGTTGACGACCTGATCCTCGACATCGCCCCTCACTTGCGATTCGCCCCTCACCCCCTCTCCTCTTGAATCTCCATCCTTCCGCTCCGTCCATCGCCGCTCGCGCCGCCCTTCCACTCCGTCCATCGTGCCGCTCGCACCGCTCCGTTCATCGCCGCTCACGCCGCCCTTCCACTCCCTGCTGCCCTTCGAATGGTTGTCTCTTGATCTGTCAATTATCTCTGAATATATACTGCCCTGTTCTTCATGTCAAATCTTTTACATGGAAAATACAAAGAATGTAAAACAAGGGAAAAGTAGAGGTTGTTGGATATTTCCAGTTACAAATGATAAATTTAAATGGGTTTGTCAGATTTATAATGGGTTCTCAATGCATTTCACGATCTTCGATTTATTTCTATTTACTTACTGTTTTAATTATAATTTAATGGCTGAAATTTTTTTTTTTTATGCACTAGATCTAATAGAGTTGAATGCAGATGAAGATCCAGGAGGTGTTTCCATCTTCGCAAAATAAGTAAAATTTTCTCCTGGTAGTTTAATAAATTCAGCTGTTTTTTCCTCTCCGTTTTTCGCCCTTTTCTCCATTCTCTTATTATATTCATGTACCACAATTTTTTTTAAAAAGGGGGTTCAGTTTAAAATTTTATTTTTCTCTAACTGTCTTATTGTAATTGAAGAGAACTAGAAATATCAAAACTGTAAGAAAAAATGTTTAGAGGATTAACATTGATTTCTCCCACCCTCCTCCCTAAATTGGAGAAATTTTTTTTTTTAATGCTGGTTGTGGTGAATTTGTGATCCCTGAATGATAATACTTAATGGTAAATGATCAAAAATTACTTAATAGTTGTGAATTGTAGTTAATTTATATGTTTATTACTTCATAGTTTGCTGGTGGTTCTCACCCTTTGCTAACAGAAAGATGGCCCAGGGTTTAAAGCTGAATGGAAACTTAAAATTAGTTGGTAATTTATATATATGATTTATTGCACACATGCACTGAATTTTCTGAGCTGAGACTAAGTGTTTGTTTGTTTTGACTTTCATTACAGGTGAAACTGATCTTTATAATAAAATCGATATCATATTCGTAGAATGTAAAACAAAAGATTACCATCCTAAGCCGTATGCTTGAGTCAACACATAAGGATGCAAGGTCGAGAGGTGTGAGTCCCTTATGGTTTCTCGCTCTTGAGTCTACTCTCTCATCAGCTAGTAGTAGATGGACTATCTTTAGGTTGTGGCTGTTTGTGGCCAAATGCAGTGGCGTGTTACCATCAGAGTCTGGCTCGCCTATTAAATCCTTAAAGAAAGGATTGCGGAGAACAAATTTCACAACATTTGATCTCTTATTTTCGATGGCAACATGAAGGAAATTTCTACCCTTTTTGTCGGTGAGCTCCACTGCATCAGGGCAATGCTTGATTATCTCCTTGATTACATCAATGTAGCCCATTGTGGCAGCAAGATTAATTGATGAAGAACCATCTTTGTCTAAGAGATAAGCAGTGGAAGAATCATATTGCAGCATTAGATGGATCATGTTATGGTCGCCAGTAGATGCAGCATAGTGGAGAGGAGAACTTAAGGTGGCGTCCACTTGTTCACTTAGACCTGGTCTTGCCTGGAGAAGGAGTTCTGCAATTTCTGGTAATCATACATACAAGTACTGAAATTGTTAAAATCAATATATATAGGATAGTTAGCTTATATGTTTCTTCTGTTCATATATAATTTTTCAGTATCTTTGACTTTATTGATAACCATGACAGCTGAAAATTAAACTTGTGGTTTAGTTACATGAGAGTTAAAATGTAGACTATCATTTTCTTTTTAAATTTCTTTCTGTTCGTAAAATTTCTGTGCAAATTAGTTTTGTACAGCACTTGTTCTTCCCTGCATGTACGAATCCATAGTCCATACATTTATCTGATTTGTTGACAGTAGAAATTCTGAATTTTTCAACAATTTTTGTGCATCCCTATATGTTGACAAAGCATAGTAAACAAGTTAGATTACTTACATGCATCTTCGGTGATAGGAAAAGCATCAGGGCCGGGTTATAGTCGAAGAAGAAGGCGGCTAGTGCCTCCGCTAAATACGGTGAAGTCTTTCCTTGACCCAAAAACCACTGCAAAAATCAATGTAAGCTGATCTCATTGACACTTTATAGGCCGTTCCTATTATTTTTTAAGCATTCACTCAATCTGTTAATTATTTTCACTAGGTCCTTGGGAACAAGTATTAGAGTAAACTGCTTGAAATGATTGATGCCAGGTTAGTTTTTCAATGTCCTGTGAACTTTTCATCTTAGCATTTTCATTCTTTGATTGGTGGTATTAACAACAGTAAAGAGATGATCATGTGCAATCCATTTTGTCGAATAAAAGGCCAAAGTTTCCTACTCACTTAAATTTGTGTACTTAATTTCTACATTAACTGATGGTGATTTTCAAAGGTTTTCTTTTTTCGTAGATTGATGGTAAAATAGTTTTGAGATTTGTCCGGTGCCGAACAAGTTTTCTTTATTACCCTTCGCTGAATGTGCCTAATAACTATTCCTTTAAATTTTTGATGGCACAGGAACTTGCTGAGATGATTTTCCAGTCAGCATTGTAGATCGGAGTTATTTATTGGCGAGTTGTAGATGTACACTATTTATTGGCAATGGAAGCTAATTTTCTGTTGATGGAGCAAACCTAGAAATTAAGTGGATGAGATTGTTATAAGACTTTATATGCTTATTATATGTCAGTATGGTACTCTTAGGTTGACATTTTAACTATTTTGTAATTTGAATTTGACATGCTTGTAATACATCATTAATTTTTAATATGATTGAAGTTTAATTTTATTTAATTTTGTTTCATAAACACATGTATTTATTTCATTGTGTATTTAGGTTATAATTGAATTAATATTATAAAAGAAAATATTAAATTATCATAAGCGTAATTAATAAGAAAAAATTGTGTATAGAGCGATGGGTATATATTCAAATAATTAGATGCGAAAACCATCGCTAAAACCTATAGCAATGGAGCTTCAACCGTGGGTATAGGAAAGCAAAATGTGTCTTTAAAACCTATGCCAACGGATACGAAACCGTGGGTATAACCCCAAGGTTTTGTCCAACGGGTGAAAAAACCGTCGCTATAGGCTATAGTGACGGCATTTTGCCGTGGGTATAGCTAATTAAAAACGACGGAAAAAAATGTCCGTTGGTATAGGTTTTACGGGCTATACCTACGGTTTTTCGCCTTACACCCACGGATTTTTGCTGTCACTATATGTCAAATTCCTTGTAGTGTTACATTAATTTACTGTTATTAACCTTTTATTCAACATACACATATATTTTGAATTTATCCATACCCATATCAACATAAAGGTCTATTTAGCACATGAATAGGTAAAACTCAAACTACTAACTTTATGAGTAGTTTTTGATGATAACAAAGTAGTTTCATTAATCAATCTATGTCATAATGTATATAATCACTTATTAATTTGCATAATCACATCTCAATCATTCAAGAAAGTCACTCTTTTCAAATTAAAGTGTGCTTTTTCTTAATCAATTTCATGTTTCAATTTTACAATTAACAAGTGTTCTTATTGGAAATTTTCATGCATCAAGTCTCAATAGCATACTAGCAACATTCTTAAGGGAATTTAACCACCATCATTCATTCATGCTAATAATCATGGAGAATTCTACACACAATTTAATTTAATACTAGAATCACATACAAGTTAATCACAACATTTCAATCAATTCATAAACTAACTTCTTAATTAAAGTGTGTTCTTATTAGTATTTTTCATGCATCGTTTGATAGTTAAATCTAGCATGGATCCCTATATTAGAAATATGAAAGGTTACCCACCTTGTATGGAGAGAAACAAACACCAAAGCAACAACTCCTTGCAACAAGATGCACCTCCTCCTAGACGATGCGCGCACAAGCTCCACGAACACCAAGCAAACCGAATGCTTCTCCTAGTGATGCCAGCCTCCTTCTCCTTGGAAAAATGCAAGCAATCCCACACAATCTCTCAAACTATTACTAAATTAGACTATAGGTTTGGGAAGATATAATTGCATATGAATATAGCCATAGGAGGGGGGTATTTATACTAGAAAACAAGTGAAATGGAGGGCTAGGATTGACTAGTTGGTTGTAGGATGGAGGGCCAAGATTAGAGTAGGAGTTATAAAAACTACCCACATCCACATAACCACCACCATGATCACCATGACCAATTTCAAAACTCCCTCCAAAAGAAGCAATCCGGCCTCCGAAAGAGAAGTGTGCATTGCACGTGTACGTGTAGTGCACGTGCATGCAACTAGGACAAAAATTGTACATTTTAATTTGTACAAAAATAAAATAGTAATAAAATAGTCTTCTACATGACAAGTTTAAAATAAAAAAGGGTTAATCCATGGGCTTTATTTTTGGGCCAAAATATTTATTTTAAATAATTGAATAATTTACATTTTGGGCTTTTAGGAAAAAGGCTTTTAAAAATAAGGCTTTCTATTTATTTAAAGAAAGGCTTTTGTACAAAATAATTTGAGAACACATATTTAAATATTTATACATATCTCAATAAAAATATTCCAACCATAATATTGCACGTGCATACTACGTGCAAAATAAAATAATTTTTCATTAATTGAAAAATCAGGGCATTACAACACTCCCTCCTTAGAATAGTTCCGTCCCCGGAACTACAATCAAGAGCGAGAAAACAGACAATACAACACAACAACAAGAACAAAAAGATACAAAAATACCATCAAGCAAAAAGCTCAGGATAGTCCTTCAACATCCTCTCTCAGACTCCCAAGTAGCCTCTTCAACCAAGTGGTTTCTCCAGACTACCTTGACCATCGGTATCGTCTTATTCCTCAAGACTTTCTCTCGACGATCAACAATCTCGACAGGAGACTCGATGTAATTCAGGTCTAACTGCAAACCTTCCGGCACTTCAGGCAAATGATGACTTGGGTCTGGAATATAACCTCTAGCATAGACACATGAAAGACATTGTGCACCTGAGACAACTCTTCCGGTAATTCAAGCCGGTAAGCAGTTTTCCCGATCCTTTTCAATATCTTGTACGGGCCTATAAACCTCGGGGCTAACTTCCTGCCTCTGCCAAATCGAACCACACCTTTACTGGGCGATACCTTCAGAAAGACGAAGTCACCAACCTCAAACTCAAGGTCCCTTCTCCGGTTGTCTGCATAGCTTTTCTGCCTGCTCTGAGCTTCCACCAACCTCTTCCTGATCAGAACAATCTTCTCAGAGGTTTGCTGTACAAGTTCAGGACCAAACAACTGACGCTCCCCAACTTCAAACCAACAAACAGGAGTCCTGCACTTCCTGCCATACAAAGCTTCGTACGGCGCCATCCCGATGCTAGCTTGAAAACTGTTATTGTAGGCAAACTCTACCAAAGGTAAATGCCTTTCCCAACTGCCTCCGAAGTCTAGTATACAACACCAAAGCATATCCTCAAGAATACGGTTGACTCTCTCGGTCTGACTATCGGTTTGCGGATGAAAAGCAGTGCTGAAATCTGTCTTGGTACCCAAAGCTGTCTGAAGACTCCTCCAGAAATGCGAAGTAAACCGCGCATCTCGATCAGACACAATGGTTGACGGAACACCATGAAGCCGGACGATCTCGCCAACATACATCTCAGCCAACTTATCCATCGAAGCAGTGAGTTTCATCGCCAAAAAGTGAGCGGACTTGGTTAGTCGATCGACTATAACCCAAATCGCATCATTGCCTTTAGGACTCTTAGGCAATCCCGTGATGAAATCCATATTGATGTTATACCACATCCATTCCGGAACAGGTAACGGCTGTAATAGACCTCCGGGTCTCTGATTTTCGGCTTTGACTTGCTGACAAACCTCACACTTCGCAACAAATTCAGCCACATCCCGCTTCAAACCTGACCACCAGAAATGCTGTTTGATGTCTTTGTACATCTTAGTACTCCCAGGATGTACCGACAAAAGAGTAGCATGCGCCTCCTGAAGAATACTCTCTTTCAGGTCCGCCTGATTTGGAACACACAGCCTCTCTCCGAACCACAGCACTCCATCCCTGATTTGAAATCCGGGCAACCTGCCAGCACCAACCTGCTCCTACATCTCCAAAATATCAGCATCAACCTCCTGACTTGCAATGATCCTTGTATTCAGAGTAGGCTGAAGCCTCAACTGAGCCAAAGATGCTTCCAATCCTTGCAAGACAACTTCAATACCTGCTCGGTCCAATTCCTCAATCAGATGCCTCTGAGTTGTGATCAAACTGGCCAAACTGCTCTTGCGACTAAGTGCATCAGCCACAACATTAGCCTTTCCAGGATGATACTTGATCTCAGGTCGCATATCCTCGAGCACTTCCAACCATCTCCGCTGCCTCAGATTCAGATCCCTCTGCTGATATATATACTTCAAGCTCTTGTGGTCCGTGTACATATTCAACTTCTCACCGTACACGTAGTGCCTCCATTGCTTTAGGGCAAAGATAATCGCCGCCAACTCCAGATCATGAGTCGGGTAATTTTTCTCATGCGGTCGTAGTTGCCTAGACCCATAAGCGATTTCTTTTCCTTCTTGCATTAAGACACAACCAAGCCTACGATGTGAAGCATCGCTATAAACATCATACTCAACACCTGCTCTAGGCAAAGCCAGGATAGGTGCAGTAGTCGGTCTATCTTTCAACTCCTGAAAGCTCGCCTCACATTGCTCAGTCCACTTGAAGCTCACATTCTTCTTGGTCAGTCCAGTAAGCGGCACGACTATCTGAGCATAACCTTGAATGAATCTCCTCTAGTATCCAGTCATCCCAAGAAAACTTCTCACTTCCTTCACTGTAGTAGGCCTAGCCCAATCTCTCACTGCCTCTATCTTCTGAGGGTCAGTTGCCACTCCCTCCTTAGAAAGGATGTGACCTAGGAATGCCACTTCAGATTTCCAGAAATCACACTTGGATAACTTGGCATACAACTTCTGCTCTTCCAGCTTCTGCAAAATTGCTGCTAGATGCTCGGTGTGCTCCTCCTCTGACTTGGAGTACACGAGGATATCGTCGATGAACACCACGACGAAAGAATCAATGAACGGCCTCAGAACTCTGTTCATCAAATCCATGAAGATTGCGGGTGCATTCGTCACTCCGAATGGCATAACTAAGAATTCGTAATGCCCATGTCGAGTTCTAAATGCAGTTTTGTTCACATCTTCAGCTTTCACTCGAACCTGGTGATATCCTGATCGAAGATCTATTTTGGAGAAAACAGCTGCTCCTTGTAGACGATCGAACAAGTCATCAATTCGAGGAATCGGATACTTATTCTGAACAGTGACCTTATTCAGCTCCTGGTAATCGATACACATTCTCATCGATCCATCCTTCTTCTTTACCAAAAGCACCGGTGCTCCCCAAGGTGACGCACTAGGTTGAATAAAGCCTTTCTCCAACAGTTCCTCATTCTGCCGTTTCACCTCATCCTGTTCCACTGGAGCCATCCTATACGGTGCCTTAGAAATGGGTGTACTTCTCGGTTGAACAGTGATGCTGAACTCTACATCACGATGCGGGGGTAACCCAGGAAAATCTTCTAAGAACACAGTCGGATAGTCCCGAACCACAGGAATCCCTTGCACTTCCACAGGAGTCTCTTCCTTGCGGATAGTTGCCACCAGCTTAGAACATTTCTGCTTCCCTTGGAAAGTGACTTCAGGTCCACCTGGAGCCTTCACTGTTACCGTCTTGGTCTTACACTCGATGCTTGCACTGTACACCGACATCCAATCAATGCCAATGATAACATCGACTCCCAAGATAGTCAGCTCGATCAGATCAATGCCAAAGATTCTATCCCCAATCATAATCTCGCAATCAGCATAATACCGATCAGCGGTTAAAGTTTCCCCTGATGGAGTAGCTACTGCTAAGATCTTGCCTGGAAAAATCTTCGGTTCAACTCCCAACACTTTAGCAAATTTTGGAGACACAAAAGTATGAGAGGATCCAGTATCGAACAACACAACAGCTTTCATTCCATTAAGATATAGTTCTCCTGTTACATAATACACACCATTACATAACAGTCTCACTAAACAACGGGAAAAAGAAATGACAAAACTCTAAACACCAGCTCTCGTACCAGAGATGACCTGATCTGCCTCATCAGCATCAGCTTCCGTCAAGGCAAATACTCGCCCTGGTTGGTACGGCCTCTTCCCAGCCTGCTGCGTTGGTGCGTTGCTATCACCATTCCGTAGTTTGGGACATTGAGATCGGTAATGTCCCGCTTCACCACAGTTGAAGTAAGTCACCGCAGGAGGTCTCACCACATTGTTTCCAGGTCCTCCAGCTACACTAACAGCGTTTGCCCCTGTCGGTTTGAACCTCTGTACAGATGGTTGCCCCTTGAAACTCCCAGAATGTGCAGGCCTCTTTCCAGACTGCCAGTTGTTCCTCCGGTTCTGAACAACTTGGAACTGCTCCATATCTGCCTCCGTCGCTGCCGCCCTCTTGACCAGCTTTTCGAATCGCCTGATACCAAGAGGTATCATCCGGGACCTCAAGCTCGGCCTCAATCCATGCTCGAACTTACGAGCCTTCTTAGCTTCATCCATCACCAGCTCTGGAGCATACCTAGAGAGCTGAGTAAACTTGGTCTCATACGCTCTCACCGACATGCTGCCTTGCTGAAGCGACAGAAACTCCATTGCCTTCTTCTCCTGGACGTCAGAGGGGAAATATTGACTGCGGAATTCTTCTAGAAATTCCTCCCAGCCAAGCACTAAGCCTCCCATGGTCCTCTTCATGGATTGCCACCAAACCGCCGCATCCTTCTCCAGCTGCAAAGTCGCCAACTTGATCTTGCTACCCTCAGGGGTCTCCAACACCTCGAAGATTGTTTCCACTTGACGGATCCAGTTGTCAGCCGCATCTGGGTCTGACTTTCCCTCGAATACAGGTGGTTTCATTCTCTTGAATGATTCCACCAGCTTAATTGCCTCGGGCACTGGATTCGCCGGCCCCCTTCCTTGGTTCATAGCCACTGCATTAAGCGTCTGGTAGACCCTTGCAAGTTCAGTCTCCAGATCCAAACCTTCCCCATTCCTAGCTCCTCTTCTTGACATATTCTGATGCAAAAGATCCATCGAATTCGAAGTATAGGACAAGAATTTAAACCAACTTATATTTTATTGAATTCCAAAGTTTATACATTCGAATTGAAAACATTTTTGACATCAGAACGGAAAATAAAAGAAGCTAAGACAGTCTAACTCCTACGGGTCCTCTTCGCTGCTCGAAGTTCTTCCCGTAGTTCTTCAACTTCATCCTTCAGCACATCAGTCAGGTTCTTCCTCTTTTCAAGTTCCCAAACCCTATGACTGAGAACAGAAAAGTCGTCCTTCCGCTTCGCCAGCTGAGCCTCCAACAATCCGACTCTCTCTCGCAGTGTCTCTACCTGCCTCTGAAGAGAAGTCACAAGACCACTTGGAACTGGTTCTTCTTCTTCAGAAGAAGAAGAGTCATCAGATGAATCCGGAGGTGGGGTGATCTCTCGGGATTCAGGCCATTCTTCACCGTCAGAATCTTCTTACCCTGGATAGTACTCATCCTGTCCAGGATGGTACTCTTCCTCAATAATATGCCAGTCGTCGCCTCCAGCAGGGTCGAAGTGATCAGCCATCTTAGAAATAGAGAGGAAAAAGCATAAATCTTAGAGCAACACAAATGTAAGTCACTTACATTTAAATCTCTAGACTCAAACACACACTCTAATGTCCACATCTAGGGTGTCGTTCCCTATAAATTTGTACAAGTGTGGAAAGCATAGAAAGCGTGGCTCTGATACCACTCTGTAACGCCCCGAATTCCAAATACACTGAATTCGAGATGTTCTACAGGATCTTTTCACTTTCTTTAGTACAATTTTACAGGGAAATTTAAACTTTTCATCTTACATCAGAGTTTACATCAATATTACACTTTTCTTTTGCACATCGGAAGTAAAATACAACAATTAAATAAATATACAACAACATGGTACAATCTTTCAGCATCCATTCCTCTTTAACTTGTCATTTACCTGCATAAAAGACTGTGGGTACGTCAGTTTATTCAACCGACGAATATTATACACGGCCATCCTCTCTATGCCGGAAATAGTATAACTCACCTTTCCATATTTAGCAAAAACAAACTTGTCACATTTCAAACTAAAGGGACTACCCAATTGATGTCGTGTTGTGATTGTGCACTTAATCCTTAATGTATTTATTTATGTTACATGACACTAATGCGCACTTGTTCGGATTCTATGCATCCCATACTACATAGGTCCGAGGGCAAGCCCTTATTCGTTCTTCATCTTTATAGGGTTCAATACCTCGTTATGTCTTAGTCTACTACTGTAACTACGGTAGTGTCTTAGATGTCCTATGATCTATGAGCCCATGTCCAGGTAGCCTGGAGGGGAATCCCACGCACTGACACGACGCATCGAGCAGGCAACCTATGGACAATTCAGCCTCCGCCATGGAACAATGGCACCCATAGCCACTCGAACATCCCACGAGCGTCGCCACCGGGACGATAATTCTGGAGTAGCGCCCACGCCATGTCTTGACGCATCAAGCAGGCAGCCTGTGGATTGCTCTCACACCGCTATCCGATGGCCCCCATACTCATGTTTTTCTTCTACTTTCATCACGTCTCCACTATGTACTAATCCTTAGTTTTATTAAAAATCATGAACAAAATTAAATCTCTAGAGTTAGTCTCTCCACTAAACCGGACTTATTCATTCATTTCAACATGACCAACCTTGGTCTAATTTCATTTCATTTCAATTCTCAATGCCGGGGGAGACTTAGCTACTCTATTTCAATTTTCATTCCACAATTTTCAACTCATAAAATTTCCATGTGGAGTTCACATGTATATTCTCTTTTCAATTCATGATTTTCAATTTGTTCACAAGTCCATAACTGTACATAAATTTGCATATACTTTATCAATTATCACATCACAATAATTCCACATTACTAAACAATATGCACACTTCATATTGTTCCACAAGTGAGAAAATAATTGCATCATGTCACACAACCACATTTCTTTTTGCCAAATCAACTCTTAATCCTTTATTTCACTTATTCCTTCAAGTTATAATTTCATATCAATAATCCATATAGAACCATATGTCTATTTATGCATTTTAACTCCAAATCATAGTCAAATTCATTCAAATGATCCCCAAACCATTTTTAGAAAGTCCCTTACATTTTTAGGAGAATAACCATATTTTTTCACATTTTTTGGACACTTAAAAACCCAAAAAAAAATAATTTTTCAATCTTACCGATAGCAAGATTCGAACCCAGCACCTCAGGGAAACAGCCGCAAGCCACAACCAACAGGCCGAGTGCCGCTAGCGATATAAGAGGGAAACAGAGAGTATTTATTACTCTCTGTTCGCTGATTCCTCTATTTTTAAAAAAAAAATGAAAACAGTTGTATGCCGCAGAGATTCGAACCGGTCATCCAAGAGAACTCAGCCACACACAGTGACCACTTGAGCCATATGCTCAGGTTGTCACAGTACAGTTTAAAAATTCTTTTGAAATCATTTACCACTGTTGATAAAAACATCTCGATGTTCAACTAAACTTTGTTTCTTATTGCTTTTGTAGAAATTACTGAAAAACTCCAGATCAACTTTCCTTCACATGATTTTCATATCAGTATGATTAAAATAATTTTTGTGCTAATAAAAATATATTTTTCACACAAATCAATGAATTATTCATTAAAACTACTATATTTTTCATTTTCAACATTGCTTAACAATTGGTCTTCTAATCCCTTTTATTCACAATTTTCTTACATTAATTTACTGTTATTAACGTTTTATTCAACATACACATATATTTTGAATTTATCCATACCCATATCAACATAAAGGTCTATTTAGCACATGAATAGGTAAAACTCAAACTACTAACTTTATGAGTAGTTTTTGATGATAACAAAGTAGTTTCGTTAATCAATCTATGTCACAATGTATATAATCACTTATTAATTTGCATAATCACATCTCAATCATTCAAGAAAGTCACTCTTTTCAAATTAAAGTGTGCTCTTTCTTAATCAATTTCATGTTTCAATTTTACAATTTACAAGTGTTCTTATTGGAAATTTTCATGCATCAAGTCTCAATAGCATACTAGCAACATTCTTAAGGGAATTTAACCACCATCATTCATTCATGCTAATAATCATGGAGAATTCTACACACAATTTAATTTAATACTAGAATCACATACAAGTTAATCACAACATTTCAATCAATTCATAAACTAACTTCTCAATTAAAGTGTGTTCTTATTAGTATTTTTCATGCATCGTTTGATAGTTAAATCTAGCATGGATCCCTATATTAGAAATATGAAAGGTTACCCACCTTGTATGGAGAGAAACAAACACCAAAGCAACAACTCCTTGCAACAAGATGCACCTCCTCCTAGACGATGCGCACACAAGCTCCACAAACACCAAGCAAACTGAATGCTTCTCCTAGTGATGCCGGCCTCCTTCTCCTTGCAAAAATGCAAGCAATCCCACATAATCTCTCAATCTTTTAACTCACAACTATTACTAAATTAGACTATTGGTTTGGGAAGATATAATTGCATATGAATATAGCCATGGGAGGGGGGGTATTTATACTAGAAAACAAGTGAAATGGATGGCTAGGATTGACTAGTTGGTTGTAGGATGGAGGGCCAAGATTAGAGTAGGAGTTATAAAAACTACCCACATCCACATAACCACCACCATGATCACCATGACCAATTTCAAAACTCCCTCCAAAAGAAGCAATCCGGCCTCCAAAAGAGAAGTGTGCATTGCACGTGTACGTGTAGTGCATGTGCATGCAACTAGGACCAAAATTGTACATTTTAATTTGTACAAAAATAAAATAGTAATAAAATAGTCTTCTACATGACAAGTTTAAAATAAAAAATGGTTAATCCATGGGCTTTATTTTTGGGCCAAAATATTTATTTTAAATAAATGAATAATTTACATTTTGGGCTTTTAGGAAAAAGGCTTTTAAAAATAAGGCTTTCTATTTATTTAAAGAAAGGCTTTTGTACAAAATAATTTGAGAACACATATTTAAATATTTATACATATCTCAATAAAAATAATCCAACCAAAATATTGCACGTGCATACTACGTGCAAAATAAAATAATTTTTCATTAATTGAAAAATTGGGGCATTACAAAATTACATTCTGAATAGTAATTGTATCCTTATCTTTCTAATTTCCATAACTTCTTGAATTTCTAAATTCCGATTTGTGTAGCAAACATTATGCCCGTTTTACTACAGCTGTGTTGTTACTTTCAGATATTCAGATTCTTATACGTTTCATGTTTAAACAGTAAAATGGCTGATCAAATGATAAAAAATTTCTCTGAAAATTTATAGATCATTGCTTAAAATGTTTAGGAGTCTATAAATTTTTTTTAATGAATTTATTTCGAGTTTTTGCTGATTCTAAAAATAAAATAAGATGACGTCGATTTTCTGTCTGAACATGAAATCTGTAAAGAACAATGTGTTTGACCTGGCTACTATTGTCGGAATTTGAACTTTAAATATGAGTTGGAACCGTGTGGAAGACTAGTTTCTAGAATTTCTAAAGGATTCAGTTTTCGAGTTCTGAAACAGCGGGAACTACACTTTTGTACAGACAATTCCTGCGGTCAAGAATTACATAGTCTAGATTTTAATAGATTAATTAATCCTATATCGTAGTATTGCATGAATTAAAGTATGTATGTTGCATTGCATGATCCTAGTGTCCGGTTGTCATCATTCTAATTGTCCTATCTAAGTTATCGTCCTATTGATCTCCTATTGATACTATTGTTAATATCATGTCTCAAATTGCATATTGTATTGTCGTATTAATAAAATAATTAACAAGCCGGGGATTAAGGGATTGACTTGAGTAGTGAATAATATAGTGACTGTGTCGGCCAGTATTTATCGATTGATTGTAGAGCGCTGACTATGGCACCCCAATCTTTCGTGTCGTGAACTCGTGAACTCGTGAATTCGTGAATCCGTGAATCAGTGTATCAATGTATCATTATAATGAATCGTGCAACAATATTGTTATTGTATCAGTGATTATCGTACCGACATATGATCTAAAGAATTCACCACTAGAATCTAAACGAAATTGATTGTATGCATCGAACATGTGGTCTGGAACATATGGGACACAGCAGTACGTGCATTAGTTAGGATTAAAATGATTAATAGACATAAGGATTGACACATCATCGACATTCCACATTGTACATTATTGTTCCTATTGATACCAAATATTGTTTAAGTGTTATTGATACCACTGAATATTGTTATCGAGTATTGAATTATTGTTACACCATTGCATCGACTATTGACTATTGTCCCATGTTATTGACTCCTATTGATCCATTGAAATCATTGTTATACCGTTATTCCATTGTTCCTTACTTTCTCTACTTGTTGTTCATGACTTGCTCTAAGGACAGATTTTCTCCTCTTTTTAGATGAAGTGTTTACAGGTGTTGATGGATAATTCCCTGATGAATTGGGAGAACAACATTGGTGAAGGAATTGATAGCATCGCTGCTTAATAAATTATTGTTTTATCATGGGGATTTAATTATTGAACTATTGTTATTTCATTGTATTGTCGGCTTTTGACCCGAATATTGTTATTTCTGTTCGAGATATTGGGGTATTATTGTATTTGGAATTTTGATATTGCTTCATTTCAAGTATTATCATTCATGAGATTATTATTATTGCCTGCGCAATTGTTCTGTATTGGTTATATTGTCACGCCCCGCTTTCCAAAAGAGAATACGGAATACGGATACATGACTAAGCCCAGCGAATGATTTTCAACATCCATAAGCTGTTCAGAATCTTTACAACATCTCACATGAATAATCAGAGTCGGAAGCAAAAGAAATCAACCAAGTATGCATAATCGAATCAAATACACCAACAGGAATTTACTTGAAATCAAAATATAATAATCTCAAATAAATCAAGTCTGGACAAGTGAATAATATCCTGGTCACATTGCCCAAATACAAAATAAATCCAAGTAATCAAGTACATTTGTTCAAGCAAGCAACAGAAATAATCATAATAATAAATTGTAAAAACTCTAGCACTAACATCTCATATCACCAACTTCATCTGGTAGCTGGTCACCCTGGTATGCAATTAATAAATTGCAGGAAAAAGGAAAAGAGAAAAACAAACTCCAGTCAATGCATGTTACGGGCGCTTGTAGTGCAAGAAACAAGTACATGGGGAAGAATAACAAATATAAAATAACAGCAAAACAAACATAGCATGGTATAAGCATGTCAACAGAATAAAATATTTAGCATGAATTAGGAAACCAAATCATGTAACATGATATACTAACAGGGTACAGGTAATAGGTGTCAAGTGTCAAGCAAGCAGGTAAATAGGTAAACATGTAACAGGTAAACATGTAATCAGGTATACAGGTAAATAGGTAAACATATAACAGATAAACAGGTAAATAGGTAAACATGTAATCATGTACAAGTATCAGGTTATGTCAAGTCTTATATTATTACTATCTAGGTAGCACTTCATAAATCCTGGTTTTTACTTCATTATTGCAACATTCAAACAAGTTACATTTAGATTTCATAGTGGAATCCATAGGGCAGTGTACTCAGTGAGCAGGATAACAGGAATAATATGAACAGATAGAACCTAGTGGTTCATTTCCGATTACACCTTCCTATGGAGAAGTATGCAGTCAGGTACAGGAACAGGCATAACCTAGGGGTTCTCTTCTGAGTACACCTTCCTATAAAGAAGCATGCAGTCAGGTAATCAGGTAAACAGGATCGTGAATCATGTAGTCATGGACACGTAACAGGCAAGACACAGGTACTCTTCTCAGTACACATTTCTATATTTTCCACTACTAGATCTTTCTCTTAAGCCCGACTTAATTATTTATTATTATTAGCAAACAGGCATGTATGTATCGCAAGAACGGGGCAAGAATAGCATGGCATGATCAAGAAATAAGTTCAGGTTGAAAGTGTAATGCCCCGATTTTCGGTAACCGGAAAACCGTGACATAACTCAGAATCTTTCCTTCAATTAGCTACAATACACAAAAAACAGAAAAATTTAAAACTTTTTATTCAACAAGAATGTATTACAAGTCTGAATTTTACAAAATTCCAATACATTACAACAGTGTTACAATAATGCCGTTACAATCCCAAGTGTTACAACTTTCAACAATTTATATCAGAGTACAATGAATAAATAACAACACTTGGTACTTCACTTGGATGCTTTCCAACAATAAATAAATTACAACAATTTGCAAATAGTAATCAACATAAATATAACTTATATTACTGCGGAAACTTAAAATTAAATCGACTCCTTGCTCTCTTGCCTTGAGTCCTCCTGAAACCTGTACCTGTACTTCTGCAATCTAGTACCTATTGAAGTGGGGACGTCAGTACATATACTGACGCTTTAAGGCTAATAACTAGCAGCGAATCTCAACTATAGCAAACAGATTGATGAAAAGAGCAACGTGTATATATATTTAATGTGTTAGTGTATGTTATGACTTAGACTCTAATGCATAATTACTAATGCATGGATGCTCTTATTCTAATGCAAGCAAGTTACCGGAACAGTATGCAGCCCATACTACATACGCCTTATCACAAGACGTTTCTTCATATATATGAATTTGAACCCATGTTATGAATTCTACTTTGCACATAACCTGTTCCTGACAATACAACGTGACTGGTGAGGTTGCAGAAGGAGTCAAGTCCCACCAATGCAGTACGCTCATGGTGTCTCCGATTGCCACTACTAACAGGCGTACCGGACCTCACTCAAAAATGAGGTTGCAGGTACGGTCTAGTTCCGTTACGGCAGTCACTATAGTGGTGATCGTGTTTGGCACTATTGCCCGACGCACCGGACCTCATTCAAAAATCAAACGAACATAGGGTCTCTGCAGCGTAGGATAGCACGAAGCCTATCCTGTGGCACCTATAAGTCATGGTATTTCAGGAATTAACAGTGCAAGATACGCAACCCATGCCCCCAACTCGTGAGAAGGTACTGTACGTATCCCTTTGACGGGAAGGTACAACCCAATAACACCACCTAGTACCGGCCTATAGCACAGGTCGGATCATAAGGAATCACCCTTAACACTAACTATTTCCCTTCGGCGAATAATGATAATAAGTAATGGTTAAGTAGTAATAGCCATAAGTTACTACCCTAACGATGTCACTAACCTTGAACAATCCTAGGGATGACAACAGTATAAACACAACATGCTAGGCTTTAAGTTAGAATTTGCAAGATAACTCTACTAGGCTGCTCAACCTAGACTTACCAACATCCCTAAGGATCTGGTTCATGGCCAATCGATCCAAGACCTCGGTTATACGAATGTATTCGCATGCTACTTCCCGGAACTTGGATTTCGTTATACTCCAGTCTGTGAATAACCAACACTGGTTAAGATCCGACGGTACACAAGGAGTGACTCGTCCACAGTCCCCTAAGAGTAAGGTAAATACACGTTTTGATGGTCGATAGCCCTAGGGAAATCATATCACCCTAGATGAGCACAACAAACTGTAATACCCTGATTTTTCAAATATATGAAAGATTATTTATTTTTATATATGGTGTGCTTGTGTAATATGTTGACTATTATTTTCAACATGATGAATAAGAATATTGTTTCATATAAAGCATTTTTTTTACCAAAGCCCAAGTGTTAATTTACTTATTTACTTCTACAAAATAACTATTTTGGCCCAATTAATTTTAAACCCATGAAATTAATCTTTTATTATTTTCTACAACTTGTATGTGTAACATTTCTTTTAAAGAGACTTATTATTTTATGTACAAGTTCTTGTAGGGGTGATTTGTGCATGCACGTGCATTTCACATACACGTGCATTGAGCACTAATCTTGGCCGGACTTGAAGTAGAGAAGTGGGGGTGAGTCATGGGTAGTTATGTGAGGTGTGGGTAGTTCTCATAACTCCCTAGTCCATCCTAGCCCTTGATCCCATAACTATCTACTAAATCCTAGCCCTCCATCTACTCAAATTTGTGTATAAATACCCCCTCTCATTCATTATTTCTTTTACACTAGAATCATATTGTAAGAGAAGTATTTTGTGAGAGAGTGGTGTGTGCTTTTCTGTGGAGGCCGAGCAGCATTTCTGAAGGCTTCGGTGTGGAACAAGGAGCAAGGAGCAAGGAGTCGTCCACTGCAGTAAGGAGCTTTTGCTAGATTCGATTACTTCGTCAAATAAGGTGGGTGTTTCTCAGGACTTCTAATGTAAGAATTATACCATGATTATGATATTATTTACCATGTTTCTGAAAAGTAAATTCAACATATTAAAATTTGCCTGCGTATGTTTATGATGATAATCATGAAGGACAAATGGCGAAATACTGACACTGTAAATAAGAATGAATTGGGTCTGTACAGCCGACTGTCTTTTGGATGAGTCGACTGGTACGAGACATATATTCTCATATTTTGATAGAAGGTTTCGTGATGTATATGTGTATGGACTAAAATGAAACAGAAATGCCAAGTTTGTATCTTCTCTGTCGCATATGACTGAGAGGACATGAACATGTGGAAAGAAACTAGTGATATTAGAAAAATTGAGATTGGGTCGGTATAGTCGACTGTCGATGGATAAGTCGACTGGTACGAGACATCCGTTACATATTTTGTTAGAAGGTTTCGTTGACATACATGTGTACAATTAAAATTAAATAGTAAGGCTAAACTCATATTCTTCATGGTATACATGAATGAGGAGCCATGAGCCTGTGGAAAAAGAACTAGTGATGATTAACAAAACTAAGAATGATCTGTGCAGACGACTGGTGATATGAACAGTCGACCGATGCTTTGCTTAAACTATGAATAATCCAGTAGTCTCATGAAATGAAGTATCTTTCCATTGTGTTATTTTAGTGTAATGGTCTGAGATTATATTTTCATCTCTACAATGCATGTTTAAAACATTTCTTCGAAGAAAAGACAATATTAGTAACTTGAAATTCCATGTTGCGATGTTACTGAACAGTAAGAAACTCTGTGTTTATGAACATGAATGTATGTAGACTGTAAATTGACAGCATGATGCAAGTGTATGTAAGAACTGTAAGAAAGATAATCCCTCAAATTGAAATATGAATCTGTCCAGTCGACTTAATGCGAGTAGCAAGTCGACTGAGCTGAACATAGAAATGTACTGTTAAAACCCCCATGACAGACGACTGATGAGATAACAGTCGACTGTCATATGAATGATTTTTGAACATGAAAAGCTGCGGAACAGCCGACTGGCCATGGGTAGTAGTCGACTCTCCCGAGTGTTTATGAAGAACTGGTATTGACTGTATAAGTCGACTGGTCTTTTCAAGTCGACTGTACAGAGTAGATTTTGATATGTCTGAGATTTCATTTTGATTACTGCTAAGAGTTGTGAACTTTATGATTGGTGTTAATGAACTTTTTCTATTGCTGTATGAATTTATATGCAATGAATCATGGTTTGAATTGAGAAATTTACATGAAATGAATCATAGTTTTGGATTGGGAATTACATGAATATAAAAGTTAAGAACATGATATGCTGAGGCAATGAAAAATGAATTCATGAGTTAGAAATGCTCAAATTGGAAATTGTGAATTGGAAATTGAACAAAAGAGTAGCTAAGTCTCCCTCAGCAGTGGAAATGAAATGAAATGAGGATTGAAAGACCAAGGTTGGTCATGTATTGAAATGAATGATAAGTCCGGTTTGGTGGAGAGGCTAACTCTAGAGCATTGATTTTTATTCATGATTCTAATGATTTTAGTACATAGTGAAGATGTGATGAAAGTGAGAGAAAACATAAGTATGAGAACTAGAGTTTACGGTGCGGGTGTGTGAGCCACAGAATGCATGCTTGATGAGTCAAGACATGGCGTGGGCATAACTCAGAATGATCGGACTTTAGCCACGCTTGTGGGATGTTTGGTGATTGCAAGAGGATCGTGTTCGGGGAGGAGGCTGAATTGCCACAGAATGCATGCTTGATGAGTCAAGACATGGCGTGGGGTTCCCCTCCAGGGTCCAGTGCACGTGCTTGTACTCATAGATCATCTAGGATACTCACCGTAATTACAGTAGTAGTTTAAGTCATGGCGAGGGATTGAACCCTACAAAAATGAAGAACGGTTAAGAGGCTTGCCATCGGACCTATGTAGTATGGGATGCATAGAATCCGAACAAGTGCGCATTAGTGTCATATAAATCAAGTAATTGCATTAAGGATTAAGTGCACAATCACAACACGACATCATTAAGATTTCCCTCTTTTCTTTTATTTTGAATGTGAACAAGTTTGTGATCTGTTAAGAAATGAGAATCGTTATACTGTTTCTGGCATAAAGAGGATGACCATGTATAATTATCGTCGGTTGAATAAACTGACGTACCCACAGTTTTGTATGCAAGATAAATTACATGTTAAAGAGGAATGGATGCATAAAGATTTTACCATGTTGTACATTTATGTAAATGTTGTATATTTTTACTTCCGCTGTGTAAATGAAAAGTGTAATATGATGTAAACTCTGATGTATAGTGAAAAGTTTAATTTCCTTGTAAAATTGTACTGAAGAAAGTGAAAAGATCCTGTAGAACATCTCGAATTCAGTGCATTTGGGATTCGGGGCGTTACACAAACTGCGTATTAGCTAAGATGCTACATACGAGTAACCAAAAACACATACGAGCTAAACAAGCTACATATGGGACCAACAACTATATACGAGCTAGGCGAGCTGCGTATGAGACAACAACATACATACGAGAAAAATAAGCTACCTATGAGACCAACAGCTACATACGGGCCAGTCGAGCCGCGTATGAGACAGCAACATACATACGAGCTAAATAAGCTACGTATAAGACCAACTACTACATACAGGCCAGACGAGCCGCGTATGAGACAACAACATACATACGAGCCAAATAAGCTACGTATGGGACCATAGCTACATATGGGCCAGACGAGCCGCGTATGAGACAACAAAATTCATACGAGCCAAATAAGCTACGTATGATACCACAGCTACATACAGGCTAGTCGAGCCATGTATGAGCAAAACCACACCTAAAAACAACCATATAGGTAATCAACCTAAAAGCAACCAAACGTGCTTACTTGCAAAACTTGATCATCTATAATTAGAAGCAACATAAGAATCTACAAACAATCTAAATAGACATTCTACCAATGAGAAGCCCAAAAGCGACATAAAAGCTTTCGGACAGCCTAGAAGCAACCAGTGCTATGCTTATCGGATTTTAACAGAAATATACTTTTTAAAATGGTAAAAATATCTACCACAACTCTCTAATGGAACACTATTTCAGATTTCATAAGGAATCCAAAATCCGGTCCATCGAACACACACAAACAGTTTACCCAAATTGCAGACTTTGCAAGCTGGTAACTTTTGCTCTACTTATCAAGATCTAACGAAACTGGGCAATTTGAAAAGGTGGGAACATCTACTACAACTCCCTAATTGACCACTTTCTCAGGTTCCATAAGGAATTCTAAATTTCTGACCTCCAACATATGCAAACAATTACCAAACTACAGATTTTCAATAGAAAGATGAAACTTCTGTAGCTTGTAACTTTGCTCTACTCGTCGGAATCTAACAAAATTGGGCAATTTGAAAAGGTGCGAACATCTACTAAAACTTCCTGGTTGATAACTTTCTCAAATTCCATAATTTGAAAAGGTGCGAACATCTACTAAAACTTCCTGGTTGATAACTTTCTCAAATTCCATAAGGAATTCCAAATTCCTGACCTCAAACATACGAAAATAATTACCAAACTACAGATTTTTAATAAAAAGATGAAACTTCTGTAGCTTATAATTTGCTCTACACTTCGGAATCTAACGAAACTGGGCAATTTGAAAAGGTGGGAACATCTACTACAACTCCCTAGTTGACCACTTTCTCAGATTCCATAAGGAATTCCAAATTCCTGACCCTCGAACATATGCAAACAGTTACCAAACTACCGATTTTCAATAAAAAGCTGAAACTTTCGTAGCTTGTAACTTTTTTTCTACTCGTCGGAATCTAACGAAACTGGGCAATTTAAAAATGTGGGAATATCTACTACAACTCCCTAGTTTACCACTTTCTCAGAATCCAGAAGAAATTCCAAATTTCTGACCTCGAAGATACGCAAACAATTACCAAACTACAGATTTTCAATAAAAGATGAAACGTTTGTAGCTTGTAACTTTTGCTCTACTCCTCGGAATCTAACGAAACTGGACAATTTGAAAAGGTAGGAACATCTACTAAATCTTTCCGGTTGACCAATTTCTCAGATTCTGTAAGGAACTCCAAGTTCCTACCCATCAAACACACGCAAATGGTAATAAAACCGCAGATTTGACAAAAGAAAATTGAAACTTGGAAAGCCAACAACAATTGTTCCACTCATCGGAATCTAACCCAAGAGGGCAATTCGGAAAAGGGAGAACGTCTACTACAACTCTTTACTTGGTCGGCTCCTCATATTCAGCGAGTAAGACACTCCAAAACTTCAAGGAATCAAGACAGATACAATTCCAACCCACCAAATACACAGCCCAACTGAAAATTTTCTAAGCCCATAACTTATACTTTGCTTGTCGGAATTTAACCCGAGAGGTCAATTCGGAAAGGGGAGAGTCTCTACTACAACTCCCTAGTTGGTTCAAACCTCAGATTCAATAAGTAAGACACTCTAAAACATCAAAGAAGCAAAATAGCGATTTCCCAGTGCAATCTGGCTGCTGTGTTTTGTATAAAGCATAACTCTTACTCCGCTTATCGAAATTTAACCCGAGAAGTCAATTCGAAAAGGGGATAGTCTCTACTACAACTCCCTAGTTAGCCCGAACCTCTGTTTCATCAAGTAAAACCCTTAAAATTGACAAAGAATCAAAACAGCAAGCATCCTGTCAAACAGCTAGTTGCTGTATTTTTCCAAGACCATAACTCCTACTCCGCTTATCGGAATTTAACCCGAGAGGCCAATTCGGAAAGGAGAGAACGTCTACTACAACTTCCTAGTTGGTCTCCTCCTCAGATTCAACAAGTAAGAGGCTTAAAAATGACAACCAAACAGAGCAGTGAGGTTCTCAGCCGGGCTCACTGTCCTGATTTGAAACGACCATAACTATTGCGTCTCTTATTAGAATTTAGCCCGAGAGGCCAATTCGGAAAGGGGAGAACATATAATACAAATTCCTACTTGCTCTCCTCCTCAGATTCCGAGAGAAACCATAAGTTTTATCCCCTTGAACATTTTGCGACACTAACCCCAAAACAGTGAGTTCTCTGTTTTACTTTGAAACTCGTTGTTTTAGGGGAAACGGTCGTTTCACCAATCAAAATGACTCCAAAAAATCCACAAAAATTTGAGCATGCTAATAACACATATAAGAACCACCAAATTAATTTCGGGTCAAAATTCCCCTGTTTACATAGCTAAACAAATCTAACCCTAAAATGACAAAAATTGAATCTTTATGCTTGATTTTATTGTTCTACCACTTCTAACTTTGCTGGCTCTTTACTCTAGCCCCTATGCACTTGCAAATAACTCCATACAGCAACATACAACAATAACAAACCCTAAAATAGCTAAAACAAGACATGAGTGAGAAACCCCCACCTTAAGAACATGTAGGGAGAACTTGCTCTTCTCCTCCTTGCTCCTTGTACTTGATCCTCTTCAAGAACACCTATGAAGAAATGGAACCCATGAAACTCTCTTTTTTTCTTTGATTTTGATCCTCTCTTTCTTTTCCTTTCTTTTCTTCTCAATCTTTTCTAAACAAAACTAGGTAGAGAAGTGAAATAGAAGAAGAGATGAGATGGAGTGAGATTGAGATGATATTGGAAACACCCAAAAGGGTTTGTAACCCTAGAAAAGAAGTTGGGGCCAACCAAATCAGCGAGGATGGGTTGGGGGGGTGTTTTATAAAAGGGTGAAGGAGTTTTATGGTGAAAATGAAAGCCAAGTGTGATTTACATTTGTGGCTTAGAACAATTGGGGTTTTATTTGCAATTATATATTGCAATCAAGTCCTAATCATCCTTAACCCTCCATCTCATCAAGATTGATAAAAAATAAAATATATTTTCCCAAATCACATACTACATGATTTGTACAAATGCACGAAATCGACACGATTCAAATACATGCATATATTTGGTTATACAGATAATTTTCGTTCGTGAAAACGAAAAAATCAGTACAAAGAGAAATAAAATAAAATAATTTTATTACTGGCTTGGAAGATTTCAGTATCAATTTGATACAAAACAGTCGTATACCGACTAGTATATATACATATATAATGTTTATTAACAAAACCGGGTGATGTCCACCGAAATATTTCAATTTTGGAAATAAAAATAAAATAATAATAAAATAATAATTTTTTAGTATTTGCCTGAAATTTTCCAGACATTTTTCTAAAAAATGTGTTTTTCAAGATTTTGTACAAGTGCACAAAACTGATACAGTACATATATATACTTACTAGTATATATATCCGGATAGCTTTTTATTCGAAAACCCAAGTAAATTCCAATTAAAATATTTTAATTTCAAAATTAATAATTATACAAATATAATATCCATCCGGGATATTACAATACTCCCTCCTTAGAATAGTTCTGTCCTCAGAACTACGTTAAGTCAGGAAAACAGACAAACATCCATACACTAAATAACTCGGAGAAAGAAAGCTTATACGGCCTTCCGGCTCCCAAGTGACTCATCCACGAACTGGTTCTCCAAAGAACCCAACCTTGATCCCAAAGCTGCCTGAAGAATCTGCCAAAGTCGAAAAGTAACTCTCGAATCTTGGTCAGAACTACTAACGCTGTCACTCCATGTTGCTTCCTTACGCCTTCAATATGGACTCCCGCTAATTCTTCTAGTGACTAAGTCATCTTTATCAGAAGAAAATGTGTAGACTTTGTCAATTGGATCCCTAATAACCCAACTCGAGTCATACATTTTCGAACTTCTGGGTAATCCTGTGACGAAGTCCATACTGATATTCTGAAATTTTTCTTAATCAACTTGCCACTTTGGTACTTCAATCCCTGCATCTTCTACCTAAGCCTTCTGACTTGCGCACTTAGACACGGTTGTGACTTCAATCGTGCAAAAACTGAAATCTAATGTTGAGTAATCACTTCAATACTGGCTTGACTGATCTCATCATCTTGCTTCTTACTTCCTTCGTGGTCTTTGGCTGAGGCTAATACTTCACAACCTTGTACGAACATCACTTCTGACTTCCAGGATTCTCTCCTATAATTTGCTCAAAGCTAACGCTCCAGATGGTGTAATCAGCAAAACCAAATCTAGAGTCGCCTTCTGCACACATCTCAACTCTTGAAAAATAATTTAAACAAAAGAATATGATGAACCAAGTTTGAACAAAACAGTTGTATGGATTCCATATATATATAAATCCAACTGATTACAAAAAGTGTTACATCATATAGTACTTCTTAGTCCAAATGAAATTTCAAAATACAACTCTTAAACTTAGTTGCAGTTCCATATGCACATACTGGTACTAGCTCTCCTGCCTTCTTCAGCTTGCTTTTCGTTAGTGTGAACTTTTACTCTTGGTGAACAGGCTCCTTCCCTTTGTTGTTCATTTTCAGGGCTAATATGCCGCTACTATTCTTGTGAAACTGGAGAATGTTTGGCCTGATATGACCAATCTTCCCACAATTGTAACAGACACGGGTATTCATCTGAGGGTCCTTTCTCGAGAACTGGATCATGAAGGGACCTTGCTCGCCACATAGGAAGCAACTTTCGGGCTTGACACCTCGAAGTTTGCCCTCCGATTTCCGAGTCTTGTGCTTCTGACCTCGGTTCTCGAACCTTGATGCTGGTGCAGCTCTTTTCCCTTGTAGTCTTGGACAGACTGATCTCTTGTGTCTAACTTCCTCACAGAAATGGAATGTTACAACCTTGGTGGTCCCCTGGACTTGCTACCATTCATACTGCAGCCGGGCCAATCCAGAATCAAAGTGTTCCTGCTCCTTTTCTAGGCTTGCTAATATAGCTCTGCAAGCGTCACCCACTTGCTTAGCTTGACGACTTCTCCTGGTCCTGTGCTTCCTCAGCTTCTTCATTTCCCGATGTATGCTGGATGCCGCCGCTTTGCATTGATCCATACTTAGTCCTTGCGGTGGTGAAGGCGAGTCCGTCTTGAGGTTAGCTTGTAGTGAAATCTCCTGCGGCTCCTCGCTCGAGATCATCGGATCATCCCTCGAAATCGGCTCACCCTCTTCCTTTAATACATTCTCGGTTAGGATATCCTCGAACACCATTCATGTGTTTTAAGGATGGTAACACATATACTGGAATTAGTCCAGATGTAGAAAAGTTATAAAACATAAGTTGAAAGAAACAACAATATGAATTATAATTGTCCACAACTAGCTAAAACCTGACTACTAAAAGGCATCTAAGTTTAATTTTTCTACTGTGTTGGACTGTAAATTGAAGTCGGCTCTGATACCACTCCGTAATGCCCCGATTTCCGGTAACTGGAAAACCATGACATAAACCAGAATCTTTCCTTCAATTAGCCACAACACATAGAAAAACAGGAAAATTCAAAACTTTTTATTCAACACAAATGTATTACAAGTCGGAATGTTACAAAATTGCAATACATTACAATAGTATTACAATAATACCATTACAATCCCAAGTGTTATAACTTTCAACAATTTACATCAAAGTACAATGAATAAAGAACAACACTTGGTACTTCACTTGGATGCTTTCCAACAATAAATAAATTACAACAATTTGCAAATAGTAATCAACAGAAATATAACATATATTACGGCGTAAACATAAAATGAAATCGACTCCTTGCTCTCTTGCCTTGTGTCCTCCTGAAACCTATACATATACTTCTGCAATCCAGTACCTATTGAAGTGGGGACGTCAGTACATATACTGACGCTTTAAGGCTAATAACTAGCAGCGAATCTCAACTATAGCAAACAGATTGATGAAAAGAGGAACGTGTATATATATTTGATGTGTTAGTGTATGTTATGACTTAGACTCTAATGCATGATTACTAATGCATGGATGATCTTATTCTAATGCAAGCAAGTTTTCGGAACAGTATGCAGCCCATACTACATACGCCCCATAACAAGCCATTTCTTCATATATAGGGATTTGAACCCATGTTATGAATTCTACTTTGCACACAACCTATTCCTGACAATACAACGTGACTGGTGAGGTTGCAGAAGGAGTCAAGTCCCACCAATGCAGTACGCTCATGGTGTCTCTGTTTGCCACTACTACCAGGTGTACCGGACCTCACTCAAAAATGAGGTTGCAGGCATGGTCTAGTTCCGTTACGGCAGTCACTATAATGGTGATCGTGTTTGCTACTATTACCCGGCGTACCGGATCTCATTCAAAAACCAAACGAACATAGGGTCTCTGCAGCACAGGATAGCACGAAGCCTATCCTGTGGCACCTATAAGTCACGGTATTTCAGGAATTAACAGTGCGAGATACGCAACCCATGCTCCCAACTCGTAAGAAGGCACCGTATGTATCCCTTTGACGGGAAGGTACAACCCAATAACATCGCCTAGTGCCAGCCTATAGGACAGGTCGGATCATAAGGAATCACCCTTAATACCAACTCTTTTCCTTCGGTGAATAATGATAATAAGTAATGGTTAAGTAGTAATAGCCATAAGTTACTACCCTAACGATGTCACTAACCCTGAACAATCCTAGGGATGACAACAGTATAAACACAACATGCTAGGTCTTAAGTTATACTTCTCAAGATAACTCTACTAGGCTGCTCACCCTAGACTTACCATAATCCCTAAGGATCTGGTTCATGGCCTATCGATCCAAGACATCGGCAATACGAATATATTCGCATGCTACTACCCGGAATATGGATTTCGTCATACTTCAGTCCGCGATTAACCAACATCGGTTAAGATCCGACGGTACATATGGAGTGACTCGTCCACAGTCCGTTAGGAGTAAGGTAAACACACGTCTTGATGGTCGATAGCCCTAGGGCAATGATATCAATCTAGATGAGCACAACAAACTACGTATTAGCTAAGAAGCTACATACGAGTAACTAAAAACAAATACGAGCTAAACAAGCTACGTATGGGACCAAAAACTACATACGAGTCAGGCGAGCTGCGTATGAAGCAACAACATACATACGAGCCAAATAAGCTACCTAGGAGACCAACAGCTACATATGGGCCAATCGAACTGCGTATGAGACAACAACATACATACGAGCCAAATAAGCTACGTATAAGACCAACAGCTACATACGGGCCAGGCGAACCGCTTATGACACAACAACATACATACGAGCCAAATAAGCTACGTATGATACCACAGCTACATACGGGCTAGGTGAGCCGCGTATGAGACAACAACATTCATACGAGCCAAATATGCTACGTATAAGACCACAACAACATACGGGCCAGTCGAGCCATGTATGAGAAAAACCACACATAAAAACAACCATACAGGTAATCAACCTAGAAGCAACCAAACGTGCTTACTAGAAAAACTTGATCTTCTATAATTAGAAGCAACATAAGAATCTACAAACAATCTAAAATAGGCATTCTATCAATGAGAAGCCCAGAAGCGACATAAAAGCCTTCCGACAGCCTAGAAGTAACCAGTGCTATGCTTATCGAATTTTAACAGAAATATATTTTTTTGAAAGGTAAAAATATCTACCACAACTCTCTAGTTGAACACTATTTCAGATTCTGTAAGGAATCCAAAATTCGGTCCATCGAACACACGCAAAAAGTTTACCCAAACTGCAGATTTTCAACAAAAGCTGAAACTTTGCAAGCTGGTAACTTTTGCTCTATTTATCGGAATCTAACAAAACTAGGCAATTTGAAAAGGCTGGAACATTTACTACCACTCCCTAGTTGACCACTTTCTTAGATTCCATAAAGAATTCCAAATTCCTGACCTCGGATCTACGCAAACAATTACCAAACTACAGATTTTCAATAAAAAGATGAAACTTCTGTAGCTTGTAACTTTTGCTCTACTCGTCGGAATCTAATAAAACTAGGCAATTTGAAAAGATGGGAACATCTACTAAAACATCATAGTTGATCACTTTCTCAGATTCCATAAGGAATTCCAAATTCCTGACCTTTAACCTACGCAAACAATTAGCAAACTACAAATTTACAATAAAAAGATGAAACTTCTGTAACTTGTAACTTTTTCTCTACTCTTCGGAATCTAACAAAACTGAGAAATTTGAAAAGGTGGGAACATCTACTACAACTCCCTAGTTGACCACTTTGTCATATTCCATAAGGAATTCCAAATTCCTGACCCTCGAACATATGCAAACAGTTACCAAACTACCGATTTTCAACAAAAAACTGAAACTTCCGAAGCGTGTAACTTTTGCTCTACTCGTTGGAATCTAACGAAAATGGGCAATTTAAAAAGGTAGGAATATCTACTACAACTCCCTAGTTGACCACTTTCTCAGATTCCAGAAGGAATTCCAAATTCCTGACCTCGAACATACGCAAACAATTACCAAACAACAGATTTTCTATAAAAGTTGAAACTTTTGCAGCTTATAACTTTTGCTTTACTCGTTGGAATCTAACGAAACTGGACAATTTGAAAATGTGGGAACATCTACTAAAACTTCCCAGTTGACCAATTTCTCTGATTCAGTAAGGAACTCCAAGTTCCTACCCATCGAACACACGCAAATGGTAATAAAATAGCAGACTTGACAATGGAAAACTGAAACTTTGAAAGCTTATAACTTTTGTTCCACTCATCAGAATCTAACCTGATGAGTGGAATACTACAAGGAAACAAGACAGATACAATTCCAACTCACCAAATACACAGTCAAGCTGAAAACTTTCAAAGCCCACAACTTCTACTCCGCTTGTCGGAATTTAACCCGAGACGTCAATTCGGAAAGGGGAGAGTCTATACTACAACTTCCTAGTTGGTTCGAACCTCAGATTCAACAACTAAGACACTCTAAAACATCAAAGAAGGAAAAAAACATGTTTCCAGTGCAATCTGGCTACTGTGTTTTGTAAAAAAGCATAACTCCTACTCCGCTTATCGGAATTTAACCTAAAAGGTCAATTCGGAAAGGGAAGAGTCTCTACTACAACACCCTAATTGGCCCGAACCTCAGATTCATCAAGTAAAACCCTCAAAATTGACATAGAATCAAAACAGCAAGCATCCTGTCAAACAGCTAGTTGCTGTATTTTTCCAAGACCATAACTCCTACTCCATTTATCGAAATTTAACCGGACAGGCTAATTCGAAAAGAGGAGAACGTCTACCACAACTTCCTAGTTGGTCTCCGCCTCAGATTCAACAAGTAAGAGGCTCAAAAATGACAACCAAACAGAACAGTGAGCTTCTTAGCCGAGCTCGCTGTCCTGATTTGAAACGGCTATAACTTTTGCGTCTCTTATCGGAATTTAGCCCGAGAGGCTAATTCGGAAAGGGAAGAACGTCTAATACAACTTCCTAGTTGGTCTCCTCCTCAGATTCCGAGAGGAACCATAAGTTTTATCCCCTCGAACATTCTGCGACACTAACCCCAAAACAGTGAGTTCTCTGTTTTGCTTTGAAACTCGCTGTTTTGGGGGAAACGGTCGTTTCACCCATCAAAATAACTCGGAAAATTTCACAAAAGTTTGAGCATGCTAATAACACATATAAGAACCACTAAAATTAATTTCGGGTCAAAATTCCATCGTTTACATAGTTAAACATATCTAACCTTAAAATGACAAAAATTGAATTTTTATGCTCGATTTTAGTGTTCTACCACTTCTAACATTGCATGCTCTTTACTCTAGCCCATATGAACATGAAATTAACTCCATACAACAACATACAACAATAATAAACACTAAAATAGCTAAAACAAGACATGAGTGAGAAACCCCCACCTTAAGAACATGTAGTAAGAACTTGTTGGATCCTGTAGACAAGGCAAATAACACTAATGTAACAACCCAAAAAATAGCATATGGCTATTTTGCATCGAAATGTGTGCGCAGTTGAAAATTTCACGCAAGTATGTATTTCTGATAACAATTATTTTTAATTGAGAAATATAAGATATATTGTCTACTTTATTTTATTATTATTTTCAAAATTAAATTATTTTTATACGGATTATTACGAAGTAATTTTAATGTATTTTATATTGTTTGCATTATTAAAGTAGAGAGTTGGGTATTATTTGAAATGTATTAAGACTAGGGGGCTTATACGAAATATCCATTTACATTAATTATCTATCTACTTATTTATTATTACATTTTACAAACACCCCCCCCCCCCCCCCCCACCTTCTCTCCTTCTCCTTCCTTTCTCCTTCTCCTTCTCCTTCCTTATCCTTCTTCTTCCTTCTTCCCGTTTCTTTCCCCAAAACCGAAGAAGAAGAACCCACCCCCCCTCCGGCCCTTCTTCCTTCTCCGTTCACTCCCAACCAAAGAAACCCCCACCCATCTCCTTTCTCCTTCCTTCTTCTTCTTCCTTCTCCCGGTTGCTTCCCAAGCCGAAAGAGAAACCCCCATCCCCCCCGGCCTCCTCTCCTCCCTCCTTTCCTTCTCCTCCCGTTCACTCCCAACTGATGGAAAACCCCTATCCCTCCTCCATCTTCTTCCTTCTCCATCTTCTCCCCTTCCCGTTTCCATCCCGATCGAAAGAAACCCCAAAAATCGAACCCATCGGCCCTCTCTCTCCCCACCTCAAATCTCCTTGATTTCTTCGTCAAATTCAAATTAAAGTGAGGGGTAGACTAATGGAGGGATTCTCTACATCGTAGTAGCGTCGGATTTTCGAATGGATTTCGGGAAGGTAAACCATAACTATTTTATTGTATAAAATTAAGTTGGGTTAATTTTTATTGAGTAGGATTATTGTGGTAGAGAGATTTAGAGATGTTGGAAATTGTAGATATGAGAAATTAGCGGATTTTTAGAGGGTTTGCAAGTTGTTAGTAAAATAGGGTTTTGGGTTTGTAAAAGAGAACTATATGGGTATGAATTAATTCTCGTATAGTAATAGAAATTGTAGTTGGACTATTAGAATATTTTAGGGGCGATTTTAGTAATTATTTGGGGATGAAAATACCATAGGCATTAGATTATCACGTGCATCGCACGTGTATATCCCAAGCGTTCAATAAACGTTTGTGTGATATTTGAAATAGTGTTATTAACTCTTGTGATTCGTTTAGATGAATTGAGTTTTAATTTCTTTGAAATTGATGATAGGATATATTTGCGACTTTGGATGCGAGGTGGCATGGTGGCGCTTTGTTTCTTCGCAAAATATGTGAGTTAACTTATTTATATATTTTTGTGGTTTGAAGAATATGTGAGTGTTAATTTATTTATGTATTTTGTGGTTTAAAGAAATAAGTAAGTATCGATTTATTTACGTATTTTGTGGGTTTAAGAAATATGTGAGTACTAATTTATTTATATGTATTTTGTGGTTGAGAAATATGTGAGTATGATGTATCTACTTATATTTTATGTTGTGGCCGAATTTTATGGCTTTTTGATATACTTCGTAGAAGTTATGTTAAAGATTGATTTTGAGGGAAAATACGGATTTTTATGGGCCCGAAAATAGGTTTTTGTGATATTTGGTGAAGTTAACTATTTTGAGTATATAAAACCGATATAAGGGATTAGTTATGTATGTGGGGATTCTCTACTTCTAAATTAGTTGCTTGCTCTCCTTATTTGTTTATGTATGTGTAGAAAGAACCATCATTAGGGTTACTACTTGTGTAGGTGAAGAAAAGAACCCATTTTGAGGGTTGAGTAAATTGTGGATGCTAAAAGAACCCATCTTTTGGGTATGAGTTGTTGTAAGTTGAGAAAAAACCCATTTTGAGGGTTGAGTAAATTGTGGACGCTAAAAGAACCCAACTTGATGTTATGTTAGTTGTACTATGATAAAGAATCAATCTTTTGAGGTTGTCAGTTGTAGGATGTTAAAAGATCACACTTTTATGTTGATTACTTGTTGTAGGTTGAGAGAGAACCCATTCATGCTATGTGACATTCTAGTTAACTTATCATGCTTGAGTTAGTAAGTAGGACTACCATGCTTGAGTTGTATTAGATAATGCTTGAGTTGTTGTCTATGTCAAAAGAGAACCCATTCATGCTATGTGACATTCTAGTTAACTTATCATGCTTGAGTAGTAGTGGATGATGCTTGAGTTGTAGTAGAATATCATGCTTGAGTTGTTGAACCCATTCATGCTTGTGAACGCATGAAGAAGATCATGCTTGAGTTATAGTAGAATATCATGCTTGAGTTGTTGAACCCATTCATGCTTGTGAACGCATGAAGAAGATCATGCTTGAGTTATAGTAGAATATCATGTTTGAGTTGTTGAACCCATTCATACTTGTGAACCCATGAAGAATATCATGCTTGAGTGATAGTAGAACCATGCTTGAGTTGTAGTAGAATCATGCTTGAGTTTGTGTGCTATGTCAAAAAGAGAACTACCATGCTTAAAGATTTGTTGTAGTAGTTGTTCTAAGATTCAATGAAACCATGCTTAAGTGAGTATAGTAATGGTTTTAGCTAAAAGTCTCAAAAAGAACCCATGAATATAGCACGCATGCTAACCTAATTAAACTATTGAAATAAACCCATGCTCCATGGTTGTTCTAGCCAACTCTTAAAAAGAAACCTATGAAACTAGCTCCATGATGGTTCTAGCTAATTTGATAAGAACCCATTCACATAGGTTCTAGGTGATTCTATCTCAATTTGAGAAAGAACTCATGAATCTAGTGTATGTAGTTCTAGTTCAATTTAGGGCAAAAGGAACCCATGAGTTCTAGTTGTGTGAGGTTCTAATTAAAGTTGGAGCCTATCATGAGAACATTCTTCATCTTCCTTGTATGGGAAATTAATGGATTAAGAAAGTTACTAGTGAGGATAGCTTGGTAAAAGCTCGTCTAGGGTCTTGTAGTTACCCTAGGGTCATTGACCACCAAGACTCACATCTTACCGCCTTGGGAACTAGAATAAAATCTCACCTTGGGCACCGACGGATCTTAACTGGTGTGGGTTGGTCGCGGGCCGAGAGTGTTGACAAGATCCAAGTTAGGGGTAGTGATGAGTAAGGGAGATCTCGTCGCTAACGTCTTGGATCAATAGGCCATAGGGTGGGACCATGATGAAATCAAGAATTTCTTAGTTAAAGTCTCATAGGTTGTTTAGGTTAGTGACATTGCTAGGGTAGTAACTCGTAAAGATCATTACTTAACCATTTTGCCAGAAAGAGAGGAGTTGGTAGTAGGGGGCACCTTACGACCAACTCGTCCTTTGGGGCCGACCTTAGGTGGTGTTATTGGGTTGTACCTTCCCGTCAAAGGGATACGTACGGTGCCTTCTCACGGGTTGGGAGCACGGGTTGCGTATCTCACACTGTTAATTCCTAAAGTGCCATGATAAGGCGGGCGGAGCTAGGGGATGGACCCCGGAACTTCGTCGGGTCCTTGGCTAGGGAGAGCGAACAGGCCATAGATCACGGTCTATGAGTTATGGGTGACACAGGATAGGCTTTATGCTATCCTGCGCTCGGGAGACCCTGCGTTCGTCTGGTTTTTGAGTGAGGTCCGGGTGCCGGGTAGTAGTGGCAAACATAGACACCACGAGCGTACTGCATTGGTGGGACTTGACCACGTCTGCAACCTCATCAGTCATGTAGTATTGTCAGGAACAGGTTGTATACAATTAGAAATTCATATCGCTGGTTCAAATCCCTATATATGGAGAAACGGCTTGAGATTGGGCGTATGTAGTATGGGATGCATACTGTTCCTGAGACTTGCTTCCATTAGAATAAGAGCATCATTGTATTGGAAATCTTGCATTAGAGTTAAGTCATAACATACACTGGCAGATCAATTATATGTACACGTTTCTTTGTCATTCAAGATGAATTGCGAGTGTGATAGTGAAAGTAAGGTAATAACCAAGCTATCTGCTTGGGATGTGATGTGATATTACCCAAGTTCGGCTTGGGGGTGCGGTGATATGTTATTACCCAAACTATGGTTGGGTTATGGAGTATATTGCGATGGAATGCAAGTAAATGGTAATGTGCAATGAGACGTTAGGTTGGACATGAATGAATGTGGTAGTATGAGAATGAATGCATATGTCTATGGTGTGATACGTGATATAAGGAAATAAAATCAATATTTGTATTATGAGAGTGGTTATTCAAATGGTTACTAAATATAAGTATGTTATAAGCGGGCATGGATATACATACAGGTGATGACTCAGAGAGTAATTGATTTGAAATCTCATTTATGATGTTTACATGTTCAGATGTCAAGTAAGATTTGTTTATCTTGGTAATTGTAAGTTCGTTATGTTTTTACTTGTAAGTTTAATTTATTTACTTATTTAACAAATTATACTCATACCAGAAATGGCTAACCCCATAGTGTTTGGGGGTTAGGGAGTCCCTGGACTACCCTAGGTCCCTACTATTACAGGTCCTCAACAGCACAGAGGTGAGGTGTAGGTACAGGTTTCTGTGGAGTGGAGCTCCAATTTACAATTGTGGTTTAAGGTTTAATTGTAAATAGTCAATGTTCATGCTTTAAATTGTATTTTTGATGTATAAGTATGTGGATGATGATGAAGAGTATAGTGTGAGGTGGCATGATATGGTTTTGACCCGTACCCATCTCGTTGTGGAGTACCGGGCGTTGTGGTATGTTTTTACAAGTTATTTTCAAAAAACTCACTACGTTTTCAAAAGAATTTATGGGTTTTAATTGATAATTGATATACCGTTATGAGTTTGGCCCCCAGAGCATATATATATATTGCCTGTGTGATGATGCTCATTTTGGCCTGGGGAGCCCGTGATATTATTGCTTGTGATGTGAGCTACGGAATTTAGAGCAGAATTCTGTAAGCTTTTTTGTGTTTTGGGGCAGAAATTACAAGGGAGACTCTGCCCAAATTTTCTTTTTAACATAACTATTTTAGTTTATGTTTAAAGTGATATAGAAATCGGAAGAATTGATTTTGGAGTCAAAAAGAAAAGAAAAGGGGCAGGCGTTACAGTTTGGTATTACAAACTGATATTTGTAATTACTGCGTAGTAACTCTGTATTGAAGAAAAGTTTTTAAATCTTCCAGTTTTTTCTGTGTATCGTGACTAATTGAAGGAAAGATCTTGGCATGTGTCACGGTTTCCCAGTTACGTGAAAATCAGGACGTTACAGATGGTATCAGAGCCGGCTTCAATTTACAGTCCAACATAGTAGGAAAATTAAACTTGGATGCCCTTTAGGAGTTGGGTTTTAGCTAGTTGTAGATAGTTATAATTCATATTGTTGGTTCTTTCAACTTATGTTTTATAATTTTTCTATATCTGGACTAATTCCAGTATATGTGTTACCATCCTTTAAGCACATGAATGATGTTCGAGGATGTCCTAACCAAGGAGGTGTTGATGGAAGAGAGTGAATCGATATCGATGGATGATCCGATAACCTTGAGTGAGGAGCCAAGGAGACTTCAACACCACAAGGACTATGTGAGGATCAACACACAGCGGCGGTAGCCAGCATACATTGGGAAATGAGGAAGCACGTGATCGGGAAAGGTCGTCAAGCTAAGTAACTGGGTGATGCATTCGGAGCTATATTAGCAGGCCTAGCAAAGGAGCAGGAACACCTTGATTCCAGATTGGCACGACTACAACATGAATGGGAGAAAATCCCAAAGACCACCAAGGTTGTAGTATGCAATCCTTGTGAGAGAGTCGGGCACAAGAAATCAGTATGTCCACGACTACAAGGGACAAGATCTGTACCAGCATCAGGGTTTAAGAACCAAGGTCAGAAGCAGAAGACTCAGAAAACGGAGGGCAAACTTGGAGGCACCAAGACAGAAAGTTGTTCCTATGTGGTGAGCATGGTCATCTCAAGAACCAGTGTTCGAGGAAGGACACTTAGATAGATACCAGTGCATGTTGCAAATGTGGGAGGATTGGTTATATCCGACCAGATTGTCCCCAGCTTCACAAGAAAGAACAGCAGATCAACCCCAAAGATGAATAACAAAGGAAAAGAGCCTGTTCACCAAGGGTAAGTTCGCACTTACTACCAGCAAGCTGTAGAAGGCAGGAGTGCTAATACCGGTATGTGCATATAAAACTGCAACTAAGTTAAAACTTGTATTTTTGAAATTTATTTTGGACTAAGAAGTAAGGTATGATGAAACATTTTCGTAACCAGTTGGGTATATATATATATATATATATATATATGGAATCCATGCAACTGTTTTGTTCAATTGTGGTTCATCACATTCTTTTGTCTGAATTATTTTTCAAGTGTTGAGATGTGTGTAACGCCCCGAATCCCAAATACAACTGAATTCGAGAGTTCTACAGGATCTTTCCACTTCATTTAGTACAATTTTACAAGGAAATTTGAACTTTTCACTTTACATCAGAGTTACAAGTAAAATATTACAATTTACACTTCACAGCGGAAGTAAAAATTACAACATATAAATAAATGTACAACAACATTGAATAATCTTTAAGCATCCGTTCCTCTTTAATCTTTATCATGTCACTTACCTGCATATAAGACTGTAGGTACGTCAGTTTATTCAACCGACGAACATTATACACGGCCATCCTCTCTATGCCGGAAATAGTATAACTTATTTTCCATATTTAACAAACACAAATTTGTAACACCCCGTTTTGTACTGTATCTGAACATATGCATATCTGTATGTATATTGTTACTACGCGTGCAATTGATTGTAGCATTATGGGTTGATTTTGCCATCGTGGATGGTTAGGGCTACGAGACGGTTAGGGCTACGGGACGGTTTTTGGGAGAGTTGCATTCCAAAGATGCACGAGAACGAGACGGACCGATACTAGTATAACTGCTAGTTTTCGGCACGACGCACATGCAAATATAACACAGTATGGTACTACGGTGAATGTAGGTTGCGTGCGCTTTTCAAAACAAGTGTCTCACACTCGTTGGAGCACGTTAAGAGTTAAGTTGGGCAGCCAACAGAACACACCTCAAACCAATGGGCTAAGCCATGGTTTTGGGGCCTACAAACCACCTATAACCTAACCTACACCCCCCCTTGTCTAATCCGGCCCACACCTCCCATTTGCTCTGGAATTTTCAGAAGAAAACACCCCAAAGAGAAGGAAGAGAGAAAAGAAGAAGGAAGTGAAGGAGAAGGAGATTTCCAAGAGGAGCTTGAAGAGATTCCCTCTACTACTACAACCTAAGGTGGGAAGTTTCTCTAAACTTGAATTCTTGTCTCTTAATTAAATTTGGTTTCATGCATGTGTGTTAGAATGCATAGGATTGCTTTTTCCAAAGTTAGAAGTAGAAGTCAGAATGGAACTAGGAAAGGCTGGTTCGGAGTGCCATGTTGTGGATTTTTCCGAGAGCACAATATGTTGAATTAGACCACAAAACTAAAAGGGTATGTTCATTCATTTATGTGTTATGATCATCCATGAATTATTTTAGATTTTGATATGATCATTTGATATGCTAATAAAATTGAGAAATGGAAATGTGTCGTAAGGCAGACTCAGGAAAAGAAAAACAGAATGGTTGATATTGTAGGAATTTTCGTAATTTATTGAAGCATGATTTTAATCTGAAATTTTTACTCATTATTCTTGAATGCATGTTGATTATCTACAAAAATCAGTAAATTGTTTGGATGATTTTAGAGGCATGAGAAAAATCTATCTATGATCAGTATCTGAGGTTGAATTAAGAAAATTGGATGGTTTCTGAGATAACTTGCAGTAGCTATTACTCACTGAATACTTAGAATTTTAACATGAGGTCTTTGGATAATGTTGGGTATGATGTCTGGTATCGCCACCATAAATTTTGTGTCAATTGGACAAATTTGCAATTTACTGTGATTTTGTGATTGTGCACTGTGCTGTTTTCAGCCAGTTTCGACACTCTGTAAAGATTGGGAAATTGAGACCTGTTAGAGGCATATTTTGCGGATAGTGACCCAGGAGAGAGTTGTAGGGGACACCTAGACCTTTCCAAAAAAACTAATTTGAGGGAAATCCAGTAAACAGTAGAATTTTTATGATTTTTGTAAGACTGGACAGAGGACGATAGTAGAGTTGAATGCTCTGAATTGGAGAGACCAATTGTGTAATGGGTGAATTGATGATAGATGAGTGTGTTAGGGTGACTTAATGGTGTAAATTGTACTCATGACCAACTAGAGAGTTGTTGAGGATACCCACACCCTTCTATTGAAATTGAGTTGTGTCGTTCTGATGAACAAGTAGAATCTTGTCTTAATGGTAAGGTGTAGCCCGTTCACAGGAAACACGCGGGTTGGAGCTTGAAAAGCTAATTTGAGGACTTAGACGGTTGAGTCTAAGCTTGTGATCAACTAGGAAGTTATAGCCTAGGATTGTACTTTTCCATGTAGGGGCCATACACTCCAATCGGAGTTGTATCGATAAAGTTATGACCATCTTGAGATCGGGCAGAAACCCGTCGGTTGCTTAGTCTGGGTTAGGATTAAGGATTGTGAAAACAATTTTTCCATGTGTGTGAGCCGAGTCGGTGACTCGTGGCTAGGGATGGTTGATCTCTGTTATTAAGGTTGTTGTTTCCTCGAGTGGGATGTGTGACTCGAGTTAGTCACTAGGGTAAAGGATACCCTGCACCTGTCAAGCCTATATTTTTAGACTTTTGCCGAGCATAGGACGTCCGAGCATGCCAGTGAGTGGAGCTCACGGGGCAATTTTATATTTATAGCCGTGGTAGCGGCAGGCGTAGGCCATTTTGCTGGACGAGTCCAAGTCGGGGAAGCGGCGAACCGGACCGGTGTCGCCAAGGACCAGAGGTTGATAGGCAAGTGTGGAAGCAGTTAATTCTTACCCGAATGATTAAAGTAAGGTAAGGGTTAGAATGGTTTATTAGAGGGTTGGAAAATTGCATTAGTCCTAGTAAGCCATAGTCGGTGTTTTATCTTCCTGTCGTAGGGATACGTTCTCGGACGCTCATGGATTGAGTCCCCGGCTCGTATCTCGATCTGTTGATTCCCAAATTTTGCCGGAGTAAGGTGCGGGAGGCCCGAAGGAATTGGCCTTCCGTGGTGCTCACGTCCCTAAAGCGCGGATTTTGTGTTTTGTGTTTCTTTTGGTATATATCAGTTCATTACCCGATGAGGGGTGAACGCGCATGCGAGAGTCCATAAATGGACATGTGGAACCAAGGGTCGTAAGGACCAGGTTCAACGTGTTTTCTAAGGAGGTCCGTACGCGGGTACCAAGTGGCGGTGACCACTTGGGCACTGCAGGGCAGAATTAGACCGACCGCTGCAATCTCCTTGGGCGACGGACAATGTATTTGGAACTAGAGTGTGTACAAGAGTAGGGTGCATGGCGAGGGTTCGAATCCCTATATTGTGGAGAAAGACGGCTAGATTTGGGGGCGTATGTAGTATGGGATGCATTCGTGCTCCAAAGTCTTGCTTGCATTAGAAGTTAGGCATGTGAGTTTGCGGCATCTAGACCTAAGGTCATGTCATAACACTGCACTAGAACCCGAATCCACTAAACTCCTATTTTGGCACATCACCTTTCTATTTTGCATAAATTATTGGTTGTGATTGAATTTTAGAGGATCGCTGTTATCACCAGCTTTGCGTCAGTCGAAGTACTGACGTTTCCCACCTTTTAGGTATCGATTATACCTTCCGAACAGGTGCAGAGATATCAGAGTCGCGCAGCAGAAGCCTGAAGCTGAGGAGCAAGTCCCAGGGGAGCCGATGGGCCGCTCAGCGAAGTTCCGCAAGTAATCAATCGATTACCATTCCAGGAGGCAACTGATAGCTTCACAGGAAGAGTCTGTAAATACTTGTAATAAGTTGTAATGAATTGATGTAATTTGTACTCCTTGTCCAAGAACAAGTTATCGGTTGTAATCAATGATGTAATGACTTATTTGGCAATAAAGAAGTTTTTAAATTTCCATATTATTATTGTGTTGAGATGCATTTATAGGTAAAGATTCTGGAAGGTGTCATGGATGTCCGGTAACGGGGATCCGGGGCGCTACAGAAGTTGGTATCAGAGCTGACTTCAAATTGCAGTCTAACACGGTTGGAAATTAGACTTGAAGGCCAGATAAAATGATTCTAGTTGACAAATCGGATGATTACAAATCATATGGTAGCGCTACAACTTATGATTATGATCTTCCCTATATGTGAACCAGTCTCAGATTACTTCATTTTTACTAACATGGTTGGAGCAGTCAAGTCCAAATTGTGGCTAGTCTGTTACCAGACATTAGTGGAGGAAAATAGAACAAGATGTGTCTGTAATTCCGAAACTAAACCCTGTTTATGTTTTGCAGATGGTGTTCGAAGATATCTTCATCCAGGATGGGTCAGTAGGTAAGCCAATACCTGGCAAGAAAGTGATGATGATGGAGGAAGAAATGAAAGAAGTGTTACAGAAGACTGAGGGTGAGGAGAACTCTCCTCCACCATCGCTAGACCCAACGGCAGAGCAGCAGAGGATAGCCATCGGGTATCTGGAAATGAAAAGGGCAAGGGAACACAGGGACAAGGCGATCCACCGGGCTCAGCAGCAGATCAAATTTCATCAGGCACAGGTGACACGCTTGAAGAAAGAACTAAAGAAGCTTCAAGGCAGTATGACACACCTTCAGAACCGCTGGTGGGGACTTCAGAAGGGTCCCAAGCCAAAAACTACTGGGAAAATCACCAAACCTTCTAAAGGAGAATACCCCAAGAGAACAATTGCGACTAAGAATTGCTACAAATGCGGGGAAGTCGAACACTACAAGTCACGCTGCCCAGCAGTGATCAAGGGTTGTTTCAACTGTAAGGAACTTGGGCATGTTAAGTCAAATTGCCCAGAATTACAAAGGGGATGCTCATCGAGCAAGTAACCGGATAAATGACAAGGTGAAGATAATATGTGGATCTACTATATTTTGAGGTCTTTTGAAAGATGAAGAAGTAATGTAATCAAGTTTAAGTTGTATTTTGGGTTTTTGGAAGTTGATGGACGATGTACTGTTGTAACAGAACATATATATATGTATATATATATATATATATATATATATATATATATAAATGGAATTTTGGCAACAGTCTTGTTTGATAGTGGATGGACTCATTTTTTGTGTCAAAATATTTTTCAGAAAATTAAGATGCACACAAAAGGCAATCCCAGAGTTAGCTTTGAGGGTAGCTACGCCGTCAGGGGCAAACCTTACTACAGATCTATGCTATAGGGGATGTGAGCTCCAGATTAGCGGAGAAATCCTAAGTATCGATTTGTTGGAGTTGGGTTTTGCCGGGACAGATGTCATTATTGGCATGGATTGGATGTCGAGGTATAAGGCAAACATTGACTGCAGGGAGAAGAAGGTAATTATTTCAGCGGAAGGAGTGGAACTTGTATTCCACGGGGAGCAGAGATCGAGGCAATGACCTTCGCAACTGCTAGTGAAGTACGGGTACCAGAAGAAATGAGCAAGATACCAGTGGTGAGGAATTTTCCACTCGTATTCTTAGAGGATTTACCTGGAATTCCCCCACACCATGATGTCGAGTTTAGCATCACAATTCAACCAGAAAGCGTTCCAGTATCCAAAACACCCTATCAAATGGCACTAGTAGAGCAGAAGGAGATCAAGAAGCAGATTGAAGAGTATTTGCAGAAAGGATTTATCAGACCAAGTGCATCGCCTTGGGGAGCACCAGTATTGCTGGTTAAGAAGAAGGACGGGTCGTCCAGGATGTGTATCGATTATCGGGAATTGAATAAGATAACTATTCGGAACAAGTACCCAATTCCCAGGATCGACGATTTGTTCGATCAGCTTCAGGGAACAGCAGTATTTTCCAAGATTGATCTACGATCTGGATATCATCAGGTACGAGTCAAGGAAGAGGATGTACTTAAGACAGCTTTTCGAACTCGACATGGACACTATGAGTTCTTAGTAATGCCGTTTGGAGTGACTAACGCTCCAGCTATTTTCATGGACTTAATGAACAGACATCTACGGCCGTTTATCGACTCATTTGTCGTGGTCTTCATCGACGACATTTTGGTATATTCAAGGACGGAAGAGGATCATGCTGAACATCTAACAGTAGTCTTGAGCAAGTTACAAGAGCATCAGTTGTGTGCCAATTATCTAAGTGTGAGTTCTGAAAATCGGAAGTTGCATTCCTAAGCCATATCCTTTCTAAGGAGGGAGTGGCAACGGATCCTCAGAAGATAGAGGCGGTCAAGGAATGGCCACAACCGAAGACGATGAAGGAAAATTAGCGAAATTCAGTATAAGAAAAGGGTCACTATGGTTGGGTAACCAACTGTGTACCAAAGGACGGGAAGTTGAGGGAAGACATCATGAAGGAAGATCACTCCACATTACTCACGATTCACCCCGAAAGCACCAAGATGTATCGCGATGTGAAGCAACACTATTGGTGGTCAGGGATGAAGCGATATATAGCAGAGTTTATCGCCAAATGTTTGGCGTGCCAACAAGTTAAGGCCAAAAACCAGAAACTAGGAGGATTGTTACAACCATTACCCATCCCAGAATAGAAATGGGAGAACATCAGTATGGATTTTATCACTGGGTTACCTAGGAGCCCTAAAGGAAATGACTCAATATGGGTGATTGTGGATCGATTGACCAAGTCAGCATATTTTCTTCCAGTAAAGACGACCTGGACAGTTGAGAAGTTGGCCGAGGTCTACATTGAGAACATAGTAAAACTACATGGAGTGCCAGTGTCGATAGTATCCGACCGAGATGCAAGATTTACGTCTCGATTCTGGCAAAGTCTACAGTCAGCATTAGGAACTAGAACAGACTTCAGCACAACTTTTCACCCTCAGACGGATGGACAGAAGGAGAGAGTAACAGGATTCTCGAGGACATGTTACAGGCATGCATTTTGGACTTCGGAGGAAGTTGGGGAAAATACTTAGCCTTGGTAGAGTTTGCTTATAATAACAGCTATCAGGCAAGCATTGGCATGGCCCCGTATGAAGCTTTGTATAAACGAAGATGCAGGACGCCAATTTGTTGGTTCGAGATAGGAGAGCGGCAAATGTATGGACCAGAAATCGTGCAACAGACGTCGGAGCAAATCGAGCTTATTCAGAAGAGGCTTCAAGGAGCACAAAGCAGGTAAAGAGCTATGCGGACAACCGCCGAAGAGAGTTGGAATTTGAGGAAGGCGACTCCATATTTCTCAAGGTATCGCCGACCAAAGGAGTTATCAGGTTTGAAAAAGGCGGGAAGTTAGCTCCGAGGTATATTGGACCATACAAGATTCTGAAAAGGATTGGCAGGATGGCTTATAAGTTGGACATACCGGGCGAGCTATCTCAAGGGCATGACGTGTTCCACGTCTCTATGCTACGGAAGTATGTCCCGGATTCGAGCCATCGGTTGCCAGAGGTTCCGAAGGATTTACAGGTAGATCTTTCCTATAGAGAGAAACCAGTCAGGATACTTGATCATCAGGACAAGGTACTGAGGAGCAAGGTTATTCCAATGGTCAAAGTTCTCTGGAGGAACCAGTTCGTGGAAGAAGCCACGTGGGAGCCGGAGAGCCGCATAAAGGCCTTATATCCGAATTTATTTTGATTGTTTTCTCTATTGTTTGTTGTTTTTCTTTCTCCCACTAAGGACGTTCTGGGGACAGAACGATTCTAAGGAGGGAGTGATGTAACACCCCGTTTTGTACTTTATCTGAATATATGCATATGTGTATGTATATTGTTACTACGCATGCAATTGATTGTAGTATTATGGGTCGATTTTGCCATCGTGGTGGATGGTTAGGGATACGGGACGGTTTTTGGGAGAGTTGCATTCCAAAGATTCACGAGAACGAGACGGACCGATACTAGTATAACTGCTAGTTTTCGGCACGATGCACATGCAAATATAACACAGTATGGTACTGCGGTGAATGTATGTTGCGTGCGCTCGTCAAAACACGTGTCTCACACTCGTTAGAGCACGTTAAGAGTTAAGTTGGGAAGCCAACATAACACACCTCAAACCAATGGGCTAAGCCATGGTTTTGGGGCCTACAAACAACCTATAACCTAACCTACACCCCCCCTGTATAATCTGGCCCACACACCTCCATCACCATCATTTCCACTTCATTTCTCCCATTTGCTCTGAAATTTTCAGAAGAGAACACCCCAAAGAGAAGGAAGAGAGAAAAGAGGAAGGAAGTGAATGAGAAGGAGATTTCCAAGAGGAGCTTGAAGAGATTCCCTCTACTACTACAACCTAAGGTGGGAAGTTTCTCTAAACTTGAATTCTTGTCTGTTAATTAAATTTGGTTGCATGCATATGTGTCAGAATGCATAGGATTGCTTTTTCTAAAGTTAGAAGTAGAAGTTGGAATGGAACTAGGAAAGGATGGTTCGGAGTGCCATGTTGTGGATTTTTCCGAGAGCACAATATGTTGAATTAGACCACAAAACTAAAAGGGTATGTTCATTCATTTATGTGTTATGATCATCCATGAATTATTTTAGATTTTTATATGATCATTGGATATGCTAAAAAAATTGAGAAATGGATATGTGTCGTAAGGCAGACTCAGGAAAAGAAAAACAGAATGGTTGATATTGTAGGAATTTTCGTAATTTATTGAAGCATGATTTTGATCTGAAATTTTTACTCATTATTCCTGAATGCATGTTGATTATCTACAAAAATCAGTAAATTTTTTGGATGATTTTAGAGGCATGAGAAAAATCTATCTATGATCAGTATCTGAGGTTGAATTAAGAAAATTGGATGGTTTCTGAGATAACTTGCAGTAGCTATTACTCACTGAATATTTAGAATTTTGACATGAGGACTTTTGCATAATGTTGGGTATGATGTCTGGTATCACCACCATAAATTTTGTGTCAATTGGACAAATTTGCAATTTACTGTGATTTTGTGATTGAGCACTGTGCTGTTTTAAGCCAGTTTCGACACTCTGTAAAGATTGGGAAATTGAGACCTGTTAGAGGCATTTTTGGGGATAGTGACCCAGGAGAGAGTTGTAGGGGACACCTAGACCTTTCCAACAAAACTAATTTGAGGCAAATCCCAGTGGAATTTTTATGAATTTTGTAAGACTGGACAGAGGACGATAGTAGAGCTAAATGCTCTGAATTGGAGAGACCAATTGTGTAATGTGTGTATTGATGATAGATGAGTGTGTTAGGGTTACTTAATGGAGTAAATTGTACTCATGACCAATTAGAGAGTTGTTGAGGACACCCACACCCTTCTACTGAAATTGAGTTGTGTCGTTCTGATGAACGAGTAGAATCTTGTCTTAATGGTAAGGTGTAGCCCGTGCACAGGAAGCACGCGGGTTGGAGCTTGAAAAGCTAATTTGAGGACTTAGACGGTTGAGTCTAAGCTTGTGATCAACTAGGAAGTTATAGCCTAGGATCGTACTTTTCCAGGTTGGGACCATACACTCCAATCAGAGTTGTATCGATAAAGTTATGACCATCTTGAGATCGGGCAGAAACCCGTAGGTTGCTTAGTCTGGGTTAGGATTAAGGATTGTGAAAACAATTTTTTCTTGTGTGTGAGTCGAGTCGGTGCCTCGTGGCTAGGATGGTCGATCTCTGTTATTGAGGTTGTTGTTTCCTCGAGTGGGATGTGTGACTCGAGTTAGTCACTAGGGTAAAGGATACCCTGCACCTGTCAAGCCTATATTTTTAGACTTCTGCCGAGCATAGGACGTCCGAGCATGCCAGTGAGTGGAGCTCACGGGGCAATTTTATATTTATAGCCGTGGTAGCGGCAGGCATAGGCTATTTTGCTAGACGAGTCCAAGTCGGGAAAGCGGCGAACCGGACCGGTGTAGCCAGGGGCCAGAGGTTGATAGGCAAGTGTGGAAGCAGTTAATTCTTACCCGAATGATTAGAGTAAGATAGGGGTTAGAATGGTTAATTAGGGGGTTGGAAAATTGCATTAGTCCCAGTAAGCCATAGTCGGTGTTGTATCTTCCAGTCGTAGGGATACGTTCTCGGCCGCTCATGGATTGAGTCCCCAGCTCGTATCTCGATTTGTTGATTCCCAAAGTTGGCTGGAGTAAGGTGCGGGAGGTCAGAAGGAATTGACCTTCCATGGTGCTCACGTCCCTAAAGCGCGGATTTTGTGTTTTGTGTTTCTTTTGGGATATATCAGTTCATTACCCTATGAGGGGTGAACGCGCATGCGAGAGTCCATAAATGGACAAGTGGAACCAAGGGTCGTAAGGACCAGGTTCAACGTGTTTTCTAAGGAGGTCCGTACGCGGGTACCAAGTGGCGGTGACCACTTGGGCACTGCAGGGCGGAATTAGACCGACTGCTGCAATCTCCTTGGGCGACGGACAATCTATTGGGAACTGGAGTGTGTACAAGAGTAGGGTGCATGGCGAGGGTTCGAATCCTTATATTGTGGAGAAAGACGGCTAGATTTGGGGGCGTACGTAGTATGGGATGCATTCGTGCTCCAAAGTCTTGCTTGAATTAGAAGTTAGGCATGTGAGTTTGCGGCATCTAGACCTAAGGTCATGTCATAACACTGCACTAGAACCCGAATCCACTAAACCCCTGTTTTGGCACATCACCTTTCTATTTTGCATAAATTATTGGTTGTGATTGAATTTTAGAGGATTGCTGTTATCACCAGCTTTGCATCAGTCGAAGTACTGACGTTTCCCACCTTTTAGGTATCGGTTATACCTTCCGAACAGGTGCAAAGATATCAGAGTCGCGCAGCAGAAGTCTGAAGCTGAGGAGCAAGTCCCAGGGGAGCCGATGGGCCGCTCAGCGAAGTTCCGCAAGTAATCAATCGATTACCATTCTAGGAGGCAACTGATAGCTTCCCAAGAGGAGTCAGTAAATACTTGTAATAAGTTGTAATGAATTGATGTAATTTGTACTCCTTGTCCAAGAACAAGTTATCGGTTGTAATCTATGATGTAATGACTTATTTGGCAATAAAGAAATTTTTAAATTTCCATGTTATTACTGTGTTGAGATGCATTTGAAGGTAAAGATTCTGGAAGGTGTCACGGATGTCCGGTAACGGGGATCCGGGGCGCTACAAAACTTGTCACATATCAAACTAAAGGGACTACCCTATTGATGTCGTATTGTGATTGTGCACTTAGTCCTTAATGCAGTTAATTATATTATATGACACTAATGCGCACTTGTTCGGATTCTATGCATCCCATACTACATATTTCCGAGGGCAAGCCTCTTAATCGTTCTTCATCTTTGTAGGGTTCAATCCCTCGCCATGACTTAATCTACTACTGTAACTACGGTGAGTATCCTAGATGATCTATGAGTACAAGTTCGTGTACAGAAAACCTGGAGGGGAATCCCACGCCATGTCTTGACTCATCAAGCATGCATTCTGTGGCAATTTAGCCTCCTTCATGGCACACGATCCTCTTGCAGTTACCAAACATCCCACAAGCATGGCTAAAGTCCGATCATTACTGAGTTGTGCCCATGCCATGTCTTGACTCATCAAGCATGCATTCTGTGGCTCACACCCGCACTGTAAACTCTAGTTCTCATACTCGTGTTTTTCTCTCACTTTCATCACGTCTCAACTATGTACTAATCGTTAGTTTTTATTAGAATCATGAACAAAATCAAAGCTCTAGAGTTAGCCTCTCCACTAAACCGGACTTATTCATTTATTCAAACATGACCAACCTTGGTCTTTCATTTCAAATTTCATTTCATTTCTTTCCAATTGTCGGGGAGACTTAGCTACTCTTTTATTTCAATTTCAATTCACAATTTCCAAATTGAGCATTTCCAACTGATAGATTCATTTTCATAATCATAACAGATTTCTTTTTCAATAGCATGATCTCTAAATTGTTCAATAGTCCATAATCATACATGGAATTTTATACTTCATCAAATGTCAATTTCACATTGAAATCACATTACTAAATGAATATTCACAATTCATAGTTTCCACACTATTCTCAAATGAGAATAATTTTCATCACATCGCATAATATAATTTCTATCTTTATTATACTTCTTTTCTAATATTTTATTTCAAGTCCTTTTGTAAAGTGCAACTTTCATAACATACAAGTGTATAATCAAAATTCTAAATTATACATTTTATTTTCAAAACATACTTCATTTAATGCAAATAATCCTCAAATTATTTTTCACAAGTCCCACATAATTTTAGGGTAATAACCATAATTTTTTCATAATTTTTAATCACCAAAAACCATCAAAAAATCATATTTTTCCAAAAAGTTATATACTGGCCGAGACCAGGATTCGAACCGGCAACCACAGGGAACCCAACCGCACGCTCTGACCATATGGCCACTTGTGCTCAGCGGTATAAAAGAGAGCCAGAGAGTTATATACTCTCGTATCTGAAACTGACTAAATTTTCTTAAATGCACAAAAAGATGGTGTCCTCAGGGATCGAACCAGCGAACCGTGAGACACACCGCACAACACTGTAGCGAATAAGAGCAACCCGACCACGTGAGCTATACGCTCAGGTTGTCATAGCTACAACTTGAAGTCTAATTAAATTAACCCTCTCTGTTTAGTAAAACATTTCGATGTTCATCAAATTCTCATTTCAATTTGCTCTTACTAACATACTGTAAAAATTCCAGATTAATCATTCCCATCATGAATTATACTCCAGTACATTAAAATAATTTTTTTTAATAATTAAATATGTATTTCCCAATAATTAACACATTTCTACCATACAATTAGGTTAGAATTATATATTACTACGAACACATTTTTTTTTCGACATTTTAATTTCACTAATCTCTACACCAATTTCTGTGTTTATTCATTTCATAAACATACAAACTATATCTTAATTCATTCATCACAACATTATCATAAAAAGTCCATTTAAGCACATAAAGCAATATTGCCAATCTACTAACTCTTGCATATAATTCTTAGTGTTAATAGTGAAGTTTTCTTCACATAATCCATGGTTATAATGAATTCGCACACAACTTGAATTTTAGTAATAGAACCCCATACATTTGCATATCAACATTTCAATCAATTAAAGATCATCTTTCCAATTAAATGTGTACTCTTGTTAATATTTTCCATGCATCATACTTTCCATTCAAATCTAGCATGCATTCCTACTTAGAAATAAGGAAAATTTACCCACCTTGGTTGGAGAGAAAAACAACTAGCAATACCTCCTAAACAACGTCCTTGCAAACGAGAGCGATCCTCCTCCTTGTCGACGCGCACACAAGCCTCCAAGAACACCAACCGAGCCTCCCTTGGATTGATGCCGGCCTCTCCTCTTGTTGCAAGCACAACTCCCACACACAACTCAATTTTTTACTCACTTAATAAACTACTAGTAATTGAACTATAGGTTTTGGAGGAATTAATTAGCTCAAGAATACTAGCCAAACGGGGGGGGGGGGGGGGGGGGGGGGGGGGGGTATTTATACTAAAAAAAAAGGAGAATGGATGGCTAAGATTGAAGTAGGAGTTAGGAACAAATGGCTATGATTTAAGGACGAGTTATACTGACCACCCATGATCAAGCAACCACCATCACCATGATCCCACTCAAAATTTTGATTTCCTTCCTAAAGTTCACAGCCGGCCATGCTTGAGATGCTTTGCACGTGTACGTGCAATGTACGTGCATGCAACTAGTCTCCATTTAAAAAAAATTGTACATTATATTTTACATAAAAATAATTTTTAAATTGTATCCTACATTACAAGTTGTATTTAAAAATAAAATAGCTCATGGGCTTTAGTTTTTAGGCCAAAATAATAATTTATAAAAAGAAAATAAATTAATTCAATTTGGGCTTTTTGAAAGAAAGGCTTTTTGTCTAATTGAAAGAAGGCTTTGTAAAATAATTAAAAGCACATATTTAAATATCTATACTCATCATGATGAAAAATAATTACCAAAAATATTGCATGTGCACACTACGTGCAAAATAAAATAATTTTTATTAATGAAAATCGGTGCATTACAATGTGTGCGGGAGGCAACTCTAGATTTGGTTTG